>OZ008367.1:250680876-251271876 GCA_963931995.1 Phaonia tiefii | reverse complement strand
AGCCAACAACGAGTCGAAATTATTAAAATTTACTACCGAAATTTGGAGTCAGTGGCCTCAACTTTAAGAGCGCTACGTCCAATTTATGGTCGTCATAATCGTCCTACCAGATCAACAATTGAGCATCTAGTGGAAAAATGTGAATCCACAGGCACAGTACAAAATGTTCCCGTGCCAGTGAGACATAGAAGTGCCCGTAGTGTCGAGAATATTGCTGCCGCTGAGGCTTCAGTTCAAGAAAGCCCAAATGTGTCTCTCACACGTCGTTCTCAAGCGTTGGGCATCTCTGTGACGTCGTTGTGGCGAATTTTGCGAAAAGATTTTGGCCTACATCCTTACAAGATCAAATTGACGCAAGAACTGAAGCCGCTTGACCACAATAAGCGTCGTATGTTCGTGAATTGGGCTGAGCAACAACTTGAAAATGATTCGAATTTTCATCAGGAAATCATCTTCAGCGATGAGGCTCATTTCTGGCTGAATGGCTTCGTCAATAAGCAAAATATGCGTTATTCGTCAGACAGCAATCCACACGTAATCCACGACTCATCATTGCATCCCGAAAAAATTTCGGTTTGGTGCGGTTTATGGGCCGGCGGCGTCATTGGCCGTACTTCTTCCGTGATTATCAAGACAGCCACATTACTGTGAATGCGAATCGCTACCGTTCAATGATAACCGAATATTTTTGGCCCCAATTGAATAATATGGACTGGGAGGACATGTGGTTCCAACAAGACGGCGGCACAAGCCACACAGCGAATGCCACAATCAATTTTATCTCACGAAATGGCCCAGTCGATTGGCCCCCTCGGTCGTGCGATATGACGCCGTTAGATAATTTCCTGTGGGCTACGTCAAGTCTATGGTCTATGCCAACAAGCCAGCGACGATTGATGAACTTCGCCGATTTATGCTTGAAAACCGTCGAAAATTGGGTTCAGTGTCTGGACTTCTGCAAGCGTGCCCGTGGTGGCCATGCTAAAGAAATCGAGTTCCATACATAATGGCATCGAACGTACTTTCACAGGAATAAAGAATTTGTTTTGTTTTATTTAAAAAAACTGTTGTAGTGCACTTATTGAAAAACCCGTTAGCGTAAATTGCTATTAAACGTTCGTAGAAGTATCATCGTGACAGCGTACGTGGGTTAGAATTATAAAAAAGTGAATTTTGATAGTGAATTTAACGGTAAAATGACAAGCAAAGGGCAAATGAAACACTTAATAAAGAATGAAAAGGAACAGATTGTGGAAAAGTTTGAGAATGTAGAAAAAGAATGTGGTGAATATAATGAAAAACATTTATTCATAACAGTAATTCATTATGGTCCGGCGAATTCATCAAGCGGATTGTACTACTCAAGTAGTTAGTACAATGTTGTTAGATATTTTGTAAATTTCATGTCACTGACTACCGTCAATGACATCCTCATGTTAAATTCGTCACTGTAAAGCATTGCTGGTAGTCTGGCGGCTAGTTAATGGTAATTATTGATAGTTAGGGAAATAACTAAAAATTCGTTAACTACGTCGACATAATAATGGTAGTAGTGCGGAAACACGAAATTCGTAATTTCGTTATATAATTCGTTATATAATTAATGTATCTCTCGTAATCATATAATTCTTTCCCCGCCATAAATTATTGATATCTAATTATTAATATCTAATACTTAATATCTATCTAATACTTAAAATCATTATTAATCAATATACTTATATCTACCTAATACTTAATATCAATAGTAAAATTAAAAAAAAATATTTCAAATACACAAAAGTTCATATATGTAATCAGAAAAAACAAAAAATTAAAAAAAAAGAAGTTGTGACAAACAATCACTCTGCACAATAAATGATGTCTTCGGTTAGTGACTAGTGTGAATACACACCGCAGTGGCTTAACGGGCTAGACGCTGCTGAAGATGATGCTCCACAAACATCGAAACGATCTTCCAGCGAATGTGAGTTCGAGTACCACCCGCGGCATTTAAATATGTTTCACTAACCGCTGAAAACATTACAACTTTAAAAATAACGAGGATCTAGGACAACTAAATTTAAAAAAGACATATTTATTGATTGCGAAGGTAAGCGATGCAACACAAACTCAGCCTTGTATGTGTTTCTAAACATGTGTTTCTAAATGTGAACGCGGCAGGAAGGGATTCTGGAATTCTGACAATCCACAGTGGTTGCGCCCATATGACAAAAATTGAAAAATACGTTCTAATATACATATTGGTATTGTAGCTCATTATATAGTCGGTATCAGTTTTGCCAAGTATTTTCTATAAAATACCGTCAAGTTTATCCAAAACCCCGCTAGAGTCCGCTACAAATTTTATTTATCGGAAAAATTAGGGCCATTTTTTAAACAAAATTACACTTTTTGTACCGTGTTAATTACTTTTTAAATCCACAATTTTTTTAATGACTTTGAAGTTCATGGTCTTTCTTATACGGTGATTATACACAACTAGATTATCGCATTATCGGTGATTTTTCTTATAGAATTTGACTTTAGCAATTCTCGTAAAGCTCTAACCTCCGCCTGTGTAATAGCTCCAAATATTTTTATATTTCGGGAAATATTTGTAAACTGACATTTATTTTTTATGTACGGTCTGGAATTAACGTTTAAATACAGCCTTCAGTTTTGCAGTTTAAAGAAAAGCAAACCCTGCACTAAAATTTTAAGTTTGCAGTTTTATTACACTTCCCGAATGATCAAAAACAAACTAAAGATAAACACTTCAATATATAACACAACGGTTAATCTTACAAAAATATTACGAGTTGGGTTGCCTTTCTTCTTCCCCTTTCTTCAGAAATGAAGTACCGTTACAATTTTTTTAACTCATAGTTTTTGATTAGCATTAATTGGTTGATGTTATGCATAGAGTAATGACGTATAGAGCTGCCGTTGTTCTCATCTGAAATTCGGTGCGATAGAGAGTTTTTTGACATAAACTGGCTTATACCACGTGAAATTACAAAAATTGTTGACTTAAATTTTTCATGTCATTTTGATGAAAAACTATGAAAATTAAAAGTATTTTATACTTTTTGTTAAATCTTATTGTTTGTTATGTTTGTGTATTTATACAAAAATTTTAACTGACAAATCGAAATGCCTTTGCGGATTTATTGTTGGATGGTTTGACACATTGCCTCTATGTGGTATTATTAAAGCAATACTTTCCAACATACAACCGCCCTTCTGCAACATACCAAATGTCATCAATTTACTGAGGGAGTTGGGGTCTCTATACGTCATTGCTCTATGATGTTAACATTTTATCGTGAAAGTGGTAAATATTGGAATGTGACATTTTCGAGTGTGCAAAATATTGTCAAAAAATATAAGCAGAACGATTTTAGTACAGAATTTGCATAGAAGTGGGCGATCAAAGATTTTTTAGTTTTTATCAGAGCGTTTAATATCTCTTTTCAATAGCATACTCAGGTCATATTTTCCCCAGTTCTACAAAACCAGCCTGGTAGTACCCATTCTAAAACCAAATACTGATAAAACCTCAGTTACATCTTATCGCCCAATATCTCTTAATACATGCTGCTCCAAAGTTCTTGATAAAATTATTGCAAACAGACTAGGGTGGTTTGTTACGACTAACAACCTCTTAAATTGTCTCCAATTGGGGTTTAGAAAGGGCAAGTCTCTTGCAGATCCTCGTATATTTTTAGATTACTTAATCAACAGTTCTATCATAACGAGAAAACACATATCAATTGTATCCCTTGATTTTGCTAAAGCTTCCTACAAAATCGGCATTCATACCATTCTCAGGCAATTGGAAGAATGGGGAATTGGATATAGAGTATATAACTATATTAAAAACTATCTTACAAATAGAAAGATCAAAGTAAGGGTAGACTTCTCCTACTCAGAAACGAGAAATCTTTATAATGGAATTCCACAAGGTTGGCCCCTTTCCGTTGTCCTTTTCTTAATTGCATATAATAGCCTTTCAGATATTTTACAATCTCACAAAGATATAAGCGAGAAATCTTTATAATGGAATTCCACAAGGTTCGCCCCTTTCCGTTGTCCTTTTCTTTGCTGATGTTGCTGATGATTTTATCATTATCAAGAATCTTAGTTCCTAAATTAACGTAAATATCAACATGGATCATATCATAGATGAAATAGAGAAATAGTGCAAATTCTGGTAATGGTGTGCTGATGATTTTATCATTATCAAGAAGCTTAGTTCTGAAATTAACGTAAATATTAACATGGATCATATCATAGAAGAAATAGAGAAATGGTGCAAATTCTCTGGAGCGGAAGTATCATTGCACAAATGCAAACACTTACATATTTGCAGAAAACATAACTGCGCGTCAGATGTAAAATGTCGTACAAGACCGATTCCCTCTGTAGATACCTTGAAAAATTTAGGTGTAACATTTAATAATAGATATACTAAGTGGAATTCTCACATAGAACAGCTAAATCTGTCACTCTCCCACAAATTGAATATTATTAAATGTCTTTCGAATAAAAAATTCCAGTGTAATACTTTCACCCTAGTTTCGATAGTAAAAAGCTTAATAATTTCAAAGCTCATCTATGGTATATTCATCTATGGCTATACTGCTAAATCATTCCTAAATAAATTGAAAACCTCATACAACTCCGCCGTTCGGCTAGCTCTCGGTGCTCGTCGAACTTCGACAATAAATAATATGCTTTATGAAGCTAATCTTACGACGATAGAAAACTACAGAGACTTAGGTAGTGCAAACCTTTTTAAAACAATTTTATTGAATGATGGGTCACCACTCATGAAACTCCTAAACAGATCGCTTAACACTAACAAGTTCAAAAACACTACATCAGCACTTAGCAGAATAGTATTGTTCTGTAAAGTGCTAAACATCCCATTCAACCGACCTATCCAAAAGATACGTATGCCACAGTGGGAATTCGACCAATATCTTGTTGATATCGCACTTCGAAAGTACGACAAAGATCAAACAATTCCAGATATACTCTAAAGAGCTTAAAATTATACAAAACAACTTAATTGGACATTCCTTTTTATTTACAGACGGGTCTAAGTTCAAAGACGAACCAGTTACAGTATAGTGGGAGATAATAACATTTTAAAAATATCATTACTACCCGATTTCAGTTCAATTTTCTCAGCCGAAATCATTGCCATATTCGAGGCTATTCTATATGCAAAAAAGATGAAGAAACGATTCACAATATTTAGTCACTCTTTATCATCTTTAGATTCCATCTCGAAGGTTTTGAATAATGCATTTTACCCTACAATAATTCGGAATTCAACAGACCCTGAAACTAAAATTAGTTTGGGTCCCAGGTCATAAAAACATATCTGGAAACGAACTTGCCGATAAAGCTGCCAAAGATGCTATCGATAGACCACTTACTTGCACTGAAAACATATCGCCCTCTGACATTAAGAAATACATCAAATCTACCTTTGTTGACAAACAATCCCATTTATGGAATCATACTTCAACCTGGTTCAAAAGTGTTAATATCTCAAAACAACCAATAATTCAGTACTTCAAAAACGATAATATTAAAAGAAAAGATCAGATTAAAATTATCCGTCTAAGACTGGGTCATTTGTAAACTCTCACATGACTTCATTACGAAAACAATGTCCCTTTTGTAAGACAAATGTCAACAGTATAAAACACATCTTAATAGATTGTCCTATAAGCAGCCAACTTCAGCAAAATAATAACCTAAACATTTTCGAACTTCTAAAATATTCCAACCAGTTCAACAACAAAATTATTATTTTAGATTTCCTACATATATTCAACCTTTATAATTCTATCTAAACATTTTTTCTATTTTATTATAATTTGCAATTTCATCCAATGTACATATATAAATACTTGCACACTTCTTTCCTCTCACTTTCTCAAGCTTAAGATCTTTGTTATCAGAGCTTGTATATCATATTATATTTGTAATTTAGTTATAAGTATAATAAATAAATAAATAAATAAATATTTTTTGTGTTTGATCATTCAGGAACTTTAATAAACCTGCATACTTAAAAGTTTAAGTTTTCTTTAGACTCCAAATTGAAAGGGTTGAATTTAATCTTTTGTCCCTGACTGAATGTATTACTATTATTTTCATAGAGTAAACTCATACTAGAGAGAATATTTGGCTCATCTGACGTTTTCTTTCACACTCTTCTTGATGCGGTCTGTGTGATAGAGAGATGTTTGACGAAAAGTGGCATGCACCAGTTTGAATTACAATAACTTCTTGCTTTCATTTTTCATGTCGTTTTGGTGACAAACTGTAAAATTTAAATGTGGTTTAAACTTTTTATTGACTGTTGTTGTTAGCATACATTTGTGTTGTATTTGACACAATAATTTTAACACACAAAACGAAATGATGTTTTTGTTATTTTGTTCGTTGTTTTGAACTGTTGCCTCTATCTGGTATTAGCAAAGCAATTCTTTTCACCATCGAAGGTAAATATCACACTAGGCCAAATGTCATAAATTTGGTGAAAGAACTATTAGGTCTACTATAAGTATTAGTCTATGATTATTTTGAGAAACAGTGAAAAAAATAGTTTTTCAAAAATAATGTTAAAAATTCCAATTTGTTTGATAAATTATAGTCACACATTTCGAAACTAATAAAATGTAACGAACACAACTACAGCTGCTGAAATACAACTATAGTTAATTTTGTCAAGTATATGTTATTTTGTAAACACGTATTGTTAGTCACTGTAAGTTTACAGATGCCACAGGGTAATAAAATAACAATACTCCAAAAAATACATTCGAAACTTAACTTCCAATAAACAGATATTAAAAATTAAATTTAAAGATTCTTTTGAAAAGAAACTGCATTGGATGGAGATAAAGTTTTTTTTATTGTAAAAAATATTTCGGCTGTAAATTGATATTAAACAGAAAAATTCAATAATAAACCCGAAAAATAGCAATTTAATGTTAATGTTAATGTTCTCCACAAGTATTTAGGTAAATCATCAGACATTATAGGGATAAACAAAACTCAACTTAGCGAGAATTGTCTCACATTTCACTCATCTCTTTTGTAATATTTCTATTATAATTTACTTTTTCATAGAAAAAGTACTTTTTAATAGTTATTGATCTTGAACCGAACAATTATTAGAAAACATAACAACTGAAAGATCGAATAATATAAACTTAAACGGGTATAATTTGAAGATGGTACACTCCAATGCTGATCTAGTAGAGGTTAACGCAGTAGGATTTTTTGTAATTATCCGTCAAATTCAACACAAATAAAGGGTCCGCCATCTAACGTTTTTTTTCAACTAGTTCTTATTTCGTGAATGGTAACACTTAGCTCATGTCTGATTTGACAGATAATTAGTTGTATCCTTCCGCTGAACGAATATGTTTGTGTATACGCTTGAACAACGCTGGGAAATATTGCGACATTACTTTGAAAATCATGGTAATGTTACAGAATGTGTGCGAAAATTGCGTACGGATTTTGGAAGAAGAGAAGCACCGTCAGCTCCGTATGTTCGTTATCTTGTGAAAAAGTGAAAGTGAAAAAAGTGAAAAAAGTCATCGATAAATCAAAGCGTGAAAAGCCAAAAATAGTGCGTACACCCGAGAATATTGCTGCTGTGGCAGAAAGTGTGCGTGAAGCGCCATCAACATCAATTCACCGACATTTCGGAGACATCATTGAGACGAATTTTGCATAAAGACCTTGGTATGACGCCATACAAAGTCCAACTGGTTCTGGAGTTGAAGCCAACTGACCATCCAATGCGTTTTCGCTTCGCTAAGTGGGCCTGCGATCGACTTACAGAAGATGCCGATTTTGCCAAAAAAATCATCTTTTCAGATGAAGCTCATTTTGATCTTGGCGGGTATGTAAACAAGCAAAATTGTCGCATTTGGGGCACAGAAAACCCGCACGCATATATTGAAAAGCCGATGCACCCAAAACGAGTCACTGTTTGTTGCGGATTTTGGTCCAGAGGCATAATTGGGCCATTTTTCTTCGAAAATAAGCAAGGAGTGGCCGTGACAGTCAATGGCGATCGTTATTGGGCCATGTTGAACGAATTTTTGTTCACAAAAATTGAAAAGGAGGATATTGGGAAAAATGTGGTTCCCCAGGACGGCGCTACGTGCCACACAGCCGAAGCTACACTCGATGGAATTATCAGCCGCAGAGCTGATGTCGTTTGGCCACCTCGGAGCTGCGATTTGACACCGTTGGACTATTATTTGTGAGGTGCCCTCAAAGATAAGTGTTACGCCGACAAGCCAGAGACAATTGACGCTTTAAAGGACAATATTCGTGAAGCCATTGGTAAAATACAGCTGCACACAATCTATAATGTGCTTAAAAATTGGACCGATCGTGTAGGCTACTGCATGGCCAGCCGAGGCAGCCATTTGAATGAAATTATTTTCCATTATTAACCGGAAGGATTGTACTTTCAAATAAAAAAGAAATTTGAGAAAATATTCAGTAGTTTTTTTTATAGCATTTTCAAAAAAATAAATTATTTGGTTGACCTTTAAATACAACCAAACAAAGTAAACAAAAAAGTACAATAACAAAATACACAGAATTTGACAGATAGGGTCATATAGGGATGCCAGATTTGAAATCAACAAAAAAAGTACATCGAGGAAAAAGGCAGTACAATTAAGAAAATAAAAGTACACTTTCTGTTATTAATAAATCATAAAGTTCAGTACAGAAAAATAACATTTTAAGTTACGAAATAAAACAAAATCAGTACATCAGTTTTTTTTTAATCCTGAGTTGTTCTTCAGTAAGTACGTAGTTTATAGAAAAGATCGTGTTGGTAAAATTGGTGGTGGTGTTTCAATCTCAATTGAAAATTCTGTATCTTCTGACTGAGTTACAATTGATGATATTGGCGATCTTGAATTTATTGTAGTGTCCATTAATTTAGGCAATTTTAAACTGTTTGTCACGTGTTCTTATATACCGCCATTTTCGTGCTTTGGGGTATATCAAGAGCATGCTGACGCTATTGCAAAAGTGATTGCGTATTTTAGTATTGGGTGCCTTTAACTTGCCGTCTGTGACATGGGTGTCTTTACCCGATACCAATTCTCTGACTCCATTGACACCATGTGATTGGTCATCTCATTTTGTTACGCATACATCCGAACTTGGCTTGATTCAATTGAACGACATTCCCAATTCTATGAATCGAGTCCTTGATCTAGTTTTAGTGGACGATTCTAACAACTTTGGTATTTATCGAATTGGTCCGTTAATTTTCGCGTGCGAACTTTATTCTTTTGAGTAGTCTTATCTTTGATACCGACTAGTCGACTAAATCGCTCTGGATGAATTCTATAGTATTATTAATGGCTATATTTCTAAGTCTGTACCCAAGAGGCCTATAATGGGCAATACTGGTCCTCCATGGTCCACAAGGGCTCTAAACAGTCTCAAGAATGTAAGGAATATATAAAAAGTCTGGACCTCTAGTAGACTATGTTAGGTATATTGTTACTAGGAGTAGATACAACTCTAAATATCGTGAGAGTTACGGATTATATTTGGATAAGTTGAAGACTAATTTTAAACGGAACCCCAAATCATTCTTCAGATTTGTTAACTTGAAGCGTAATTCGTCTTCCACACCTTGTAGGATCACAAGGAACGGTATTGATTATTCAGATGAGGAGTCTATTGCTAATTGTTTCGCCGATTTTTTCGCATCTATTTATTCCACCCGAGCCTATGATGTTTCCAAATCATACCCGTACACTGTCCGCTCTACCATTCCGTTTGATGCACCTGTCGTAAATTCTTCGTGGTTGCTAGATAATTATCAGATTGAGAGCCTCGAATAAAGCTGGTCCTGATGGTATCCCGGACTCTATGTTGAAATACAGCTTGAATTCTCTCAGCTTACCGTTGCCTCTCTTATTTGACGCTTCATTGAAGTTCGGTCATTTTCCTGCACAGTGGAGGAGCTCTTATATAGGGTGGTTAAATTTTAAGGGCCGATGTTGATTTTGAATAAAACAGAAATTATTTAGGAAGTTGTTGTCATTTCTTTTTATTATAATAATATGGTATGGTTCAATTTTGTATGGAACAAAATATCAGCCAAAGGCCGCCGCGACCTCAGCGGCACACCTCCATCCAATGGTCCAAATGTTCTATGACGCTGGGGCATAATTGAGGTTCTATGTCGTTAATGTGCCGAATTATCTCATCCTTTAGCTCTTGAATTGTTGCAGGCTTATCTACGTACATCGCCACCACGTGAGAATTGGATTTGCCGCGCAAAAGAGCCATTGGTTCGTTAGCTGTGTGGCTGTACGAGCATGTACTGGTGTTTTCACATCTCCTACAGACCCGGTTTGCTCAAATTTTTACACAATTTTTCCGATTGTACACAAATTTTTACACAATTTTTCCGATTGTACGCACGATATGCATTTTGATTTGAACGCCCATTTCCATAATAAGCCTGAATAACTGTAACGAGTTGCTCGATTGTGTATCTTTCCATGGTTCAAATTGAGTTAGTCTGAAATTAAGAAATGTTAAATGAAATGCAGAAAAAAACTTAACGTTTAGGTGTGGTTCACATTCAATATCGGCCCTTAATATTTAACCACCCAATATAATCCCTCTCCACAAATCTGGTAATTTAGTAAATGTTGCAAATTATAGGGGAATAGCAAAATTGAGTGCCATTCCAAAACTTTTTGAGAAGTTAGTCACAGAGGTAATTTTTCATTATGTTTCCTCTATTTTAGATCCATTTCAACATGGCTTTCGGAAGGGTCGGTCCACCGTGACTAATTTGCTTCAGTTTTCCTCTTCTATTATTGACGGCTTTATTAATGGAGGTCAAACTGCTGTGATTTTTACCGATGTTAGTAAGGCTTTTGATAAAGTTATCCACAATTTGTTATTATATAAACTAGGGGCAATGGGGTTTAATTGTGACATGCTGAATTGGATTAGTTCTTACTTAATGAACAGAGAACAGATGGTATCATTTGGTCGATCATTCTCAAGATCTATTTTTGTGTCATCTGGGGTGCCTCAGGGCAGTCATCTTGGCCCGGTTCTATTCTTGTTATTCATTAACAACTTACCCGCCTCCACTCTAAATTGTTAACGTACGCTGATGACGTGAAGATCTAGTTTTCTTACAAGGATTCTTGTCAATATACTTTACTTCAGAGGGATTTGTCTACTTTCCAGACGTGGTGCGAATCCAATTTGATGGAGCTTAATTTTGCGAAATGTAAGAATATGCTGTTCTCTAAGTCATCATTTTGTTCGGCAAAATACATTTTAGGTGGCAATGTTCTTGAATCGGTGGATTCATTTGTTGATTTTGGTGTTCTCTTGGACAGAACATTGAATTTCAACTCCCACATAACTACGATGGTAAATAAGGCTTGGGCAAAGGAATTTTCAAATCCCTACATTACGAAAAATCTTTTTACTTCACTATTCCGCCCTACTCACGAATATGGATCTGTTGTTTGGGACCCTTAGTACAATTTGTATGTTAATATGATTGAATAGGTCCAGAAACAGTTTCTTATTTTTTGCCTAAGAAACCTTCAATGGAACCCGAACCATAATTTTCCTTCGTATAGCAGTAGACTAGCATTGATCAGATTGCCGACTCTTAGTAGTAGACGTACCGTGATAAACTCTATTACAGTTTTGAAGATAATTGATGGATGTATATATTCTGAATTTCTGTTATCTAAGATTTTCATAAATGCCCCATTGAGACCCACGAGGTACTATAAACTCATGCACATCGAGTTTCAACGTTTGAATTATGCGTCTGTTGATCCAGTTAGGAGAATGTGTCGTCACTTTAATGAGCTATATCAGTTTATTGATTTCACTGGTAGTTGCGAAACTACAAAGTCTAGGATAATTTGTCATTTGAACCGATTGCATTAGTGCTATATATTCCTTTAGATATGTAAATTTACTTTATCTTACTATCTGGTCTGATTTATAATTTGGTTTTGGTTTTGTTCGTAATTATTATATATCGACACGTTCCCGGCAGAATGTATTAAGCGCCATATTTGGCGACAATAAGTTTTTTCCATATTCTCATAATTTATGCCAAGCTCCAAATTTCGATATACAGAGAATGTCCCTTGCATAACCACGTCATGAGTTATTAAGCAAATGAAATCGTAATAACCGAGAAAATAATACAAATCAGCTACTTGACAAAAAGTTTTTTTCGTTTCCTGAACAATTTCCATTTTGTCGCTTAATACATTCTGCCGGGAACGTGTTGATATTATGAAGTCTGTTATATTAATATCTCGTGATGTACTTTTATACTTATTTATGTTAGTGTAATACCAACTGGTAAAGAATTTCTGTAGTTGGTTGAAACGTGTGAACTTATGCTCCTTGCTCTCCCGTTATAGACCGGTCTATAATGTGTACGCTGTCATCACGTTATGGGGACGTGGCCCTCTCGGTCGCTAGGGGCTGGTAAGAGTAGAGGCGATGGGTTCGCTCGATTAAAAAAAAATAATAACAGTAATTATAATTATAATTTATAAATTAAGGAACTAAGAGACCACAAATATTTTTTTAAATAAAAACTAGTCAGGTGTTTCACATTTTGTTTTTAAAAGTAAAAAGAGGTCAATCTATTCTATATTAAAATTGTTTAATACTGAATATAACCTTCTTGTTTTAATTATTTAACTATCAAAGACAATATTTACAAGAAATTACAAACAAACAAAAGTACAAAGGCTAAAAAGAAGTACTTTTGCGTACTTCTTTAGGTGCTAAGCAGTCAAAAGTACAATTAGTAAAAAAAAGTACGCATACTGCTGAAAAGAGTACGTCTGGAAACCCTAGGGTCATAAGACAGAAAAATCAGCTGTTCTAATGCGTCAACAAGTTCGTTTTTTTACCCCGCTAAAGTTAATTATAGCTTAATTTGTATGGGACAGCTAAGCGATATTAAGTGGCATTTCAATTTCCCACTTAAATTCCGACTTGAGCAATGAAAACGTTGCCACATGTTCAATTTCAAAAAATGGCAACAAAAAGTTATCTTACACCAGGGTTACACTTTCAACTTTTGATTGAACGGCTTTTACACATAATGCTTTTCAGAATTCGTTAAAACTGACAGCTGTGACGTAGGCTGCACGCAACAGGTTGATCAATTTTATTTATATATATAACTATATACATATATTTTAGTTAAAAAATCACTTTAGTTTTTGTTTTAAAAAACAAACACGATTTATTTACTTTTCCACCAAACAAAGCAACCGAATTTGACACAGATGTCACAAATCAGCTGTTTAGTTGAACAAGCAACAGCCCTTCAACTTTAAAATGTGTGAGTGTATTAGTGAAAAATTCTGAGTTGAAAGCAACTAGTTGAAAGTGTAACCCTCGGGTTAGATACATTTTTTATCATTTCTTGAGAATTAAAATGTTATCAAGGTGGAATTTAAAAGCAGAAATTTCCAAAATGGCTCACACATTTTAAGTTCATTAAAATTATTTTATTTAATGAAAGACTACGTATTCTTTTGTATCTCTAAATTTGAAGGAAAGACTTTTATTTTCGATTGGAAACAAAATTGGAACTAAATTGTTCACAATAACGCGTAGTAAATGTTATACATATTGATCATGGTAGAATTATCTATCAGATGTAGTAGTTTAAACAGTTGGTGACAATTTTTCATGTCGTTTTTCTGAAAAATTATATGTATTTTGTTTTTATACTTTTTTGGATTCTTGTATTGTTGGTATATATTTGTGTAGTTTTAGACAACTGAAACGAATGAATGAAAATAAATTGTATGTTATTGCTGCTTACAATTACAACAACCTCTTCTGCTACCATGTATATGTTGGCACTGGCTAGAAACGTGTTGCCGTATCGCATTTTTTCTCCCACTACATCAAATGTTGCCACATTACGTAATATTAAGTGTGGATCGTTTTATTTGGAAAGTCGTAACTGGCGATAGCTTAATGGAATAAAAAACAGCCCTAAAATCTGCTAGATCAGCCATAGTACACTCAAACGCCAAACTCATGGCAATCGTGGCTTCTTTTTTGAAACAACAACATCTATGCAATGGCTTTCGATGAAACATGCTCAGGAAAGAAATATGAACATTGATGGTTATGGTAGAGTTTTTATTGTGGATGTTTTCGAACAAGTAGGAGTGTTCAGACAATTCTCGCAAAGTTGAGTTTCAGATCCCAATTAAAAAAGTGGCAATACAAATTTTGTTAAGTGCTTGAGTTGTGACATGGATACTAGAGTGGGTCGAAAAAAAAGTTGGCCGGTCCCCCCTGGATTTGAAGATTAGACAAAGACAATTTCAAAAGCAGAAAAAAAATTTTGATTAGTGCACCCAACGACCAGCACTTGTATCTTTTTATGGTTTATCGCCATTTGAGGCCCTAACGAAACGGGAAATATAGCATTGTTTTTATGATTAAAAAAGCCACATTTTTGCTATAGGTAATTTTTGGCTCCGACGTCAAGTTCGACTAATGATTTATAGTTTCTCGATTCCTACCCCCCTAAGAGGGTCGTATCTCATGACATGTGTAAAGCTCTTTGAAAATCATCAATCTTTTGGGTTTAAAGTTTTCACCTATTATTGTAAACAAAAATGTTACAGGGGTTTCAAAATGTCAATATATACTCACGCGACATAATGGAGTAGTTACCCACTTGTTTCAAATGCGCATTAAAGACAGAAAGATATGTTTCGCTGTACCCTACATACTTCTCAGCTCCTATTTTGCAGCTCCTCATTTGCAGCTCCTATTTTTCCTTACAAATTTATAAATTTTTTTTAGAAATGTTAACATTTCTATAAGTAGTCGAAAATAGGTTAACATATATTGTTTGATTTTCATTAAGTCTGATAACTTGAAATTGAAATAAAAACTGTCTTTTTAAATAAAGGATATTAAACTTTATTTAAAAAGACAGTTTTATGGACAGTTTACTGGAAGTCGAATTTTGACACAGTCACCAACCCGATTTATACTAAATCTTGTCGAGAATCAAGTTTGCTATAATGCTCGCGACTTCTAATTTTGGGAAATATATAGCCCATTCGCTTTTCCTCCGTTACCTTAGATGTTGATTCATTTACAACCCGTACATATCGTTCGGTGTTCTGAGAATGACACGGAAATGCTACAAAATATTGTATATAATAGTACATCAATCATATACTATATTACCTGGAATTTGTACAATTTCATCAGACGAATATTGGTATTGCGCCAATTGTTCATCTGAATAAATATGTAGACGTGGTGGTTCGCTTAATTCCAGATTGTCCCAATTTATTATTTCAGTATATAGGTCGCATTCAAAATTAATTTGCCTTTTTGGCACGTGAAACTGGCGTTTACCTGGCGGAGGGTAATCCCGAATTCTTCGAATTACCTCATACCCATCAAAACATACTGCCTGGTTCGTATAAGTTATCATCGACAAGAGCACATTTTCGGGATGGAAATAATAACTATTGTACTCTATAGTTGGCCGAAGTACCATCTGAATATTAACTGGTAATTGGGGTATCCAAACAATATAATTAAAAGTATGTCGACATCCGTGTGTGTATTGATTGTGGTTGGCTCTTAACAAGAAACCAGAAAGGTGCGTAAACTTTTACAACGAACGCCGCCAAATTTCGTAAATTTTCTTTAGGATTTTTTTTGGAAACATAAAGACGCAGTATTCTCGACGCTATTGTTAGCCATCGCGCTGTACTAACAGGTCCGGGATTTTGTGTAGCTAACCCTTCATCACATGACCCATTATTGACGGCAACAACCATACGATATATGTAGATACCTCTGATTGCTACGAATGTTCCAATTGTCTGTATTTTCTGGCATAGGCCACATAGAACTTGGTTCAAAACCACTTGCGACCCGAAAATGAGTTTGCCAATAATTTCGATACGACCATTAATATTAGTCTTTTTTAGAACTTAGGCTATGAGAGAGTGAATGCCTTTTCCGTTCATAAACATGAAAATCTAATTTGCGAAACTTACAGGATTTTTGTCACAACCCAAAATTTCACATCCAAATTCACCAGGTCCAACTTGTTTTCCATACAAATGGGTCAACAGTGTTTTGAGTGGTAGCTCATTAAAATGAAATAAACACACATTCCATGGTAATGGGCGTTGTAAAAATCGCTCCAAGCATGCAGTGCCTTAAGGCCTGTGTTTACCGCCGTTCCGTCGCAATTAATTGCAACCAAATGGTTCAGAGAATACCCTTCGGAACGTAAGAAGTTTACGATCGCCTTCTGAATTTCTACTCCTCTACCGATGACTGGTATTGCGTATCCAACGAATTTCGATTCTGGTGCTTTTACAATTGTTATGTGCTCCTCTCTTGTTTTATCGAGACGTACTTTTTTTTTTTTGAGCGAACCCATCGCCGCCACTCTTACCCACCCCTACCGACCGAGAGGGCCACGTCCCCATAACGTGAGGACAGCGTACACATTATAGACCGGTCTATAACGGGAGAGCAAGGATCATTAGTTCACAGGTTACAACCAACTACAGAAATTCTTCACCAGTTGGTATTACACTAACATAAATAAGTATAAAAGCACATCACGAGATATTAACATAACAGACTTCATAATATATAATAATTACGAGCAAAACGAAAACCAAATTATAAATCATACCAGATAGTAAGGATAAAGTAAATTAAATTTACATATGTATGTTACTGAATATACAGCACTAATGCAATCGGTTCAAATGACAAATTATGAACCACATGTTTTTTTAAAGTTTTATTTTTTTTCGTCGTAGCTGAAGCATTCTAGCATGGTATTGTTGGTAGATACTTCCCTAGATTCTGGTCTAAATTTTACTCTCTCTCTATATGAATTTTATTATTGCCAATAATGAGGTCATCTAAGTAACGGAACATTTTATGACATCCTTTATTAAAGTTGTAGCTAGTAAAGATCGACAGCGATCAGATGTACCAGTGCGATCCAGTGCTAGCGAGAAATTTTGCAATGAAATATCTGACACTTTGAGTAGCTGGTCGATTTTCGGCACGTCAATACTTTCAGCTTCGAATTCACACTCTTCGCTTGAACTAGGTTCGTATTCAATTGTAGAGGGAGGTGGGTTATGTTTAGCAAAACTTGATTCCATGTCGAGCATATATATCTCTCTGTCATTGTCTTGATCGACATAAAAGTCTCTCATATTTGGTGGTACTTGTTTCACTTTTGGACAACTGCATTTTCTGTCCATTTCAATGCGGCACTTGCACTTGGAAATTACAAATAATGTATACACAATATAGGAACGTTTGTCCAAAAGACGTATTAATAATCTTCTAATTGATGTTTTAAATTATCGGAATATTTGTATTTTCTCACAACTCACAAATCACTTTCATTACAACTGTTATATAAGTTGAAAACGCACATTTTTTTTACAGTTCCGAACCTTTATTTTACAATATAAAAAGTATTCGATCACTTGCCGGCAAGGGCCGGTAAACGTTTAAATGTTTGTTTTCATCAAACAAAAATATCGTAGAAGTTGAAAAATATTATATATATATAATTTTGAACAGTTTGAATTGAAATAGTTTTTCCTCATGATGAAAATCGAAAAATATCCTTTTAAAGAATTATCGTAAACGATGAAAAATCCATCAAAAACAATTTCTATCAGAAATTTTTTAATCGTATCAAACAGTATATTTTTCTTTTCAGGCAAAATAAAACGATTTTCTTAAACCAAAGAAAACTTTTTTTAATCATAATATAAAATTATCCTGCGGCAATTCGGAAAATTATCATTTATAAAACTCACAAAAACTTGTGATCGTTAAGGATATACGTATGTTACGCTCTACAATTTCCTCTCTAAATTGTAGTTTGATTATTGTTTGCGGTTATTCGGGTTTACACAGAAGGGGTGTTAGTATGGGCCGCAAGAAGCTTTTTAGTCCAGATAAATATGTGCATGCGTTCAATGTGACAGAATGTTAAAGACCCACATGTGCAATATAAAACGCCATTATATTCAAGTACACAAAATTAATATTGACGAAATCCCGGAAGATATCATTCCAACATCATCCAAAAAAAGAAAGTTACAGAACGCGTGTTTGCAAAAGAGTAACTCAACTATTTATTGAAAACTTTAACATAGTGATAATTACTATTGGCATGGTCGAATTATTTGAACGACATTGTGACAAATATTTGAAGGAGCAAATTTTAAATATTATTGGGTGTTACTCAATTAATATATGTAAGTTAAATTTACGAAATAACTACTGATAATGGGGTAAATGTAGTTAGGACAGTAAAAATTCTGCAGGCATTTAAAGAAAGCGCTATACCCGAGGATGAAAACTTCGATGAAAATATTTATGAGCAGATCACATGCGACATATCAGAGATTGGTACACTGTGCTGCCCATACCTTACACTGGTACACTGTGCTGCACATACCTTACAATTGGTCTCTTGGGATGTAATATATGAATTCGAGAATGACCTAGATACATGCAGAGGCAATGTTAAAAGGATTCGAAAGAAAATGAGAGAATTACATTTGGGCCTTATGCCATTTCTTGACAATACAACACGTTGGAGCTCTACATATGAAATGGTAAATTCTTTAATAAAAATAAGGCAATGTGTTGATACTAATAAATAAATAAATGGTTTCCCGTTACATCCCATGAAGGGATTAGGGAGAGCTTCCCACAACCAGTGAGCTGTGCGCGTTCTAGTTTTACACTCACTGATTGGGACCTATAGTTTTACACCGGTTCCAAACGGTATTTTGAGAAGCTATTTCGTGGCAAAATACTCAATAGTCTCGCCGTCACTAAGCGCGGTGACCGCCGTCGAAAGAAATTTAAGGTGGTCAGAGTAGGGATCGATTGCACCACCGACGGCCACATATACTCTTTTCAAAATCGAAGTTGATAGGGAGTTTCCTTAAAAATTTGTTGACGGTTTTAGACCACTTGCAGAAACAACGACAATGCTTCAATTGAAGCAACTAATAATGGGTGATTTTTATAGGGAGCGGATGGTTTGTTAAACTGAGTTGGAAGAAATGGCCAGTAGCAATGATTTAGCAGATCGTCTTTTGCAGTCCCTTCAAAATCGGAAAATAATGCTTTCGTTGCTGCCTTGTATATAGATCCTAGTTTCTGTTTTCGAGGTACAGCATACTTGACTGATGTAGAGTAAAAACTGCAGTTGTAACTACTCTAACTAAATTCTAAATGAGACTTGAATCGCTCATTAGAATAAAAATACGACATATGATTCAAAGCATACTCTATCCTATAATATATTTGTATATTTTATAGTCACACCTGTGGATGGTTTTTTTTAGATTGAAATCGGACGGAGAATTGCAAGAAATTCATCACCAAACTAAGGAACCAAGTATAAGCTCCTTTAGTGGTCATTTAAATGAAGACAGATACAAAAAACTGGAGAATAAAACTGCGTTTAATACTATAGAACTTACTGATGACTATACATCCGTGCGGGAGTAGTTAGAGCAGTTGCACTATGAGGGAAAACTCCCGTTTCGCTATGATGTACTGGAGTTTTTGAAGAAAAAGAGTTCAAAGTGCGGAACATTATCCAAAATCGCTGAAGTCGCAGTATTGTTGTCAGCAACACAGGTTTCGGTTGAAAGGTCATTCAGTGCACTTTCTACTGTTTTACCAAAGCACAGAAGAAATTTAAGTTCCGAGAATCTCGAAAGTATTTTACTACTAAAACTTAACACTATCTTAGTAGACACAATGGAATTCGAATGTAGTTAAATTTTGTATAGTGTAATATCACGTTAATTTGAATTTCAAACGATTCAAATACATCTACATATATTATTTTCAATAAAAACGTTTTATTATTATCATCGCTGATATATATCTTTCCGTTTTGCTCGAAACGTTTTATTCAAAATATTTTTGTTCTTTTTTCGTTTCTTGATCGGCTGAAAATCTGAATTCATCAGTATGAATAAATATAAAAATAAATAAATGGTTTCCCATTACATCCCATGAAGGGACTGGGGAGAACTTCTCACAATCAATGAGCTGTGCGCTTTCCAGTTTTCACTCACTGATTGGGACCTACAGTTTTACACCGATTCCGAACGGTAATTTGAGAAGCTTTTTCATGGCTAGATACTCGATAGTGTCGCCGTCACTATGCGAGGTGGCCGCCGCCGAAAGAATTTTTTTTTTTTTTTTAAGGTGGTCAGAGCCGGGTTCGAACCCAGGATCTCATGTACAAGAGCCGCGCACACTAACCATTGCACCACCGACGACCACATGAATAAATATATTTAGAGATAATTATAATTATAAATTGAAGAGGGGATATTGGCAACATTTGGTTTCAACAGGACGGCGCTACGTGCCACACAGCCGAAGCTACACTCGATGTTTGCGCCCTGTTTTTGAAGATCGCATTATCAGCCGCAGAGCGGATGTCGTTTGGCCACCTCGGAGCTGCGATTTGACACCGTTGGACTATTATTTGTGGGATGCCCTCAAAGATGAGTGTTACGCCGACAAGCCAGAGACAATTGACGCTTTAAAGAACAATATTCGTGAAGCCATTGGTGAAATACAGCTGCACATAATCGATAATGTGCTTAAAAATTGGACCGATCGTGTAGGCTACGGCATGGCCAGCCGAGGCAGCCAGTTGAATGAAATTATTTTCCATTATTAACCGGAAGGATTGTACTTTCAAATAAAAAAAGAAATTTGAGAAAATATTTAGTAGCTTTTTTTTATAGCATTTTCAAAAAAAAAGAGTTATTTGGCCGACCCGTTATAACAATGTCATCAGCATAAAGTAGTAGACGTATATTGATATGTTCAATAGTTGTACCTCCTCCTAGGAAATCGTGTATGTCGTCCAAATATATAGCAAAAAGCAACGGAGATAGTAATCAGCCTTGTTTAACACCTAAGGATGTTGAGAATTCTTCCGATAGATCCTTGACGTTCCACACTGCGAATACTGTTTTTTCATACATCTTCTCAATAAATCGTACATACTTTGTCGATACGCCGATATTATGCAATTTATAAATAAGGGATTTGCGGGAAACTCTATCAAATGCGACTTTAAAGTCCACGAAGAAAACATATGGGTTTCTGTTCCTTTGGAAATTTAGATGAACTACAGACGATAATTTATAAATATTATCTGCTGTAGAATAATTTTTTCTGAAACCTGCTTGGAATTCATTCAGCTTGTTTTTATCTTCTACCCATTTCGATAATCTGTATGTTAATATGCCCATCATTATTTTCATTGCAGTATTCATAAACGTAATTCCACGATAATTGCTCGGTATAGAATTGTCTCCCTTTTTCCAAATTGGATATACAACACTTTTTAGAAATGTGTCCTCAATTTCACAATTATTATAGAAGGTGTTATATGCTTTCACTATTTCATTTAAAAGTTCATTTGAGGCAACTTTGTGAAATTCGTAAGGTATGCGGTCTTCACCAGGTGCTTTATTAACTTTTACTTTCTTCAAACCCTCTTGGACTACTGATATGGTGATGGGTTTATCAATGTAATCGTCCTCACAATACAAGTGGGCATAGTGAATGTCATCAGACGTTTGTGGTGGGTTTAAAAGGTCTTGAAAATAATTCTTAAACTCATTTAACGGCACTACAAAATTCGCGGAATTATTTTCATTCTTTATTTCCGTCACAATATTCCACCAGTCTTTCATATTTGCTACCATATCAATCTCTTTTTCTAGCCTTAAATTGTATTGATTTCTTGCAACAAACCATGTTTCTTTGTAACGGCTAACCGCATTTATATATTTTATTCTACTATTTTCATGTGTTTAAATGTGGATTTGAGGGCATTAAAACAACGGACATTAAACCATTTCTGCCTTTTTCGAAATTTTATATTAGATTTATGGCTGTTTGGGTTCGCACTTTTAATCACGTGAACAACATCTTCGAGTTTCAATGGATTTTGGTTATTTTTTCGTTTTGCTAATATAGTATATATGTAATGGGAAACCATTTTAATTTTTTTTATCTAAGAATTTCTCTACGGTTATGCTGTATTCTGGAATCACTAGATCTGTGAATGCTAAAAATACTGATAATGTTTCGATTATTGAAATGGTTCGACCTACCTCCCACAGTTTGAGGAACCTCTGCAGCTTAAGACTTTGGGCAGTCAAGACATTTGGCCTTAGTTGAATTTTGTTCACCTTTTTAAAAATATTTTCAAACTAGAATGGGTCCAGAAGTTTGTGTAAAAAGGAGCAGCAAGGCCTTAAATAACATTGATACAAAATGAAAAAAACTCTTATCCAGAAACCACTATGATTTTATGGTCCCAAACATATAAATAATCGAGATTTAAAATTTTATAAATTATTCAGATCACTTGTTCTTTGCCTAAAGTTTATCGAAAAGGAAAATTATTGGTTTCAAATGCTCAATATTTCACATTGAAATTTCAAAAATATCAATTTAACTTAAAATCATACTAATTGAAAATTTAAAATATAAGTTGAAATTTCAGCCATTAATTGAAATTTAAAAACATAAATTGAAGATTAAAAGACAGTCAGATTAGACACATTTATCACGTGGTATAACATGTTGAATTTTACGTGAGATTTTATAGGAATTGACGTTTAAATGAAACATCGAATTTTTGGGATTTCTTATTGTGGTATCTCGTTAACCAAACAAGGCTCGCAAAAAGGGATGCAATTTTCGAAATCAGCAGATATAACTTGTTTACAATCACGACTAATTTTGCGACCCTAGTGTCAGAATATTCTAGTCGGCTCGTTCAAAAAAAGCATAAATTGCATTTCTGAACGTCAAATTTATCAAAATGTGATGTGTTGGTAACAATTTGGGAGGAAGTTTTGGAATCCCAGAGCAGGGAGTGACAATAAATATGTTCCTCAGGGTTATTGTATTCAAAGTTACACACATTTGATAAGATGCGCTCCATTAAGATTTCGCGTTCAACAAAAATAGTCGAAATATTTAAATCAACACATTTTCAAATTGAAGCAAACAATGGCACAAATTATATACTTATCCTGGCAATAGGTAAATTGCAACAATCCGATGAACTGGGTTTGCCTCCAGCTGCCGTTCATAATGGCAGTGAATATACGAAAACATAAATTACCCCTATTTGTTGGTGACCCCCGCCAACGTTATAAGGACCAAGATTTACGAATATGCACTTGGAATGAAGTATCCAATGGGCAGTATCCAAATGCAAGTATCCAATAGGCAGACGTCCTTGAAAGTTATAAGGCTGAAAATACCGCTAACCAAGAAATGCGATGGACAGGACATGGATGCACAAAGGAAAAAACCTGCGATATATACTATAATTGCCATGAGAATAAACATGCATTTGGTTGCGGATTTGTAGTTGGCAAAAGACTGCGACATCTAGTCTCTATATTCAATATCGGAATATTTTTCTATTTCCCTAATTTGTGTGCATGACCGGACAGAAGAGAAAGATGATGACGCCAAAGACATATTCTATGAGCTCCTAGAGGAAACGTATGACCGCTGTCCTGGCCATGACATTTAGATTGTACTAGGGGATTTTAATGCCAAAGTAGGAAGCGAGAATGTGTTTCATCCAACTATTGGCAATTTCAGTCTACATACTGACAGTTCCGATAACGGTATGAGTCTGATAGACATTGCCGCGGCAAAAAACATGGTCATTAGTGGTGCAAGATACGCTACCGGTATCTGAGATATCCAATGACGACGAGACAATCCATCACAATTTGGACGACAATGTCGATTTCCTCTCCTAACCAAGACGAGTTCTGAACAGCTATTGCCATGCTTAGGAACAACTAAGCCGCAGGATCCGATGGAAAATTTGGTTAGGCGAATGTATGCCCGGCGATTGGAGTCTCAGTGTACTATGCCCCATATTTTTGTTCTTTTCTTTTTCATTATTCTGGCTACGGTACGGGAGAAACTATACGTGCGATCTCTGGAACATCTTAATGGAGATCATTATGAGAAAAGCTGCAGTCAACATGAATAAAGCCATCGGCAGGGAAAGTCACATTCTGCTCGCGTATGCTGATGATATAGATATCATTGGGCGCACAATTAGAGAAGTTACTGCGGTTTTTTTCGAGAATTGAGAAGGAGTCAGCAAAAGTGGGTGTGACGGTAATGCGTTTACACTAATGCGGAACGTTGATAACCGTTACAATTTCGAGGTGGTGGACGAATTTGTATACCTCGGAACTGTTGTAAACAATAACAACGTCAGCCTTGTGCTCAAGCGGAGAATTTTACTTGCGAATAGATGTTATTTTGGGCTATGCAAGCACATTAGGGCTAAATCCCCCTCTCGAGTAATAAAAGTCCAGCTATACCAGACTCTCATACAACCTGTCTTGATTTATGGCGCAGAATTCTGGGTCTTATCGCAAGCTGACGAAACATCTCTAGTGCACACTGGCGAGTATCAGCGACGCATGAACCATGAGCTGTATGAGCTATATCCCGAGATTGACATAGTTAAGCGGATAAAAATAACGTGATTGCGCTGGCTAGGCCATCAGTAGAACGGATGAAGACGAACCAGCAGGAAGGGTTTTCGAAACCGAACTCGAAGGATGACGAAAATTAGGAAAACCAAGTTTGTTGGATCCCTGCGTAAACTTGGTGTTTGCTAACTGGAGGTCCCTGATCCCCCGGGGTTGTGCGAGGCGGATAAGTAGGTGTTTGATTGAAATATTTAAGAAGTTGTATAATTGTTTCAATTAAATTATTTATCATAATGAAGTGGAATATTTTATTAACATTTTAATTGATTCAATGAAACAATTCGTAATTCCATGCAAAATAACTTGACCAAATATTTAGTTGGGTCAACAAAAATGTTTGTTTGAATAATCTGATATGAATCAATTAATTATTTAGTTAATATAATATATTGTTTATTGAATTGAACTCAATGTCTTACAATTCAAGTAATTGATACAATCAAATTTTTTCTTGGTGCAAAATCAAACTAAAGTTAAACTCAGAACGCGAAATCGTTAATTGAAATCAATTTTGATTTTTTATTTAGATCTTACATACTAACACATGTTTGAAGAATTTGATTGCGGGTAAACTCCGAAATAATACAGTATGTATCAGTTTGACAATTGTTTGATATATACTTGAATACTTCGAAACCAAATTTGAATATTTTAGTAATAAGTCAATCTAGAACAAGAGCATTTTCTTAGCAACTTCCGCCTTTACCACATCACGCCACCATCTTTAAATACGTATATTTTAGAACCTGAAAGTTCCGTTGCCTTCTATCGTTTTATTAAATACAGAACTTAAGTAGCTCTAAATTCAGTATAAGAAGAGAAAACTATTGAACTCTCTGGTCCAAATCTAAACGCCCTTATGTCGAGGCTAACGTAATGCGACAAAAGCAAACCTGTGTATGGAAATGCCCGTATAAGTATAAAAGGGTTGCGTGAAAGGTTGCTCACCATTCATCAGCGGTTTGACCAAACGCCTAATGATATTATCATGAAATTTGGACGAACGTCTTTTTCATAATTCGACTTGTGGTGGGTAAAAGAGGTGAGAGACAATTTATTAAGCATTAGTGTGTTCTGGACAAACATGATCGTCCAAACCAAGGAAAATTTTCATTGTAGCGCACCTTGTATACGAACAGAATATACGAAAGAATTTTTTATATGTCGGTTGGGGGTGACAAAACTAGGGCGTGGTCCCAGATCAGAAATTAGTCCGAGTCGGTAAATCCAGTGAAATTGGAATAATGAATTGTGCAGCTAATTGTGCAGTATTGCCCATCAGACTCAAATACAATACACAAAAGAAATTTGTGATATGCCCATTGGTGGCGGTAAAAACGGGCCAGTGCTTTAAATTACAGATTAACACGCGATTGATTTTTAAAACTCGAACACCAGATTGTGGGCGGTAAAACGGAACGCAATTCGGCCAAATGCTAGAATGTATTATGATTCAATTTGAACAATATGTCTTTTCTGGTCTGGCCCTTATTTTAAATTTTTTGGCGATAAAAATGTCTTGCTCCCACCCCCAATTTTGTTTATTTGCTCCAAAAACTGGTCTATACAACATTTTTCCCCGATCGTATAGCTCGAAGACGTGCCGCAACCACCCTGAAGATCTCGCAAGCATCACCCTTAGACATTTTCTTGAATTCAGGTAATACAATTATTCGCGGTTATGTACCCTCGTGATTTCTGTATAAAATAGTATCTAACTATAGAGAGATTATGTGTGTAAAAAATGTTGGGAATCATTATACTATGTCTATCAGAAGTCATTAGCAAATATTTGAAAATGTTACGACTGCATTGAAAACATTTTGGTGTTAGTGCACTGCTTTAATAATCTGATTTGGGGTACGATATTCAAAATTGTAAAAAAATATTTATCCTTATCCTTTTGGTACAAAATTTAAATTTTGGATTAAGCTCATAATAATAAAAAGAAAACACTTCAAGTATATCTTTTTACAATTTTATTAATATTTTTTAATATTAATATTATTTATCGATCACCGCAAAATTTTGTCACTGACTATTATTTGCCAATACTGAGTTTGGGATTGAAAATGGGCGTTCTAGCCACGCCCCGTGGGGTAACTCCCATACAAATCGACACATTCAGCACAAAATCATATTTCTTTCAAACATTTCTTCGGGTACATGTGATTTGATTCAAATCACACACCGATTAATAGTCTGTAAATGCCTGCTTAGCTTGAGGAAATGGGGGAAATTGTCACGCCCATTCTTGTACCTCCCATACAAAACAGCGTGTTCGTCCGGGTTGTCAGTCTGATAAATAGCGTGAAACACTTCCGACCTTAATGAAATTAGGTATAAGGCTTCACGTTATCAAACGCCAATCAACGATTAAAACAAGGGCGATTTTGCCACGCCCATTGTGGTACCTCCCATACAAAAGTTGTTTGGCCTGCTGGGTGTTCGGCACGGGAAGCCCCGCAAAATCGAACCAATCTTTATGCAATTTTTGTACTAGTCAATATTTAGTCATAAAACTCTCCTATACAAAATGATCTGTTTTGCCACACCCATTCTTGTACCTCCCATATAAAAGTTGGGCGGATGGCCGGTTGATCAACACGATAACTCTTGTAAACTACAACCGATCTTAATGAAATTCGGTACTAGGCAATATTTTGCTAAAAGCTACTGTGTAAGTAATAACTGCCTATTGTGCCACGCCCAATTTCATACCTCCCAAACAAAAGTTGGGCGTATTTGCGATTTCCCGACTCGATATCTCCAATAAATGATAACCGATCTTAATAAAATTAGGTACTCATCAAAATTGTGGCAACAACTTGCCATGCCCATTTTTGTACCTCGCATATAAATATTGGGAGCGAAACTAACTAATTTGGATATTCAATAATATTTAGCGCAATGTCAATCTGCTATTGAATGTGGTCACTTTTGAGTATGGGCGTTTTTTTTTAACAGAACTCCCACGCAATGAATGATTTAGGCTGAGGGTGTGATTAAGTCGGTTCACCCGAATGAGACTTATGTACTGGTTTTAATTACATTTTGAGATATCACAGAGCGCGTCCAAGTTTTTCCGCAGGCTTATGTCAACTGAGTTGTTCTTCTCTGGAATTTTTCAATCGTGTGCTTATACACTTGTGCACATTGATCTGTATCTCGTTTGAAATTAAGCCTTTTCTCCGCTGGAACGTCGAATATATGCAGCATTTCCTGCAAGAGGCGTCATTAGTAATATTTCCCTTCAGTCAGAATTTCCACTTCGTCGAAGGTAGGTTTGTGGCCGGTTAAAGTACAGTGCGCTGCGAGTGCTGTCCTTTGTTCTATCGGCTTATAATGAGCTTATTGGACCGACTTGTGTGCCGATATTCTAGTTTTAAATTTTTTCATTGTATTACCAACATATACTTTCTGGCATATGTTGGACTTGCCACCATTTAATTGGACTTTTGAACACAACGTTTGACTTGTCACTTTTGTCAATAATAGACTTGGTCCTGCTAAATAAACTGAAAAAAAATAATTGGTTTCCCATTACATCCCATGAAGGGATAGGGGATAGTTTCTCACACTCACTGAGCTGTACGCTTTCAAGTTTTCACTCACTGATCGGGACCTACAGTTTTACACCGATTCCGAACGGTATTTGAGAAGCTTTTTCATGGCTATATACTCGAGTGTCGCCGTCACTATGCCAAAGAAATTTTAAGGTGGTCTGAGCAGGGTACAAGAGGCGCGCACACTATACATTGCACCACCGACGGCTAAATAACTATTCACGGTTAAATTCCATTTCAACGTCAATTCATATTTTTTGTTGTCATATATATTGGAATGTTTCAATCTTTCAGAGAAACACGGAACATACATTGTGGTTTTGTCAGAGTCAGTATGGCGTTCTGTCGGCTTCCTCGCCTCTGCCAGTGATATCAGATTGTCTATAATTTTCCTGGAGAACCTATTCAATTTAAATATTTCCACCATTTTCCCCTTATTCGTCTTGTGGAATTCAGCGTCACTTATCTTCATAACTCTCTTAATGAAGTTGCTCGCAGTGTTAATAATTGTCCGTCTTGGGTGTTTTGAATGATAATTTATCAATCGTCCCGACGCTGTAGGTTTCTGGTACCAGTCCATTTTTAGAGCATTTCCTTGTCTGATAACCAAACTGTCCAAATATGGTAGTCTATTGTCCCTTTCCTCTTCGAGCGTGAATTGCAGTTGTCCATTAAAAGAATTCAATGCTGTCATCATGTTGGCCACTTCAGTTCTTCTGATAACAACAAATAAACCGTCCACATATTTCGTCAAGATTTGCGTCTTTTCCCCCAATGTGTCGAGTACTGTCTCCAATAATACCTCCATGATGATGTCAGATATAATTAGTGATGCTGGGGAACCCATGGGCATACCCTTCCTCTGTTGGTAGAATCTATCTTCATACGGGTAATAGCGGGTGTCTTTAATGCAGAATGTCAAAATTTCCATAAAATCCGTAGGTGGTATATTCGTGTATGATCCAATTTCGTCCCAGTTATCGTCTATACTCCTTAGAGCTAGATTAATTGGTATGCTGGGGAATAAGTTAACCACGGAAAATGAAACCATTATTTCATCCTCATCAATGCTCATGTTCCGTTTCTTCGTCTTAAAGTCCACTGCGTCCTTTACGTTATATTTTGAATTCTTCGTCACGTTCTTAAGTATATCCAACACAAGCTTTCATACCCCATAACCCGGTGGGTCAATTGATGAACAAATGGGTCTCACTGGATTACCATCTTTGTGGATCTTAGGTAATCCGCACATTCTGGGTGCAGGGACAGTTCTTGTGGTCAATTTCCTCCTAGTATGGGCGTCAATAAATTGTCTCTCGAATATTCTATCCTCTAATTGGTCATTCTCATCCTGTAGTCCTGTTGTGGAATATGTCCTTAAGAGTCTGTAGGTTCATATATCACCCAGTATATTACCCATCTTCCGCTTATAGTCATTCAATTTCACTGCTACCGTTTTGCCGCCTTTGTCCGCATTCATTATAAAAATACCTTTATTCCAATTCAAATAATTTCTCGTGCGACCCACTGTACCTAGCACTTGTCTGTCTCGCTCGTCTAGTTTCACTTGGTATAAATGGTCATCTATAAATCTCACGAATTTCGCTCTTGATATCTCTTGTCGTTCTCTGTTGTCAATTGTCTGCACTCACTCCTCCACTTCTGTAATGCACTTAAATAGTTGGTAATGCGTATTTAGGTCCCAGAGACGGTAGCCACTGTGACTCTCTTGGTATTTCCTTGTCCGTTGTATTCAGTGTAGCCTGGTTAGGGGTTTTCCCCCTAGATCGAGGGTTTTTTTTGGGTCTAGGGGGTTTGTGTGGGGAAGAATTTGTTAGGGGGGAAAAATTCATATCTGACCACTTACAGTCACTGTGTATATTTAACACATTTCCTAAAATATACAACCATTCCAAAAGTCTTATCATAGACAAAGACCATTTAAGTATTAAAGATAACATAAGTATATTAGCAGGCGCATCATGCCGGTGTCCCCATCTAGCATCTAGTAGTCAAAGTCGGCAAATATCGTATGACTACGATAATTGAATCATCTTTGGTTTTTATGTGAAGAATGGTTGATTTAATCAGTAGTAAAATTCATTCATACGGTCCAAAGCAACAGAATTTACCGTTTCTGATGTATTTATCTAAATGTTTGTGTATGGAGAAGAACAGAATATCAAACAAGGACAATAAAACAAACTAAAACAAATTGTTTGAAACATGTCGAAAGAAAAGAGATAGAATCAAAAATATAAGTATGATTCGGAGAAAGAAAAAGAATTTAAAGGTAATGAAGAAATGACTAGTTGAATTTATTCTTTTTATTAATGAATTGTCAATATGGGTGTAGATTGGCTTGCACCATGTTTGGGAGATGACCACAAGGCCTTTTGTAAATATTGTAAATGCATTCTTGTAGCACACAGAAAAGACCTGACTGCTCATAAAAACACAAATAAACATATATATTCTATTATCAATAAGAATGATCTGCAACCTGTGACAAACTTTTTCAAACCTGCTGTAACACAATCTCGGAAAATAGCTGAATTGAAAATTGCAGCGTACGTAGCGGAGCATTGTTTTGTTAGAAGTATTGATCTTCTGGGAAAATTGATTCAACAATTGGGAGCAGACTTTAAGGGATATTCGACTGCATAGAACAAAATGCACTGCTCTTATAAAAATGTTTTGGCTCCGTCTTTTTTGGAAGAACTGTTAGAGGATTTAGGAGACAGCCTTTACTCACTAATTATAGATGAAAGCACTTCGATTGACAGAAGAAAAATAGTATGTGTTATGATAAAGATCTTCAGCATGGCTAAAGGATTAATTACGACAACTTTATATCGATTACTGGAAGTTCAAAGTGGAAAAGCGGAATCAATTGTAAACGCAATAACAAACTGTTTGACAACTGACACACATTAGGCATTAAAAAATTGTTGGGCATTGGAGTAGATGGAGCGAACTCTATGGTAGGAAAATATGATTCTGTGAGCAGTAGGCTAACGGCGATAGTACCAAATCTTGTTACAGTTAAATGTGTTTGCCATTCACTTCACCTTGCTTCGGAGTATGCAATGTCTGCTTTACCTACAGAAATAGAGTTCATTATACGTGAAACTAATGCTTGGTTTTGTCGGAGTTCTAAAAGACAAATTGAATATGCAGCCATTTATCGTTTAATCGCTAATAAAGATCCACTTAAAATCGACAGACTGAGTGGTACTCGATAGTTAGCAAGGTATGGAGCAATAGAAAAAATTTTGGAGCAATGGGATTCATTGCAGCTTCATTTTAGATTGGCATCTACGCGGACTTCATCAAATTTGTTTAATGACCAAAATAAGTTATATTTCATTTTTCTGAACGATGTTTAGAAGTCCGTTACTCAGTTAAAAAATCTTTTTCAAGCAGATAACATGAATCCATTAAAGTTGTACGAAGTTTTGAAAGTATGTTTTTTGGGTCTATTGCGACAAATAATATATTCAATTTTTCTGAATATTTAATCTGAGTGCCTTAGTTTTGGATACAATTTTACACAATTTGCTTCTTCAGCCAAAGATGTTAATTTATTACATGGAACAAAGAGTGTAAATCATTTGTTTTGGACTTATGTAATCAAATAAAAGAACGCCTTCCAAATAATATAGACATCATGGAAAAAATGTCACTGTTTTCTCCTGAAAACGCTAAGAATCCAAACAAGCCTGTTATAACCGATGTAGTGGTTCATTTCCGACATATTTGTGATGATATCGATGTAACTGTGGATGAAGGAATAATTTGCATTACGTTAAGTGGGATAATATATCGTCCCCGGAAAAATTCTGGAATGGAGTAAGAATGGAAAAAGATGCAGGCGATCAACCAAAATTTCGAAGAATCAGCAAATTGGCACTAATATTATTGGCGCTTCAATTTTCAAATGCCTCGATGGAACGGGCTTTCTCAATGTTCAATGTTATAAAGAACAAGTTGAGGAATAAAATTAACATTTCTACAGTTGAGGGTGAGATATTCCTTAAATAACGGGTGTCATAAATTTATTCCATCTGCTAAAATTATCAACTTATTTGTTGCAAAAACCTTATACAGTGCCTACGAAGCTGATGTAGAGAGCTTAGGGGCCTTTGATGAAGAGTAAATATCAAATGTAAATCATATACATACAATATATGTCATACATATATCGTTGGTTGTATTCACAAACCATTGCGTGTGATGGTCAGCGTTAAGTAGTCTGCCTTGTTCCTCTCCTAATTTTTCCAGCTTATTGACGTGTCACTTCTTCTCGATGTTCATGTGATAATCAGTAGTAATAGTGACATATCCGTGTTGTCCAGTATTCCCCCGAGACTACACTTTAGGGTTTTCAGTAAGTTCGTTTTCATATGGACCATTGTGTGTTTGTATTGTATTAATAGTTTGAGTATGATCGTATGGAAGTTTTATGTGTGTCCTCTTAGCGCCTTCTCTATATTTGGCGGTATTTTGTTGTGTGTTCCGAATATGCGAAAATGTTCCCGGTGGGGGAGAACATCTCAGTTGGCATAAGTCTCCGAAAAAACGTGGACGTGCTCTGTGTTATCTCAAAATGTAATTATAATTAATCGTTCTCCCTTTTGGGGAAAATTACATATTTGTTTATGTTGATTCTTGTTTGAACACTTCACTAATGTTTATGAACACTTTGTGTTTATTCTAGTTTTATTAGATCCATGAAAATGATCAACGAAGTTGGTCGAAATATTGGACAATATTAATAAAATTGTAAAAATAAATACATGAAGTATTTTCTTTTTTTCTTATGACCTTAAGCCGGAACAACTGCAAACCAATATATCTACAAAGGTCAACTGTACTTCAACTAACATTTAACACGGAAGGCACGCTGAATTAAAACCCAAGATGACTCTATATAGCACTATCCAGAGGAAGTAGAACGATAAAAATAGGAATATCATCAAGGACTGTTCAAAACATAATAGGCAAACGGCAAACATGAAAGCTTCCACAACGTTTCGGATAAAATCCAAATGTGCAGGTATCATGCCAAACTTTGTACACACTTCTACCGGGAACATTTCCGCATATTCGGAACACACGACAAAATACTAATACTAATCCAACAATATATTAATACAACACAAATACACAACAATCCATTTGAACACGAACTTACTGAAAACCCTAAAGAGTAGTCTCGAGAGAATACTGGATAACACGGAAATGTAACTATTACTACTGAGTGAAAACTCCTTCTATGATTATCACATGAACATCGATAAGAAGAGACACGTCAATAAGCTGGACAAATTAAGAGAGGAACAAGGCAGACTACTTAACGCTGACCATCACACGCAATGGTTTGTGCATATAACGGACAAGGAAATAACAAGAGAGTCAAGTGGTTACCGTCTCTCGGACCCAAATACGCATTGTAGTTGATGATTGTAGTTGATAAACACATTTCCCTTATTTGCATCACAGAAGTGGAGGAGTGAGTGCAGACAATTGACGACAGAGAACGACAAGATATCAGGTGCGAAATTCGTGAGATTGATAGATGACCACTTATACAAAGTGAAACTAGACGAGCGATACAGACAAGTGCTAGGTACAGTGGGTCGCACGATAAATATTTGAATTGGACTAAAGGTATTCTTTAATGAATGCGGACTAAGTCGGCAAAATGGTACCAGTGAAATTATATGATTATAAGAGGAAGATGGGTAATATATTGGGCGGTATATGCACCTACAGACGTTTAAGGAGATATTCCACAACAGGACTGCAGGATAAGAATGACAAGTTAGTGGATAAAATATTCGAGAGACAATTTATTGACGCCCATACTAGCAGGAAATTGACCACGAGAACTGTCCCTGCACCCAGAATGTGCGAATTACCTAAGGTCCACAAAGGTGGTAATCTAGTGAGACCCATTTGTTCATCAATTGACCCACCGGGTTATGGGGTATGCAAGTTTGTGTATTCAAAATATAACGTAAAGGACGCAGTAGACTTCAAGACGAAGAAACGGAACATGAGCATTGATGAGGATGAAATAATGGTTTCATTTTCCGTGGTTAACTTATTCCCCAGCATACTAATTAATCTAGCTCTAAGGAGTATAGACGATAACTGGGACGAAATTGGATCATACACGAATATACCACCTAAGGATTTTATGGAAATTTTGACATTCTGCATTAAAGACACCCGCTATTACCCGTATGAAGATAGATTCTACGAACAGAGGAAGGGTATGCCCATGGGTTCCCCAGCATCACTAATTATATCTGACATCATCATGGAGGTATTATTGGAGACAGTACTCGACACATTGGGGGAAAAGACGCAAATCTTGAGGAAATATGTGGACGATTTATTTGTTGTTATCAGAAGAACTGAAGTGGCTAACATGATGACAGCATTGAATTCTTTTAATGGACAACTGCAATTCACGCTCGAAGAGGAAAGGGACAATAGACTACCATATTTGGACAGTTTGGTTATCAGACAAGGAAATGCTCTCAAAATGGACTGGTACCAGAAACCTACAGCGTCGGGACGATTGATAAATTATCATTCAAAACACCCAAGACGGACAATTATTAACACTGCGAGCAACTTCATTAAGAGACTTATAAAGATAAGTGACGGTGAATTCCACAAGACGATTAAGGGGAAAATGGTGGAAATATTTAAATTACAAAACCACAATGTATGTTCCGTGTTTCTCTGAAAGATTGAAACATTCCAATATATATGACAACAAAAAATATGAATTGACGTTGAAATGGAATTTAACCTTGAATAGTTTATTTAGCCGTCGGTGGTGCTATGTATAATGTGCGCGCCTCTTGTACCCTGCTCACACCACCTTAAGATTTCTTTCGGCGGCGGTCACCTCGCATAGTGACGGCGACACTATCGAGTATATAGCCATGAAAAAGCTTCTCAAATACCGTTCGGAATCGGTGTAAAACTGTAGGTCCCAATCAGTGAGTGAAAACTGGGAAGCGTACAGCTCAGTGATTGTGAGAAGCTATCCCCTATCCCTTCATGGGATGTAATGGGAAACCATTTATTTTTTTTAGTTTATTTAGCAGGACCAAGTCTATTATTGACAAAAGTGACAAGTCAAACGTTGTGTTCAAAAGTCCATGTAATGGTGGCAAGTCTAACATATGCCAGAAAGTATGTGTTGGTACTACAAAGAAAAAATTTAAAACTAGAATATCGGCACAGAAGTCGGTCCAAACAGCTCATTATAAGCCGGTAGAACAGAGGAGAGTACTCGCAGCCCACTGTACTTTAACCGGTCACAAACCTAACGTTGGCGAAGTGGAAATTCTAACTGAAGGGAAAAATTACTCAAGACGCCTCTTCCAGGAAATGCTGCATATATTTGACGTTCCATCAGAGAAAAGGTTTAATTTCAAACGAGATGCAGATCAATGTGCACAAGTGTATAAGCACACAATTGACAAATTCCCGAGAAGAACAACTCAGTTGACATAAGCCTGCGGAAAAAACTTGGACGTGCTCTGTGTTATCTCAAAATGTAATTATAATTAATCCTTCTCCCTTTTGGGGAAAATAACATATTTGTTTCTGTTGATTCTTGTTTGAACTGTTCACTAAAGTTTATGAATACTTTGTGTTTATTGTTGTTTTATTAGATCCTTGAAAATGAGCAACGAAGTTGGTCGAAATATTGGAGAATATTAATAAAATTGTAAAAATAAATACATGAAGTGTTGTCTTTTTATTCTTGTGACCTTAAGCCGGAACACCTAAAAACCAATATTTCTACAAAGGCCAACTACACCTACAACTAAAATATAAATTTTTTCATATGTTCCACTGATTAAGTATAATGAAAGGGCACAAATTATGATTAGGAGACATATTGCCTGATTAATAACTTGTCAACCGCAACAAATACAAAATAATAAAATATTTTACAAAACACCAAAAAAATTATAACTCAGAACATAAAACAACACAAAGTGTAGCAAAGCTGAATGGAGGTAATGTTAATTCTAATAAAATTTCTATTAGATTCCAATATAAATTAAGATTATAACATATCTTCATTACGTACTGTTGCCTTACACCGAAACTGGTGCACGACAATTGGGTAACAATCTCCATCTCATGCCAATTATTATGGGTGGAGATTTTAATACAAATTGTGCAAACCCACAGTCGCAAGCTTTATCAAAATTTTTATTTGACGTTTTCCACTTGCATATAAGCAATTCTGCACAAACCCCCACAACTAACAATTCCACTACTATAGATGCAGTTTACCATAGATTTTTAAATACAATCGAGTCAAAAATTTAAATATGTATCTTATTTTAGTTACCATAAGCCAATATTAACTATTTGTACTTAAGGCATTTACCATAGATGGGCACTTTGCAGTACTACTAAAATTTCAGTAAAAATAATTCTTTAACTAGTAAATTTTTATTGATTACTAACATTTTTTTCAACAATTTTTATAAAGTGCCTACATGATTATGATGGGGTGCATTGAATTTTCTGTAATCAGTAATGCCCGATTACTGATTATTATGAATACGGCCCTATGATTTGACTGGAAATGCAAATTAAATTTCATTATAAGTAAAAATTTACTGAATTTTTCAGTAATCAGTAAATTTACTGCTTACTATAATTTTTAATGCAGTACATATATACTGCAGTGTGCCCATTTACTAACCAAATAAGTTAAATAAAACAAACAAAAACCAGCAAATTCCTATGTATTTACAATATTGAAAGTTTTGATACTTTTAATTGATTAATTAAAAAAATATACTAAAAGCATAACTACTTCCAACTTCATTACTAGATGTTTACACATCTCCCCTGTGATCGGACTCACATTAATTTTTTTTTGGTGATAGGCATTTTGAGCGCTGTGTATTCAAAAGCGCTGTTGCCATCATGGAACCCTTGTAAATTTGCGAATCGGTCGTATCTGTCTTTCATCTAGTTAATGCCCATTTTTGTATTATTGTGTACAAATTCATGGGGTCGTAAATCTCACCCGGATGTTAGATAGTTGCCTAACTCCATATTTTTTGATATATTGAACTCTGCCCCGAAGAAGGAGTTTTGGTATGCGGTCGCCCCAGTCTTAATGATTCTCACCGGCGATGTTTTTCAGATATTCCTCAAGCACCTGATTAAATCGCTTCATCGTGCCGTCCGTCCGAGTACACAATGACATAGTTCTTATACCACGTATTTCATTCAAATCGAATATTTCCTTCAAGTTTGCATATTCAAAATTCCTACTCTGTTCCGGATTTAGTTCTAAAGGGACGCCACAGCGTTTTATCTATCCAATTGTCTTCACTTATTGTTTTCGTTTCTTTATTCGAAATAACTAGGACATATTGTTTCCCAGAGATACTTATTGCAAATGGATCAGTCACATTCATGCATATACGCTTGAAGGGAGTACCTTATCTCACCTATTGCTTATGTCCCCCAACTCCTCCGCGTTGGTCATTTCGTTCACAGATACTTAGTGCAGCTTGCATAACACTGGGATACAGCTTTTTAACGACAAACCCAATTTGATTCTATTATGAGACTCTGCAATTACCTCTCTTACTTTCGAGGCAGATACCACAATTTAATTCTCCGTTTTGCCATCTACACTTTCCACTGGGCCCAATATGAGTTCTAGACTGGGCTTTCTGAAGCGCTTTCATTCCACGTTAATGGTCTATTCTCTTCAATTGCCAAAATATTTTCGCCAATACTGGATCACGTCTTTGTGTCATTGACCATTGACCAGATTCAATTCGCAAAGATCGGACTTCAACAGTTTGCTCGTTAATCTCAACATTAGAATACTGCTTTCGCTCTATTTCACATGACCGGTCACTTCGATCGATTTCGTGGATCTCTACAGTCCCGCGCCATATATTTTGTGTGATCACGACGATGCTTGCCTTGTAATGCAGCCAGTATTTCATGGCTGTTGTTTCAGGAACTAATGGGAATGCTCTCAAGAACTTTTGCCGTCCTGTCTTTCAATACCAAAAAAATAAACACTATTGCTTTGGCGACGTTGTTCCACACGGTCTTCCTAGCCACCATTTTGAAATGAAATTTTGTTGACAGCGAATGGGGTAGAGCCCTCGAAACTGGTTCATCATCAGATGCCTAACGACTGTGTCTGAATTAAAAACATCGGTAGAATGCAATGTGTGCAATTTTTTAAGTCATGAAAATATAACCATATACGGACACCACTACGTGATAAAAAACCAAAAAAAGACCCATGTGTCATAGTTTTTCCCACAGTCATGCACTCTTTTTTATGGGCCCCCAAAGATTTGGGGCCTCGTTGTAATTTTTGCAAAAAAAAGTGATCATTTTGTCAGGCTAATATCTTGCACTCCGTTCGTGTTGCACTGTGTTATAAATTGTATATACATATTCAATTTCGAATTTATTTTTGATGTGTTAACATCTATAGCGGCGTATAAGGACTAAATCTATCAAAGTCAAAATCTGCTAAAACCAGATTTAATGCTGCTGCTAAAACCATTCATTTGCAAGCGCATGGGCTTGCGCAGTCGACGTTATGGTGACATACTAATACGTCAGCTACTTCGTACAAAATATGTGTGATGTTGTGTGTTTGGCTGTGTCGTTGCTGTTGATATGGCAAACATGTGGTTATGTGACACACGATACGTCAGCTACTTCGGATAAAGTATGTGTGATGTTGTTTGTTTGGTTGTTGTTGCTATGGCCAAACAAAGCGAGTCATTTGATGTTCAGCATTGCCCTGTGTATACAAAAACAAGTAGAAACGGTGTTAAGTTCTCCCGGGCCGAAGCTTATATACCCTCCGCCATGACAATTTACACTCACACTCTCCACTCTTTGCATTCCCTTAACAGTTTTTATTTTAGGTACCCCCCCTACACCCACCACCCACACAAACACTCCACGACACAGCAAGCACAAATAAATCACCAACATATCAGCAGTAGTAGTAGTTGTTGGTGTTGTTGTTTTTTTTATTATAGTGAAAGGTAAGTCCAATAAAATGTGGGTGCGGAGCACTCTCAGAGCAAAGAGAGTAATGACGTATTATACGTCCCAGCAGGAAAGTGAAGAATGCATTACATTGAGAATGAATTATATAATGCATTATAATAATTACATTATATAAGACATTCCAAAGAATCGAGGGGTAATGTCATTTGACAAAATTTCAGATTGATTCCCCAGTGCATTCCCACATCTACGAAGATCGAATGTGTTGTTTCTGAGTGTGGTGATTGTTCTTTCATTTGGAATGCCGTTATCTGTCGCCCCCTTCATAGCACGAACAAATTTTACTATTACGTTTTGATTTGTTGTTTCATTTCTTAACAATTTTGTCAAAATGATTTCAATTACAGGGTTCCTAACTCGCTGCAAAACACAAATTTTTTCACATGAAATCTTACCTATCTTAAGGAATAGTAGGCAGACACAGAGTTGGCAATCCAGTTCTTTTTGAAGTTGTATATATAAACCTTGCATTCGTCCACATGTTTCTATTAGAATCGCATAAATAAGTCAGTTTGTGTTGCAACGTTTAGAGGTGAAGATAGATAAATAGTTTATTTAAATAAATGGTTTATTTAATCCATGTAAGTATATATGTATGTCAGGGAAATGCATTATATTTATAACAAATTCTTAATTCATTAACAATAGAATGCATTATAGAATTAAATAATGCATTAAAAACAACGGATTATATAATGCACTCTCTAGCAGCATTAAAATAATTCAGTCTTTTCCTAGGACATACTACATGTGTTAAGAATAATGCATTCTGGAATCAACGTTTAATACACGCTACACATTACCTTCTCGCTTCCTATTCATTCCCTTTTCCTGCTGGGGTATATAAAAATGAGATAGCAAGAGAGTAACGACAATTTTTTGAACTTGTGTAGCGTATGTACGAATATAACAATGTATGTATTTATGTATATACAAGTGTCTGTTGCTTTGCATTCTTTGACTTTTGTGGGAATAAAACAAAAAGTATTGAGCAAGAAAATAATGACACATGTGCTTGCACTGGGTCTTTAAGTAATTTTAAGTATTAATATTATTTAACTGTAACGTCATCATATGATTGAACGCTGTTTTTTATTTTCCAATGTAACATTTACGAATGTGTTCACAGAAATCGAACAGGTATCGTGTAGCAAAAAGGTGTTAACACATCGCCCGTGAGTTCGAACACTCATTGGATTTTTTTTAAATTAGTATCGATCGAACATCTCTAAGTACCAACTAAACATCTGAAACAAGCTGAGTTGAATCAGTTTCAAATGACACGTTCCCATTTCAAGTGCTGCCTAACATTCACAACTAATGTTTAAGCAGTTACTGCTGAGGAACGATTTGAACATACAACGTAGAACTTCAATCAAAGCAACAAAAAAAACTACAAAACACGCGGTATACCACAATCAACCACATGCTGCGTTGAGAGAAGTGTTAATTGAATCATTCGAGAGCATGCTTGTGTGGCATTGCGCTCTTTCTTTCCTTCATCGTTTCAGCGCCACACTGTAAGTTGGCAGCGAGTGCAGTAGAATATTATCAATGTTATGATAGCTTGTAGCGCTTGTAGATAACATATGTGAATCTGTGCGACAGTTGCTTTCGTCAAACAAGCACAGTAACAAAACATAAGTAGTAGAATATTGTGGAAAGCAATAGCAACTGTTGTGTTGTTTTACATGAAGCATTATACAACATTTCTGCTGTTATATACAAACATATGTATATTCTTTGCAAAGTTATTAAGCATGTAAAGTTATTTTGATGTAGTAAACGTAATGGAAAAACAGATTTCTTTAATGTAGAAGTAATATAAATATTAATTTATTATTTAATGTGGTTAACTACTAACACCTTTAAACTTAAAACATAAAAAAAACTTAGAATACTTCAAAAGAAAAATAGTACCAATAAAAAACTAATCAAAACAATTCACGTAGATCTGGTATTAAATACAAAAATAAATATATACGTATGTATATCATATTTTCAATTCATTTATCCGTAATTTATCCACGTCAATTACTACACAGAGAGCGATGTTTTGCTATCCCCGTTCCTTCAATGTTTCATTGCCACACTGACACAGAAGACAGCAAGTGCAATAGAATATTGTTCATGTTATTGAAGCTTGTAGCGCGAGGATGGACCATGCATAAACAACATGAGCACTAGAACATAGATGTTAGTTTGATACACTTGTAAGTTGATGATTTGCTGTGAATCAACAACTTCGTAACATTCCCTCAAAAACGAGTAATCATTCGTCAATTTTGGGTTGCTTTGGCTGTTGTTATGTTTTAGGGAAGATGTGTAGTAAAAAATGTTTACAAGTACTGTACGTATTTTGAAATGTTTTGTTTGTTAAGAAATCAAGCTGACTCGTTCTATGCTTTAGTACCAACTCACACTGAAAAGTCAATTATTATAACACGAGAACAGAAAGCTTTATTAATAGTCCTACCTCTCTACATACCATATATGGGCACACTGCAGTTTATATTTACTGCATTCAAAATATCAGTAATCAGTAAAGTTTTACTGATAATGAAATTTAGTTTGTATTACCAGTAAATTTTTGCTGATTACTGAAAAAAATCTTAGTAAAAATAAATTACATCTTTAAACATTTTCCTACATTTAATAATATTTACAGAACTATATACTTCAAACAAACTTAAGTAGTAGTAACCTACATACAAAACAATCAAGAAAAAACTTAATTCAACGGCCTATTAGAGGCTCCCCAAAAATGGACAATTAAAAGGGGACTAATCAACGTTTTCTAATAACACACTTAAAAACTAATACTAAAACTACTATATATATATATACTTACAACTATTTACAAGCCCTACCTACTGGTAAGAGGTGCCACTACTGGTTCGTAATGTACACAGTGTCGTCCAAGTGAAAAGATTCTAGCCTTGTATAATAGAATAGGAGTTTTTCATCTACGAAGAGGAGTATCCCCCTATCCAAAGTCGCGAGGCCAACCGGCGGCCTATACCCTACTTCAAAAAGTCGCTCCAGGCGTTCGTCCTGGACCAAACTATTCTCAACAAGTCCGTTTTCGAGAAATGCTGCCCTTTCCAGAAATTTAAGTGCGCCCCTAACAAGGTACACGTCTATTCTGTCAAAGTCGACCATCCTGTACATCGTAGCACAGGATGGCCTCCGAAACCATATTACAATCAACATTCGACTCCACAACCTGGCATTTGCATTGCCTGAGCAAATAGAGATGAGAAATTTTTGAATTGGAATTGCGATAAATTCTTTTTGCATTTGCATTAAATAATGTAATGTAAATTTAAAAATCCCAAAACTGTAAATGAACAGTAAATGACCCTTTTCTCGGTGTTCGAGATAAAATTTGATATCTTGAACTAAAATATGGGCAAGATATAATTTGTGGGTTGAAAAATAAGAGTTAAATAAATGATGATGATGATGATAAATGTGTTAAATGTTGGGATTAACTAACATGTATGTATGTTACATTAACATTGGTATGACTATGATGGTGTAAATTCAACTTGATTGGCTAATTAATTGCACTTAAAAGTATACCGTCGTTTCAAGATGAAAAACTACTTGATACCAACTCACCATGAATGTTTGATAATGAAACTAATATGAGAATTTGAGAACGTAGTATGTTGTTTTGTTATTGTATTTCTGATGTGTGCTGGAATATGTTCGGTTTTTTGGCGATTAAGATTTCTCCATGGTCCAAACCAATGTAAGAACCACTAGTCCAGCTGATTTAAATTTTTTTCAGGAGTGAGTAAAATTTTGTTAACATTTTTTTGTTTGCAACCTCCGTTGGCTTTCAACTGCTGTTTTTGAACTGTGTTCTCTGTAAAAATCACGTAGACACGTTTTAATGTTGACACTTAAACACTTTTCCAATTTTTTTACATTTTCATTATTTTTCAATCAGCTGACTTGATAAAATACAGACCCTGACCAAAAACAAAGTGCCTGTTGATTTTGGCTTGTTGTCGTACTGCACCTAACATTATATTTGTACCATGTATATCTTTCGTTTTCGTATATTCACTGCCATTATGAACATATCTTCGGTTTGTAAGGTCCCTGACCACCCGGGGTCGATTCGAGACCGGTTAAGTAAGTAAGTATGGATCTCTCGGAGGATGTCTGTTCATAATTTTTTTTATCACCAAATATGCAGTTCTGCTTGGTCAAGAGACGTCAAGGGACTCATGATTGCCGTTACAATTGGTTCATTCACTTTACGCTGTAGTTTTCCAATCCACAGTCTTATGCATGACGGCGCAGTGAGCGCACCTTGTACGGATACAGAGCACAATTTTTCGTCATGACCAAATATTTGACAGTTTCTGCACGGTACAATTATATTTCCCACCTTATCATTGTGAGAAGAAGACAGTTGCAACCACGTCAGCAACTAATAACAGTCAGCTTAATTTTCCAAAAATTAACTTATGGAGTTCAAGGACACTTTGCATTTTGCGTAATAGAAATTGCACAGGCTTCAGTTTTCAGAACACATTACAACTAGCACAACATCAGGTCAAATTTCCTAAGACTTGAACTCAGCGCAGCAGCAGCAACGTCAATTACCTAATAATTAGGAATAGCGCCGTCGTCGGCGTAAACCTCTATTTTCGAAGCAATCACATTTTTTGCTGACAACTTTATCTTCACGATATTTCAAGCTTTGAGCGATTAATTCAATGTTAACTTCGTAAGAAGTCCGCTTTGAACACACGATCTTACCTTCTATCATCCGTAAAAAATTGACACCCTTTCTCCTTAAGGACAGCTCGACAAATCCATCATAAATTCAAGATGATTCACCGATGATTAGCCCAGCGATATTTTTTTAATCGATAAGTAACATTACGTTTATTACCCACTAAAGTGTGGATAAAGCTTTTATTGGGGAAATATGCTCCTTCACCTTATTATTTGGGGAATCGGACTCCATTTCAGAATCAGCCAGGTTTGACAAATCCTCCGACGTCTTTTTAATTGTAGTTGGCATTCCAACAGAGCTTTTGCGAGCACGTTTAGGAATGATGACGCTTTTTTTGGTAGTACGATACAAATGAAAAATACACAATTAGAGTTATCACGTCCATATTGTGCCAAAGTCGAACTAAGATTAAAACTTTGTGTGAAATATCATACTCACCCTCAGGATGTTACAATACGAAAATTTCATAACGTTCGAAAAACAGACGCAATCAAATACAAGTATATGCATACATATGGACATTGAAACTTACTTGAATCCGTTGAAGAATCGTATGCTTAGGAACAGTAAGTAGTATGGTGCTAGAGATGAGAGTAGTCCGCACACACCATCTGCTATCAATGTTGCGATGAGGACTATTCTGCGGCCCTTAGTGTCCGCTAGACAACCCCAGAAGTATGAGCCAATCAGCATTCCGAGCATGTGAGAAGCTGATAACCACCCCTTGTCTTCTGATGTCATTTGAAAATCGCATGTTGCCGAAGGAAGGACAAAGGACAAAATTGTCACACCAATTGCAGTATTTAAGTAAATAAGGCCGCATACTGCCAGCAAAAGTAAGTGGAATTTCCCAAAACCAGTCAATAGTAGGGCATTTTCATAATCACTGGAGAGGTTTTCTAAAAAGTCAAGACCTAATAAAAGGAAAATAAATATTAGAAAACACGCAATATCTGAAAAAGTTATCGAGATAATTAAAGGAAAATACTAGAAAATTATGCGTTTTATAAAAATCGATTATTATAAAAATACTATGAAAAACTATAAAAACCAAAAAATCCATATAACAACAATATACTTATAAATCAATAAGCGTGTTTTGGTTACGCCCGCTTGCTTACATGTATAATAGCTTGTTTTGTATGAAGCATTTACCGCAGACTTGGCGACACGGAGTTTATATTTGAATTTTTTTTTTAATATTTTACTTATACCACATTCAACCCTTTTCAATATTTTTGAATAATATCACTTGTCACTCGATATCCGTCTTCTTTGCCTCTTAGCAAGCGATAATCGCTTGCTTGTAACCAAAACACGACTAATGTTAAAGTCCGTACTCAAGTAATTCTCTTTTAATGCCATATTTCAAGCATAAAATATCATTTAGATTCGATGCGATTTCTTTGTTAATTTTTAATATAGAATAGATGACATTATATAGTTTATTCAACCTTTCTCTTTTAGATGTTCCTTTGAACGTTTTGTAATTATTTTTGAATTGCGAATTCTGTTAATTGTTTAATTCATTTCTGCTAACACACTAGTGTTGCCATTGGTTCCGGAACTTACATCAGGATCAGAATCGGAATATTTTTAAATGAAAACATACAATATTTTTAAATTGCCAAAAATCCAATAAGAAGACCAATATGCTCATCAATTAATGCACCTTCCAGTAGACTCTGCAAGTTTCTGACCACAATTCTAGGAAGAATGCCGGAAAACTCCAAATATGATATTAAAAACTCAGGAGAATTCAAGGATGGTCTCTGTTGATGATATTTCTCTATTGCCCAGTATCCCGGTGGATCTGGCCATGACACTAATATTATTTACAGAAAAACTTTAGCACTGCATAACGAGTTATGCCAATCTGATAAAGTATACATCGGCACCAGAGAACGACTTTAAGTACTCACTCAAAGATAGTACTCAAGTATTACTACATCATTTTCATGCATATACGCATCGGAATTTACTCTGATACAAATTAAACTCATACCCAGCATTACTAGTAGTTCTGATACTCGTTGTTAGGAGTAGTGATACGACACGCACTCCAGTATTACTCGAGTACTACTTGAGTTTCAACGTTCAACCTGTACACATGTATGTATGAGCATGTATGCATATGTATGTATGTGCTTTTGTGTTTTTTGTTTTGCTTTATTGTTTACATTTTGTGTTTCTAGTAGAAATGAAATTAATGGGAATTTTTTAAGTTTGTTTTGTTGTTTTAAAGTAGCTATTTGGTTTTCAGTTCAAAGTTGCTTGTGAAGAGGTGAACTGATTTGAATTAATAAATTTTAGAAAAATGCGCTTTATTTTGTTTATTTATATTAATATATTGTATTATATTTTTATATTAACTAGGGATTGGGATCAGAGGGCTTTCCTGGTGTTTTTAGGAACTGCATAGCTCGCCGTGCGGCTAAGCTGCAGCATAAATTGGAGCGAAGCGTTCCTTGAAAGTTGTACATGGATGCAGGATCCAGTAAAACACCATTAAGCCGTCTTATTCGTGATAGTGCCACATATGTCATTCCCAATGCAAATTTAAAAAAAGATCATCAAAATCGGATGAAAATCCACAGAGATTTTTACATTTTTATTTTGTATTTTTTTGTTTTTGTTCAATTTCAAATTCGAGCTTCAAAAGAACCCGCTCCGAATCACGTACAAAATTTAAAAAAAATTCATCAAAATCGGATGAAAATCCACAGAGATTTTTACATTTTTATTTTTCGCTCAAAAACACACTTCATTTTGTGTAGCTAATATCGTCTTCTATGTATAAAACAACAACAACAAAAGCTGCTTTTAACGTCGTCGTATTCTATGAGTATACGTTGAGTAACGACATTTTCTCGTTCTTTCCCAACGCCATAAATAGTTGAGTAGGATACGCGTTGGCGTCTCTTTAGTTACGTTGAGTGTGGTGGTTGATTTGAACGATACTCTTCACACTCTATCAGTTTTACTTTTTAAGTACTCGAAATGGGAACTTTTGTCCTTCTCTGATCGGCACTACAACGAATACATTAAAAATACTGATCAATTGCCTGAAGTCCGATATAAAACTGAGGCACAGCAGAACAACACAAAAAACAGCACTTACGACACACTGAGCTAGAGAAAATCACTGCTCAGACTTCGAAAACATGAGCATACTTGAATGCGAGAGTAATTACAACAGAAGACTAATATTGGAGATGTTACACATCCAGAAGATGACATGACACAATGTATGGCTTACAAAACAGACCAGTTGGCCGAGTCTTTAGGACATTTTTAACGATGAATGCACGACCGAATGTCGCTGACGACATATCAGTGACAGTCCATGGCTATCGTCCAAGTGAATCGTACAAGTGACCAAAAAGTCGCACACGATCAAATGAGCGACATTTCGATTACTGCGTCATTGATGACCCTGTGGGCGATATATTGGGAATTTTATCAATAACTACATTCCTGCTGACATTATCGTTCACATAATCAATGTGACAATGTGGGCGACATCATGACAATCCTATCTTTGACGTCCAACAGACCGACAGTTTGACAACATGGTCAATTAGATTAGTGATTAGATTGGTGAGGCTATATCCCATCATGTCGCAATAGAGTACACTTCATTTTATTTTTAATTATTAACACGGAATTTGAAATAACCTTCTCGCTACGACGTTCAAGTTTAACTGATAGAGTGTGTCGGTATTTTGTAGCCGACGAGCAAAATATTTTGTCATGCAGCTGATCGTTAACGAAAATTACCATTACAACGTCATCACAGACAATTTAAGCGACAAGAGTCGTGAGTGACAAAAATCAAAGTGTCTAACAGAAATCTTTGGCAATCTCTCGGGTATTCTAATCGCTGTATGTGTCATATATATCTATATAAAGTATACAGTGAAGGCTCCCGTGGGCGGACACCGACGGTCGTAGCGGTTTTGTCCGTCCAAGGAAGATGTCTAGACACTCGCATGGTGCTCTACAAAGGAGTGTTTGCGGAGTGCACCTGTAAATGGCGTCAGAAAGAGCTCCGATTACTTTAGGAGCGTTGAATCATATAGTAATTTTATAACCTTTCTCCTCATAAGAAGGAGCGTGTAGGGACTCCCACAGCGCTCCTCAAAGGAGTGTTTGGTCCACATGGAATGGAGTGGAATAGTTTTAGGAGCGTTGAAGCATGAGAAACTCCTACAAAATTTAAAAAATATATAACAATATTCTGTAGAAATAAAGCCATATAAACCAATAAAAATATACATGTAAAGTACTTACTTTTCAAAAAAAAAATATTTTATATATATGGGTCATTTCATGTCAAGTGACCAAACTTTAGAAATCGATGTTTTCCGACCGGGATGAAACTTGCACCAAGGTTAGTCCTATTGGATAGTAGCTTAGACAAAACCTTTCAACGAGATCGGTCAAGAACTCTCTGAGTTAGAGGGGGTTGAATTTTGACATTTTGGCCAAACAGGTGTTTTTTCCCATCCATGTAACTTTTTTCCTATTGTTCTTAACAAAATTTGTCCTGAGTCTTTTAGATAGCAATTTCTTCAGTCTTTTAAAAATAAATAATAAAAAATAAAAAAAAAATTTGTTGAGTTTTTTTTGGCAAAATGAAAAATTTTTTTTCAAGAGAAGACCATTTTTTTTGTTTGCTCAAAAGAAAGCTTAGGTCTTTTCCTTTAAGAGCTTTGTAGTCCCTTAGTGGGATTCGACCTATTTATCTATTAAAATAAATGTTTTGTAACTCAAAACAACGGTTTTTCAAGTTTTAGTATATGCACTATTTTGAATTTGTTTCTATTTTTGTGTAAGTGTTTCTAAAACCTTAAAAATAGAACTTATACTGAGAAACTAGACAAATTATCCTTTCCAACGGTATGTAACATGTCTAACTAAAGTTTCATACCCTCGATAATATAATACCCACAATATGTCAGGAATAAAATCACGGTTTTCTATAGAAATGGGGAAAAATTTACATTTTATTTATTTATTTGTAATAATAATTAAATTATTCCACTGTTTCCCGCCAAAACTCAATGTTTTGGCCTCAATTGTGTAAATTTTGTGAAGCCAATTTTGACATCCTCGTGTTCAGACTGAAATGTTGCGAATAACTCATTCAGGTTGCAGAGAACCATCCTCTTCTGCATTTGAACTTTCTTGCCATCGATTCGAACAGACACCCAGTCTTTCATCCCTGGCATCAGGCGGCTCATATCATCTCGCTGATAAAACTGTGTTACTAGAGCTTCAGTTTTGCACTCTAAAGTTTGTACCTTCTTTTTGTTTGGGAGTGTGTGAATCCCATGCTCTGCAACCAATTGTTTAGCAATTCTTGCTTTTCGTTGAGACGTTCCAAACTCAGTTATTATTTTTGCACAACTCCATGTTGGTGGAGCAAGCGTAAGAAGTGGAATTCTTTCAGTTCTACTCTCTGACGATTTGAATTTTTTTTATTTGTTCAAGAACTTCTACTGCATCCTTATGATATAGGTTTTGACACTCATTCTTTGAAGTACCTTGTACTGAAAAGTTAGAACAACCATCATCATCATTCACAGTTCTGTCATCGTTCTCAGAATTACTTTTGTCTCCATCTGCAATAGCTTCAACGCAAGGCTCATTACTATTCAAAGCCGGTACTTCTTCCAACTTTCCGAGCTGTTTCCTGCATGATCCACAAATTTGCGACCGTTTTAACAGAGTAGGGAATTTTTTTACTAAGCCGTCGGAAATATGTCGCATATCTGATGATCTGTGCTTTTTTTTGTTGAAGGGATTAACACAAAAAGAACCATAAATTTCTTTCACAAGTTTAGCCTCTTTAGGACCCATCGACATTGTGCAGTTGAATTATGTAAATAACACCAGTCTAAACTTTAACACGTTCTATTCGTACGTTTCGCGTTCGTAGACACTTGCTGAATGACAAAAAACGATCAATGTACACCTATAAATACTACGTAAAAAAATTCTGTAAAGAAATTATCCGTTACAGGTAGCCAACGAAAAAACACACATCAATAAAAAAGTACACTTCCCTTTCACCCCCTTAATTTACAATGAACGGAGTAGCTATCATAAATGAACAAGGCCAGCAATTCATCGTCCACGCACGCAGCCTTCTAAATGTGTGTGGAGTTTCTGTAAAAAAAAAATCATCCGTTACAGGTAGCCAACGGAAAACACATCAATCATTTTTCAAATTTCCTTTCCCCTTAATTTACAATGAACGGAGTTGCTATCATAAATGAACAAGGCCAGCAATTCAGCTTCCACGCACGCAGCATCCTAAATGTGCGTGGAATTTCTGTAAAAACATTATCCGTTACTGGTAGCCAACGGAAAACTCACATCATAATTTCCAAAGAATTTTTTACATATCCCATAGAAAATTTTTGAAATTCATTCAGTACGATTATCCAAATTCTTTGAAACATAGAACCAATATTCTTATCAAAGTGACAGACCTTCACTTAATTGTAAATAAAAGCGAAGCGCTTGATTCATGTCTCATTTTGTTTATAGGTAATGAAACTTTACATGCAAGTAATAAGACCCGACACTTTTTGCGTTTTGGATTTTTCATGATTTTTAAAAATACAAAATTTTAATTTTTTAAGCAAAAAATTATTTTTTTTCTTCATAAATTTCTTTATGACTCCGAAACTGTTGATTATGTGGGTATTATATTATCGAGGATATGAAACATTAGTTAGACATGTTACATACCGTTGGAATGGATAATTTTTCTAGTTTCTCAGTATATGTTCTATGTTTAAGGTTTTAGGAACACTTACACAAAAATAGAAACAAATTCAAAATAGTGCATATGCTAAAATTTGAAAAACCGTTGTTTTGAGTTACAAAACATTTATTTTGATAGATAAATAGGTCGAATCCCACTAAGGGACTATAAAGCTCTTAAAGGAAAAGAGCTGAGCTTTCTTTTGCGCAAACAAAAAAAAACTAAAAAAGATTTTCATTTTGCAAAAAAAAAATCAAAATTTTTTTTTTATTTTTTATAATTTTTTTTAAAAAGATAAAAGAAATTGCTATCTAAAAGACTCAGGACAAATTTTGCTAAGAACAATAGGTAAAAAGTTACATGGATGGGAAAAAACACCTGTTTGGCCAAAATGTCAAAATTCGACCCCCTCTAACTCAGAGAGTTCTTGCCCGATCTCGTTGAAAGTTGTTGTCTAAGCTGCTATCCAATAGGACTAACCTTGGTGCAAGTTTCGTCCCGATCGGAAGACATCGGTTTCAAAAGTTGGGTCACTTGACATGAAATGACCCATATATATCATATAATAAAAAATTATAAGAGAACATGAGAAAAGTCGTATGTTTTTAATTATCTATAAAGGTAGGAACAACAATACGAAGCACTCATTCTGGGTCGTTTTCGGATGATTTCAGAAGTTCGTTTTCAAAAATTAGAGACGAAAAAGGAGTCCCTGCGGAGTCTGCGGGTTGAGCATTGTGGGACTCTGAAAAACACTCATTTATTAGAGTCTGCACGGAGCCCTTGCAGGTTATCTAAATGAGCGTCTAGGGACTTCGAAAATACTCAATTTAGGAGTCCCTAGAGTGCACTTTTTTCATATATTTTGAGCGTGTTGTTTTTCCGGCGGATATTCTTCTTTGGAACTCCTTTCAGAACTTTTCTAGGAACGTTAGCGCCCCGTGCGGGGAGTCCTATCGGAGCCACGGTTGCCACAGTTGGTAATATCGAACCAAAATTGGTAACATTTAAACGGCTTGGTAGCATGGTAGCATATTATTGATTTTGGTAACCTTTTCAAATGAAATAATTAGTATAAGAAAAAACATTTGATTTCATACCTGTATTAGAAAATTTGACGAAATGTGATCTAAAATGTTCCTTACAAACAAACGAAAATCTGAAGCAGTGGCAACACTATGTGGAAGAATTGAATTGTTATATGCAAGAAATGCAAATGCAAAGAAAGTAAAGTTTGTGGTTTTTGGTTTATGTTTTGTTATGCCATATTTTATATTTTGTTTTTGGTTTCTGTTTAATCTTTATATTAATGTATGTATGTAATATGATTTTCTATAATGAATTATTTTAAATAAACATTCAATGTTCTAAATAAAGAAAATTTAAGAATTTGATAATTTTTGGTAACTTTTTTTGGAAAGTTCTGGTAATTAAAAAATTATCCATGTGGCAACCGTGATCGGAGCACCTTGCGGACTCCGTTGGTTGGCTTGGCAGATCCCAGCCATCGTCAATAAGAACTCGGCGTGGGATTATTTAGGAGCTTTGAATCATGTTGTCATTTTATTATCTTCGTACTCCAAAAATGGAGCACGTAGGGACCTCAACAGCGCTCCCCAGAGGATTGGTTACGAAGTGCGCCTATAAAGGGCGTACGAAAGAGCTCCGCATAAAAACAAATCAGTCATTGAAATATACACATACATAAAATGTATTTTATAAGTATAGAAAAACAGAGTGCATTTGCCGAGAATATTGAAAATGCCTTACGAAGATGTCTTATGTTTTTAATAATTTAAAAACTTATTAGCATTGTGGAAAAGCAATACGAAGCACTTTTCGGATGAATTAGAGGCGAGAAAAGGAGTCTGTGCTGAGCCTTTGCGGGTTATCCGAATGCGAGTTCCGAGAATCCAAAAACACTCAGTTATAGGAGTCCGCACGGAGCTGTTGCGTGTTATTTAAATGAGCGAGTTCGTAGGATATGCTGCTTTGGGAATTCTTTCCCACTTTGTCTCCATATCCACAAAATGACTCTAACATCTTTACAATTTTCAAATTGTCTCCAAATAATATCGAAATTTTCTCAAATGTTAAATTGAATTTTAGTTTTTCTTCAAGTCCATTGCGGGAGGTTAACGGGTTAATTATTTTTTCAGAAATTTTGTGTGTTTTCTACTTGGCCCATGAACGATTTTTTGCTAACAACCACTTAGACGTAATTTCGCTGTTCATCCAGGTCTTTTTTAATATATTTCTAATCAACTTATAGATCGGTTGTAGGGATGTATTTAAATGCTGGTGAGCCTGTCGCTTTGCCGATGACTAGAAATATTTATTTCTCTTCTACCATGTTTACATACATCAAAATAGTGGGCATTTCCTTCGTTAATTTATCACCAGTGCATATTTCTGATTTTAAGGCTAGCATGTATCAACTTTAGTCCACTACTGTACTAACACAAATTATGTGACAATTCTCAAGATTTTAACACTTACTCATTCTTTGTTTGAATTCTTAATGGCTTCCGTCCTAAATAGTATTCCACTCCTACGTCGTGCGACGAGTCCCCTTAGAGGAAGCTGATTTAAAAGTCCTCAATTATCCTGTAAAAAATTTAAAGAAAAGTCCGAAGTTGTATTTTGAGAAATTAAATGTATTTACCTGAGCGTATAGATTTCATCGTACCAGTAAATTAAGGTCAATTCCTGAAAATATATAAATTCCGAAATATATTAACAGAAATCGAGCTCTATACAATATTTATTTCAAATTGATGTGGAAATTATTAAAAAAAAATTAACAGCTGCAAACAGAAATTTAATCTTCCCAAAAAATTGGGGATAATCTTATTTAGAGTTAGGAATTTTATTTCATTCAAGTGAGCGCTCATTCATTTAGTTTACTAGTTCATTATTTCATTTCAGCTTAACAGTTCACATGAACTGTGAACTAAAAAGCTCATTTCAGTTCAACGTGTAGTTTTAGTTCAATCGGAGCGAATAATCGGTAAAATGGTCTGATTTTTGCTGATTTCTAAATTGTTTTGGATACTGTGATATTTGTTTATACTAAATCGCCCTATTGAAGATTGGGTTATTCCATTTCTGAAATATTGGTGTTTCCGTATATTTTTTAATATATAGGGACAAATGTTGTGATTAGCGCTGTAGTTATTGTGTAGAAGTCGGTTACATATCCATTCCACTGAGATTGCAACATTAGGAATCTTTGTGCAGATTACGACTGAAATAAAAAAACCGCTGAGACAAGTGAACTACTGAAACAAAAGAGCGGAACAGTGTGAACTAATTCATGTAGTTCACAAGAGTGAATCGTTCAATTGAACTAGTTCGTTCGTGAACTACACAACTTTAATCTTATTTTAAGTATGATATTTCGCTGTTAATTACACTGTGCATTTTTTTTTAAATTTGAAAAACGGCCTCAACGGATTAACCCTAATTCGAGACCTACAAATCAAATTGCATCATTAGGTTTTTTCCCTATAACACTGTGACTCAAATTGCAGTTTAATCTTTGCAAATTAAGCACCACAATGATGGTTCGTTAGTGTATCCAAAGTGATGACGATTGCCTAAAGGATTTTTATCCTGAGGTACCCGTTTCCGGGAGACACCCGGGCGCGCTCCCCCTCCACCGTTTGTTATCTTCTGGTCTCTTGTTTGTCATAACTCGAGAAGGGCTGTGCCGAGTTACCTGGAATAAATTTCGAAAAATTAAGAAGTACCATTCCTTTAATCTATTCCTATACTCTTTCTCTATATTGATAACAGTTTCGCCGATATAAATGAATTTATGAAGAAAAAAATAATTTTTTGCCTAAAAAAATTAAAAATTTTTGTTTTAAAATTCATTAAAAAGCCAAAACGAAAAAATGTATCAAAGTTATTATTACTTTCGCGTAAAGCTACATAACTTATGAACAAACTGAGATATAGGTCATGAACATCTATAAACGCGTTCCGCTTTTATTCACAATGAAATCAACACCCATAGCCTACAGCATCGACATGAAATAATGCTACGAGACAATGAAAATAATACTGCAAAGACTCAATATGATAAACACAAGTGGAATATATGCTGCGCTATCCAAGTCATCAACACATTGCGGGGTCTCAAAGGCGGATATCCAAAGCATATGTGTTTCATTTGCGATTGGGATACTCGCTATCCCGGCGACTAGTACGCCTGCACGAGGTCGAAAAATCGAGCTGATATCCTTGCCATAACTCCGACATTGAACATGCTTCATGATGAGTTGGTACCGTTCGATGATATTTATCTACCAAACCTGCACATTAAACTTGGTATATGCCAAAAATTTGTCGAAAAAGTAAACAGAAGGCAGTCAGCATTTCATTGTTTGAAAGAAATCTTTCCGAAGCTTAGCGAACCAAAACTTAAAGCAGGTACAAAATACATGTCTTTTGTTGTAATCTCATGGTTTTTAAGTTTGTTTTCATTAAAAAGTTTGTTTTATTTTTCTATGCATTCTCAATGGACCGGACATTAGAAAACTCATTAAAAGCGATGCATTTAATGAATTATTCACCGACAACGAATTAATTGCTTGGGATTCAATAAAAGCAATATTACATGGGCTGCTAGGGAAGCACCGTGTGAATGGCTATGAAGTTTTGGTTGAAAATATGCTTGATGCCTTCCATAAAATCGACATAACGATGTCCCTGAAAATTCATTTTCTACATCCCCACCTTGATTTCTTCGCTAAACAATTACTCACTGATTATGACGAACAGGGTGAGAGATTTCACCACGTTATTATGCCGATGGAAACTCGATTCAAAGGAAAGAAGTTGGATGCCATGCTCGGTGAAGTTTGCTGGTGGTCATGTAAGATAAACAGATTCAAATCTACAACCAACGAAGGGGAAGAGAAGAACAAAGTGTTGATAACGAAATGCCTTTAAACACTTTGAGAAGTTGTGGTGAATCAAATTCGGATGATCAAAATGAAGTTCAGCAGCCAGCTAAAAGAACTCGACGTTAGTTTTACAGTAAGACTGTGTTTTTTACACATAAAAGTTCTATTCTAATATGAATAAATATGTTTTAAGGTAAAAAAGTAATAAAACTTCCAAAAGTCATCATTGAAAAAAAAATCAATATTCTTGTAAAAATGAGATACCTTCACTTAATTGTGAATAAAAGCGGAACGCGTTCATCGATTTTCATGTCCTATGTCTCATATGTTATGTAGGTTTACGCGAAAGTACGAAGCCTTGACACATTTTTCCGTTTTGGATTTTCAATGATTTTTAAACACAAATAATTGAAATTTTTTAGACAAAAAATTATTGATCTTCTTCATAAATTAATTTATATCTGCGAAACTGTTATTAATATAGAGAAACAGTATAGGAATAGATTAAAGCAATGGTAATTTTTCAAAATTCATTTCAGCTAAGTCGGCACAGCCGTTCTCGAGTTATGATAAATAAAAGACCAATAGATAACAAAACGGGGAGGCGGGACCGCGATTTAGAGCTAATTTTTTGAGAAATGTTCATAAATATTGTTACGAATAAGTAAAAGCTTTTGCTTACTGTTAATGACTCTGCTAACAGTATGTAAACATCAGGCGGTTAGTGCTGCGCCTGAAAGTATGCATTGTAACAACGTACCAGCTCGCTAAACCAGTAGCATGAATTCACCTCAGTAAAGATAATTCTCCTGTGTAGGAGAATGTTCTACAAAGATAAACAACAACATCTATTTTCTAGAAGGTTCTTGAATTCGCTAGATATATGTACCTTCATTTGTGTATGGTGAGTTGGTATAAATAGCGGAGGTCTTTGGAATGGAGAGTTCAGTTTGTGATTAAACCCCGTAAAGTAAGCAACGCGAATTGATAGTAAAATACAAGACTTGTTAACGTGTTATAAATAAAGTAAACTGTTGTACTGTATAAATAAATAAAAGGAAGTGATACCGTTGTAATTATCGTAATTAAAAACGAACCTTGTTTTATTATTGGGAATAAAACAACGCAAAAAGGACGAATAAGGAAATTCGTAACATTGGTGTCAGAAGTGAAATTACGAATTAAGGACAACGATGAAGTTTGAAGAACTCAAAGTTGAACAACTAAAAAAGGAGTTGAGTAAATTGGATCAACCGACAGCTGGTAATAAGGCAGAGCTGCAGAGGCGATTAATAGAAGAATTCAAGCGCCGAAACATTGACATTGACAAATACCAGTTTGAGTGTAAAGAAGAAATGGAGGTATCTGCAAAGGAAGCAACTGGTAATATGGATGTTTCGACAATGTTTGCAGCCATGATGGAAAAATTTAACGAAAACTCTAGAATTATTAACGCGAAGCTGGACGATAATTCTAGAATTATGAATGAGAAATTTGGTGAGAATTCTAGAATTATGAATGAGAAATTTGGTGAGAATTCTAGAATTATGGACGAGAAATTTGGCGAGAATTCCAGAATTATGAACGAGAAATTTGGCGAAAATTCTAGAATTATGGACGAAAAACTTGAAAAGAAATTTGGCGAGAATTCTAGAATTATGGACGATAAATTAAGCGAGAATTCTAGAATTATTCAAGAAACATCAAATGCCACAAATGAGAAACTGCAAGAAATCTCCGAAGTTGTGAGCAATATGGAGATTCAAGTGAACGATAAATTCGAAAAGGTTGAAGAAAAAATCGAGGAAATGGGGCAGAAGATTGAAGAAGTCGAACATAAGTTCGAGGAAGTCGAACGGGAACTAAAAAACGATGTAAGCGAATTGCAAAGGAAAATGAATGAACTTCAGTTGCAAGAGGGTCCGGTGCGAGTAATTTCTGAAGGCTCTAGTAGATTGAAAGCTCCCAGTTTCGATGGCTCTACACCATTCGATGTTTTTAAATTCCAATTCGAAATGGTCGCAATTAAGAACTTGTGGAACAGCAACGACAAAGCCGTAGAGCTAATTTTAGCACTGAAAGGCAACGCAGCAGAAGTCCTTCAGAGCATTCCCGTCAGTGCCAGAAACAACTACGAGGATATACTGGCTGCGTTACAACGCAAGTATGGTGGCGATCACAAGAAGGATTTATATCGCATGGAATTGAGAGGCCGAGTGCAAAAGCATAATGAAACGCTTCAGGACTTCGCAACCGAGGTGGAACGTTTGGTGTTGATGGCATATCCTGGAGAACCCCAAACTTTCCTAGAGCAATTTAAGATAGAGGCATTTGTTAGGGGCATTAACGATCCTGACGTTAGATATTCGGTGTATGCCTCACAGAAAGCTACATTTGTGGAAACAGTTTCATTCGCTTTGGCGAATGAGACGGCGAGGGTTGTTGCCAGTCAACAGACATATCATGTGCGAAGGGTAGAAACGGAAGGCAAATCAAAAGATTTGAAAGGCGCCGTTAGCGAACTGAAGGAAGTGATTCGGATTCTCACGAAAGCGCTATGGCAAGCAACAAAATTGAAAGGTGACAGTCATGGCGAACGTGGCCATATAGGGCGTGACTGTAGAGACCTGAGAAAACGGTCAAGATCTCCAGCGATAGCGGCCGATACCGGACGAGTAAATGACCGTCCACATGTAATCGAGCCTAAACAGGATTTTAAGGCTGAGATCAAAGAGCAAATTATTGACGTCCGATCCCTGAGAATTGAATCCGACGACGAGTGGTTCACGGCACAGAGAAGTGATCCTGTATTGGCAAAAATTATTTTGGCAAAGGAAGAGGATAGACAATTAACGCGGAATGAAATCGCTTCAGAAAGCCCCGTTTTAAAATCATATTGGGCCCAGTGGAATAGCCTGAGATTACTAGATGGCTGTCTATACCGTGTATGGGAAAGTGAAGATGGTAAAACGGAGAAAAATCTAATTGTGGTACCTGCCTTGAAAGTGAAAGAGATAATTGCAGAATCTCATAATGGTCCGAGTGGTAGGCACCTCGGAAAAGGCAAAACTATGGAGAAACTAAGGGAACGTTTCTATTGGGTTGGTCGTCAAAAAGCTGTATCCGAGTGGATTGCAGGCTGCACCCAGTGCATGACAACTAAAGGACCAACGCGGAGGAGTTGCGAACAGAGACATCAGGAGAGCCCAAGTGCTCCCTTCGAGCGAATATCCATGAGTGTGGCTGGTCCATATCCAACGAGTAGCTCTGGGAACCAATATGCCCTAGTCGTTATGGACTACTTCAGTAAATGGCCCGAGGTGTACGCTATTCCAAATAAAGAAGCGAAAACAATAAGCAAAGCTATGGTGAACAACTGGATAAGTCGTTTTGGTGTCCCTTTAGAACTGCATTCGGAGCAGGGTAGAAATTTTGAATCTGCGATCTTGAAAGAAATATGCGAGAGGAGTGGAATTCGTGGTATAAGAACGACATCAGTGCGTCCTCGGACTGACGGTACGGTAGAGAAATTTAATCAGGCTCTTGAAGAATATTTGAGCAAGATCGTCAGTAAGGATAGAAAATTCTGGGACGAACGCATACCAAAATTCCTTCTAGCATACCGGTCGGCCACCCAGGATACCACTGCCCGAACACCAGCTAGTGCCGTCTTTGGGACAGAGTTAAAGCTCCCTAGAAATTTGGAGTTTGGCAACTGCCTAACATCCGACAGTGGGGAGAATGATGGTATCCCAGGGGAGCTTAGCGAACTTCACGAGTTTGTTCGCAGCAGAATGAAGTTGGTCAGTAATAAGATGAAAGCCAGGTACGACCAAGCGGCAAATTCCGAAGGATTCCATGAAGGCCAGCTAGTTTTACTGTTCAACCCACAGCGCAAGAAGGGTTTATCTCCAGAACTTCAGACTCACTGGGAAGGCCCTTACAGGGTTGTAAAACGAATAAACGACGTGGTTTATAGAATCCAGAAAAGCCAAAGTCCAAGAGCTAAAATGAAAGTCGTGCATTTGGAAAGACTAGTTCTGTATGGAAAACGGAGGGTTGAGCCTGCTCGGGACGAACAGGCTTAAGTGGGGGGCAGTGTTACGAATAAGTAAAAGCTTTTGCTTACTGTTAATGACTCTACTAACAGTATGTAAACATCAGGCGGTTAGTGCTGCGCCTGAAAGTATGCATTGTAACAACGTACCAGCTCGCTAAACCAGTAGCATGAATTCACCTCAGTAAAGATAATTCTCCTGTGTAGGAGAATGTTCTACAAAGATAAACAACAACAACAACATCTATTTTCTAGAAGGTTCTTGAATTCGCTAGATATATGTACCTTCATTTGTGTATGGTGAGTTGGTATAAATAGCGGAGGTCTTTGGAATGGAGAGTTCAGTTTGTGATTAAACCCCGTAAAGTAAGCAACGCGAATTGATAGTAAAATACAAGACTTGTTAACGTGTTATAAATAAAGTAAACTGTTGTACTGTATAAATAAATAAAAGGAAGTGATACCGTTGTAATTATCGTAATTAAAAACGAACCTTGTTTTATTATTGGGAATAAAACAACGCAAAAAGGACGAATAAGGAAATTCGTAACAATATGTATATCACCATTACTCGAGAACGCCTTCAACGGTTTTGTTTAAAAAAATTTAGGGAAATTAAGAATTATAAGTATAACACCTTCTATCTATTTGTATAGTATTTCTCAACATAATCAACAGTTTCGCAGTTATTAATAAATATACGAAGAAAACAATTTTTTTTGATTAAAAAATTAAAATTAATTAATTTTAAAAATCGAAAACGGAAAAAAGTGTCGAGTCTTATTACACCTACGTAAAGTCACATAACCTGTGAAAACATGAGTCATTGATCAAAAAAATCGATGAACGCTTTTCGCTTTTATTCACAATTAGTGAAGGTGTCCGTCCCATTTTGACAAGAATATTGCTTTTTGGTTCAATGAATTCGGATAATCGTACTTAATGAATTTCTAAATTTTGCTCGAGGATATCTACAAAATTCGTTTTTTATGATTCTCGGAATTAAAAAAAGTAGTAAACAAAAGATTTTTTTTTATGATTGCATTCTCGCGAATGCCGTTCATATATGAAGGGTAGCAAACTAATGAGTGCTTATAAATGTGCGTGGAAGCTGCATTTCTGTTCTTGTTCATCTGTTTACAGTAAAAAAGTGCACTTTGTTATTGATGTGACTTATCCCATTGGCTACCTGTTACGAATGATTTTACAGAAATTCCACGCACATTCATAAGTGCTCATTATTTATAATGTTTTGACAAATTTAATTGCACACGTGCGTGAGCTAAATCATAACTGATGCTAAATAAACGCACATTAATGAAGTTTCTAAACTCTGGTATCAGGAGGCTGAATCAGGTAGATAAAATTGTGTATACAATTTTTTACGTAATATTTATAGGTGTTCATTTATCGATATTTTCCATTCGACAAGTGTCTACGAACCCGAAAAGTACAAGTAAAAACAACAATATTTTGAATTTATGTGCATATAATACTTTCGAAATGAGGGAAGTTTACAAATTCAGCAAAGATTCGAAACATTTCACGTGGAACTGCAAAAAATTATGGGCAACAATTAAGTTTGCCAGTTATTATAGACGTCTGGTGGGCCCAAATAATATTTGCACATCATGCAATCCTGATTTAATTAAATAGTTCAAAGGACTGTACGAAATAATTGGATTTCCAATGATATGAATAGATCCACAAAGCCAAAGAACTGATAACTGCTACGCACGTACATATAAATTTGGTAAACTACATAAAACGGCCACAGTTAACAAAAGTGTTGCGTCTGCTCAGTTACCACTACCGAACTCAAACAATATTTCGGTGCCAAAATGTCCAAGTCCAACGGCAGAAACTATTGCACCCTTCCTGAATCATCATTTCCGATGTATCAACCAACTGAAGCCGAAACCCAGTGAGAGAGATTTCTCAAGCGCGTCTGTATAAAAAATTCAATGCTTGCAGATTTGTATTCGACGAATAAAATTAACACATATAGACAAGTCCAAATACATTTGAAACAATAAATTTTGGAGGTTATTCCAGTAAAAAAAACTTGTTCTATGTCACTATCATTATAGGTCAAAAATCGAATGTTCAAATATATTAAAAATACATTTAAAACGATAAATTTTGTAGTTTGTTCCAGTAAGGAAAGAAGTAAATATGCGTGGTTTTTCCCAAAGAATTTTGTATATATCCTGGAGCAAAATTTTGAAATTTATTCCGTACATTCATTGAAACAGAAAATGAATATTCTTGTCAAAATGAGATACAGTCACTTAATTGTGAATAAAACTGAAACGCGGTAAACGATTTTCATGATCAATGTCTCATTTTTTCACAAGTTATGTGACTTGACGCGAAAGTAATAAGACTCAAAATTTTTTTGTGTTTTGGATTTTTCATGAATTTTAAAAGTACACAATTTTTTTTCTGCATAAATTTATTTATAACTTCTTAATTTTTCTACATTTGTTTTAGCAAATTCAGATGAGGCTTCCTCGAATAATGGTGACATATGTATAAACTTGTCTCAAAAACATTACCTATAAATTGCACCATCTGAGTAAAAAATTTAAAAAAAAAATTTGTAATAAAAAAATTTTTGTTTTAAAAAAAACTAATGATGCAGTTCGATTTGTAAGACCCAAATTAGTGTAAATACGTTGAGTCAGCATATGTTTCTCAAAATTGTATTAACAAACTTGAACAGTGTTATTAAATGTTTGGGAAGTATGTGTATATGTATGAATTATTGGGAAAGGGCCAACAAATTGAAAAAAAAAAATTTAAAGGGTGGAAATATAGAATAATGTCATATAAAGCTGACATTCTTCTCACCTAACATTTTCTTTCACACTATTCGTGGTGCGGTCGGTGCGATGGAGAGTTATTTGACGTAAATTGGTTTACACCAGGTGGAATTACAAAAAATTTTCACTTACATTTTTCTTGTCGTTTTGATGAAAAACAGTGAAAATTCAACCTATTTTGTACTGTTTTGTAACATTTTATTGTTTGTTTATATTTGTGGTGTATTTAAACAACAATTTTTACGCACAAAACGAAATACCGCTGCTGATTTATTGTTGGCTGGTTTGAGCCAATGCCTCTATCTGGTATTATTAAAGCAATACTTTCCAACATCCAACCGCTCATCTACAACACCCCAAATGTCATTAATTTACTGAGAGAGTTTCCTACTCTATACGTCATTAGTCAATGGGTGGGAGGGTGGTAGAAACTGTCAATGGTGGTAAAAAGGGGTCAAAGGGGGTGAGACTTTAAAGTGAGATAAAAGTCGTATTGAATTATTATGATTGTGATAAAAATAGAGTATGTTGGCAAATAAGAGTAAAACTGTGGTCAAAAAAGGTAAGTTTTTCAAAGAGCGCGGAAAATCGTTTGGAATGATTAGCAATGTGGAAATAATATGGGTAAAAAGAGGCTAAAGGGGGGCCGAAAAGGGGGGTAAAAAAAGGTAAAACAAGGCAAAAAAAACGAGCAAAAATTTGAAAATATGGGAAAAATTCGTTTGGTATGGTTGGGAATGAGTTAAAAAACAGTATGGGTAAAAGGTTCAAAAAATGTCTAAAAAAGGGAAATCTCCAAAATGGAAGAAAGATCGTTTGGAATGATTAGGAATGTCTTGAAAATTTTAAATATTTGAAAAGGGCAGAAAACGTTAACGTTTCATATAGGCAGAAAAATCGTTTGGAATGGTAAGGAGGTGTTAGAACTAGAATGTGGGGATAAATGAAGAAGAAATAATTTGGAACCAATTTTTGCCCTTTTCAATCGTCCCAAACTAATTTTTATGTCATTTGAAATTTGTAATTTTCCTTATTTTTAACTACATATACTCTTTTTAAACCATTTACGTTTTACAATTTTAATACTATTTGATCTTTTTAACCATACAAACTATTTTTAATGCATTCCAAATCATTCTAAACGATTTATCCCGAATTTTCATATTTTACCCATTTATATTTAAAAACAAGATTTGTCTCTCATTTTCATCTTCTACCCTTTTACGCACAAACACAATTTTTAACGAATTCCAATCATTTCATGTATTTTTTCTTGCTTTTCTAAGAGTTCTACCCTTATGGAAATTTTACCCTTTTCCCCAAATTTTACAAACTAATTTTCTCGTTATTTACAGTTTTACCATTTTGGCCTTTTTGCCAACATTCACTATTTTTAAAACATTTCCAATCAGTCAAAACCAATTTGTTTATTATCTCTTCTCTTGCACTTTCAATCCTCTTTTACCCACATGCAATAGTATTAAAAGTATTTCACTCTTTACCCCACGTTTTTTAGCAACATTCAATATTTTTAACACATTCTAAACGATTTTGTTCGCATTTTGTAGATTTAATCTTTTCTGACCCTATTTTTAACTATTTTATTGATCACAGGTATAGATAAAGCAGGAACAGACAGATTAAGCAGGAACAGACGAATGAAAAGACTGAACACTAAAGCTAAATTGATGATTACATTTATTTGATCTTGCTTATTCTATTTGATTCACTGCAACGAGCTACAAGTGGCGTGATCAGTTTCCTGGAATTCGTTCTACTTTACTTTAGCTGCGCGTGGCGGATGTTATTTCCAAATTCATTTGTTGCCAGACGTTGACCTATGCAATTTTGGGTTTGCATTTTACTAGCAATGTGTATTTAATTGTTGTTGCTTTCCATATTTTGTCGTTGGTTAACAACATTTATGTTAACGTTTGTATATCAACCTGTGAGTGAAGAAATCACAAATTCAACGTTAGGTCTTTACAGAACAGTTTATCTTGGTATCGGTCTTATTAGAAATTTGAACAATATTTTTTGCCTTAATTTTTTATTAACTTTACATTAAATTTATTTCACTCGCGTTGATTTTTTTTTTCATACCAATAATTTAAATTTTTTTCTTGCCAATCAAACCAATTTGTTTAGTAATTTCCTTGATTACATTATGGAAAATGTAAAATTTTGGCTATATTTCGCCTAGCATTGAGTAACAAAACGCGACTTTTACGACTCTAGATATAATATATTGGTATTATTTCTATATGTTGTCACTGCTAAGAAACCCTTTCTTATCGAAAATTCATATCACATAGATCTGGCAACAAAAAATAAACAAAAGTCGAAAAATAGTCAACTTTTCTACAACATGAAAGTCGATTTCGACTTACTACTATAAGTTAAGATTATATCCCTATGCCATCCTTATTTTATCCCATCAATTACACCAGGTTAAGGTGGAGTGCGTTGCAGAAAGCGACAGGCACTCCAGCTATTCTCCAGGGACCAACAACAGTATAGTCAGCAATCGAAGAGGTTAGTGCGACTGCAATACGAACATTTGCGGCAAAGGAGTTTGGTGAGACAACTAAACAGATGGTCCTTCGACAGTACATATGATATTTCGAGGTACGTACAGAAATACGTTTTGGCCCTTTTATCGGCAAACCGAAGATTTGGGTCCTAGAAGTGCGAGATATAACAATAAATGGTTTTCTGTGCTTTTGTGGTGTTTGATTTGACTCCTGACATAACGAGGATTATTTGAAAATATACATATGTAGCAACCTCTAACTTCCAATACATCGAAAAGTAAGATAATAGTTTGCATTATATAGAGCCAGGGGGTTTCTATGGCACAGCTGATCGAAAAGGTACTAGGGGAATGAAGTTGAATGAGAGACCAAAGAAGACATACAGATTACAGACCATGCAGCAAACTAAGTTTAAAAGTGTTTGATTGATACTAATGACAGCTAAATTATGTTTGCATCGAACGAAAATACGCATTCCCTTTTATTTCTGTCCGTATTATGCCAACCAAAGAGTAAATTACCAAAGCAACTCGAATTCGAAGAAATTGCCTCCTAACTCGTCGTCATGAAGAGGCATCGAAGAGAGTACTGGAGGCTCTTTAGTATTGCTCTGTGGTTTAGCGAACGAAGAGCGATACACATCACTTATGTGTCTGCAGCGAATATATGAGTAGTGTTCGGTAGTTGCATGGAAGCACAGATCGGGTTCGAGTAGTTGCATGGAAGCACAGATCGAGTTAGAGTTGCTTTGGTAATTTACTCGTTGGTTGGCATAATACGGACAGAAATAAAAGGGAATGCATATGTTTGTTCGATGCGAACAGCATAAAACATAATTTAGCTGTCATTAGTATCAATCAGACACTTTCATGTATGTCTTCTTTGGTCTGTCATTCTACTTCATTTCCCTAGTACCTTTTCGATCAGCTGTGCCATGGAAACACCCTGGTGTAGCTACCCTGTCTTCGATTACTTTATCAAATTCTCGCTTACCGAATACGAAGAAAGCTCTGTTTACGACTACTGAGTAGCAAGAATCAGTGCATGTCATACGAAGAGACTACGATGCCATAATCGGTCCGAGAAGCTGAGCTTCTCTTCGCTATTCGTTTTGTTGTTTACATTCATCGTTCGCAAAGTGCCGCTACAGCATGTACAGCAGTACAATCAATAAACAGAATGCAGGTCTTTAATACATACTTATAGATGCACATTGTCTATTTGTCATTGACTTAAGGGCACCTTAGACCAGCGGATGGTCGGGCCGACTTTCGAGTCAGGCCGACTCATCTCCCAGTGTAAGGTGAAGTCGGTCAGTCGGCCGACTAGTCGGGCAAAAATCAAAACTAGTTTGATTTTCAGAAAGTCGGCCGGAAAGTCGGTTAGTGTAAGGCGAAACAATGCCCGACACAAAAGTTGACCTAACTAATAGTCGGCCGACTGGTCCGCAGGTCTAAGGTGTCCTTTAGGCAGCAAGCACAGCCGTTGTCTCAATCCTCATTGATAAATTATGGTGGAAATATTTTTTTAGTTTTGTCTTTCGTCGTCATTTCTTGGGACAATTTATAGACAGCTTTTTACTGTGCCCAGTGGGTCAAAGATATTTTTTGATGAACAATTAAGATAGGATGCTCAGAATTTGCAAATAATGTCGTCCTGCGAATTTTGTCAGTAAATTACTTTCAATCGCCTAGCATACTTGGGGTGGAAAATTGTATGGGCCACGATTTTAATATTTGAAAATAATAAGTAAATATCATAGAAATTGTTCGTTACTCGTGTTTTATCCGAGGAATTGTTTTGATGTGGGGCACTGCAATACAATTTTATCTTTGGTTTCTTGAATATTTTCGTTGTGGATAGTAATTAACTCATGTAGGCCAAACTAGTTTTTTCGATGTTTCAATAAACGAGAAAATGACAGGGAAATAATCAATAATGGCGGCATTGCAAGAATTCTTGATCCAATGCGACGAGTTTATCGCACATGAGAAGCGGATGAAGGAGACAAATGCAAGTCGATATAATGAATCCTCTATACAGAGAAGCAGGAAATTAAAGATCTGTTGTCGGATTTTTTCTACGAAATGCATTCTACGAAAATGCAAAAAGTTTTAAATTCCCGACTAAATCTGTCTCAGCAGATATAACTGGATTAGGTGGTGAATTTCTGACCAAGTGTTCCAAAATAGCATATATCACAATTGACCAAGTTTTTTTCGGTTGAAACCGATGTACTTGTGGTGCAAGACATTACGGGCAACGTGCCCACTCATTCCATTGAAAATGCAGTAGCAGAGCAGCTTCCAAATCTTCAGTTTGCTGATCAACATTTTTATAAGACTGGGCAAATAGATATTCTTCTAGGGGGAATTTGTATCGGTTGATTCTACTTAAATGAGTGGAACATGGAATCCTTGGTTCGATTGTGACCCAAGAAATAGTCTTTTGGGTGGATTGTAACTGGACCGAAATGCACATTGCACTGGTGTGTCCATTGGGTACCAATTGATGAGATTTTGGAAGATAGAGGAGGATATAATCTACGAAGAAATTTTTAAATCAACGACGAACAGTTGCGCCCGTAGAGCAAACGAGGTTGCAAAAATCAAAATTTTCATGTGCGCCTACGAAATTTTAAATAAGCCCATCTTACAGGAAACTTTTCAAATATGCTACTCTTAATAATATCATACTTTTAGTTTAGAAGACATAACCGTTCAAAGTTGACCGAATTTCGGTTTTCTAATAACAACGATTAGAAGGTTCTTGAATTCGCTAGAGATAACTACATTTGAGTATGGTGAGTTCGTATAAATACCCGAAGTCTTTGGAACGGAGAGCCAGTTTTTGATTAACCAGCGTGTTTCTATGGCACATCTGATCGAAAAGGTACTTGGGAAATGATGTAGAGTGAGAGACCTAAGAGACAAGATTAGTGAATAGTGTTTAGTGTTTAAATAGTGTTTAGTGATACTACGCGTTTCCTTTGCTTTCTGTCCGTTTTATGTCCAACGAAAGTGTAAAATTGGTAAAATACAGCAGCAAATAAAACTCTATGAAATTGCCTACTACCTCGTCGTCATGAGGCATCGGAGAGAGTAATGGATACTCTTAAGTATTACTCTATGGATTAACCGGCGGAAAGCAAGCAACGCGATTTGATAGTAAACCATAAGACTCATTGTAAAGTAAACGTTTGTACTATATAAGTAAAATAAAAAGAAGTTAATATTGGGAATTAAATAACGCAAAAAGGACGAATAAGGAAATTCGTGACCTCTCACTGGAACATTTCTCTGCACTGGTCTCTTGAGATATTTTGTTGCTTTCAATAAATTCCCACCACCTTTTACTGGTTTCATGTAAAAGCATCTATGGTTTCATGTAAAAGCATCTATAAGATTGCAGACATAACACTATTCTTTTCCATGATATGGGGTGTGGATTGATAAGCAGCTTCGTGAATTAGATTTGTAAAATATTCCACAGCGTAGTCAATTTCGGAACCAGTTTTAAGAGAAATTTTAAAATTTATATTTAGTTCAATCCAACATTGGTAAGAGGCAATATTTGTTTGGGCGCAAAAGAGTCTTTTATTTTCCCAGATTTTTTCCAGTGATGTATTGTAGTTAAGGATTATTGGTGTGTGATCTGAACTCAGATCATCACTGTCTTTTGTATCTAACAAATTACTAGATATGCAATTGCAAATAAAAAAGTCTAGTAAATCTGGAATTTTATTAACGTCATTTGGCTAATAAGATGGACTCCCTGTAGATATAGCTTTATAATTATTTTTAATAATGCATTTATAAAGTTCATTCCCTTTAGGGTTAGAGATTCTAGATCCACACCACACCAAAAATACTAGTGAAGTGAATGTGATTTGTTCGATCAGGCCGTTAAAATTATTATTTGAATTGAATGAATTGTACAATTTCGCCGATGTTATGTGAAAATTGCATTGAATTTTATGACACAGATTCTGGAAAAATTCAATTTACAATACTTATCCAATTGTTCAGAAAAAGCCTTTGAAACTTATGGAAGATTTTCATGATTTTTATTCTGTTGTTCGACCTTTTCTTTATCAATAAATAATTAATATTCTTCGAGCTTGGGGTCAGATTTGCTGTTGTTGTATTTGTTTTCCTCGATATTTCGCTACTCCTTTGTATATCTCCGCTACTCGTTTGTGTATCTCCTGAAGATGCTACACAAAGGAGTAGCGAAATATCGAGGTAAATAAATGCAACAACAGCAAATCTGACCTCAAGCTCGAAGAATATTGATTATTTATTGATTTTTATGATTCTTAGAATTAAAAAATTAAGTAATAAAATTTAATATTTATGATTGAATTCTCATGAAATTCCAAAACAAAGGGTGAAAACCAAATTATCGTACTGTATCAGGAAAGATAGATATACCACACTTGAGACAATGGCACCCATTAAGAAATCCTTTTGAGACGTCGCAGCAGTTGGTATATTGATTGCTGCCTCAAGAGATTTTCAACTTGACGCAAGAAAGGGATCATAAAATGTTGGCGGACTTGTAAGGCAGCGAAAACAAAGTTGTTCGACTTCCAGTTATCGTAACATTTGATGGGAACGAGCAGCTCTTGGGATTGCCAAAGATACCGTCGGGTAAACCAAAAGGCAAACCGCTTCAAGCTGACCGCGTTCAAGCTATTGCTTTCGACAATACATCAACGAACATTGACCAAGTCTCTCATTGGAGTCAATGCCTTCTCCAACTGTTAGGCGGCCTTCAATCTCTGGAATTGAGGAGATTGAGGATCCCTCAATCCCTTCATGGGATGTTATGGGACACCATACATTTAATCTCGGGAATTAGTATTCCTGAATTCAACGTCTGCAGAGGACTGCAGCAGACCTTTGGTGGTGAGACAATTTATGTTATTATTAACGGGAATTTGATATTTAAAGTATTTTTATTAGGACGGTAGCATTATGAGTAGACACGAAAATTGAGGCTTGTAACATTTAGAGCATAGATGTGCAGCTAGTACTCTTTTGAGTCATCGTGTTTTCACACCGATAGTAGCTTGATCGTTTTTTCACACCAACATGTCCGAAAGCTTGCTGCTTGTTTACCGATTCAAAGTCAGTTGCTGTTCTGCATTTGACCAAGCAACACCGTATCGCTCTGCAAGCAAAATTATTTTTAATAAAAAACACTACACTTAAAAAATAAATTTTAATTGCCATGGACGAATATAAAGAAATTTTTATGTTTGTAAATGGCAAAAATCATAAATGGAAATAATCATTGGAGATGTGGATATTTGATTTTTTTTTTAAGATTTAGTTTTAATTTTTTTAATTTTAATTTTTTACTCAGTGTACTACTTTTGTTTTCTCTGCTTTTGTTCTGCTTGCTCCGTTCAACTTAACACAGTCGCAAAATTCGTAAAACTGATTTGAAATGCGTTTGTGTCAGTTTGCACATGTCTGATTTAGAGTGACGACAGATTAATGAGAGACCAAATGCTAGAACCTAGATTTACGGAAGTTAGAGCAGACTTGGAGAATTTTATTAACCGTTGTTGGTGCGGTAGTAGCAATCAAGTAATCAACATTTGGAACATCAACCTAAGTTATCGAAATTCGAATAGAGGAAAGTCCTAACATTTGGAGTTTATGACGGATGCCGTAAAGAGTGCATCGCATAACACTATTCGTTCTAATTTAAAGCGAAGAAGAGTCATAATAAGTTAAGAAGAAGAGTCATAAGAAGAGAAGAAAAAAATATTAAGTTAATGAATAAAGGACAAATTTTTTTTAAAGTAATTCAGTAGAAGTCGACAAGCATCTCAAATAAATATAACTGAAGAAATGTAAAAACGGTAACTTCATCAATTTCCAAGTGGCAGGCAATTTCGCCTATCAGCTTCAACGCTCTCTTTTGACGCGGTCTAGAATCTCCAAGGTGGACGCTGGAGCGCCAGCCCAAATATGAGAGTTGAATTCCATTTTTGGCCGAATATACGTCGTGTAGTTATTAAGGAGATCGGGTGGGGTGGAACATCTTTTACACCGCTTTATAAAGGCTCCACAGGGATTGGAGCGTGTTGACATGCCCCTAACGATATATAACCATATCCTGCAAGAGCGCTCCTATGTGAAAATGCAAGAGATGTGGACGAGGGGCACATATTCGTACGCTCAAGAAAAATCTGGCTCATAGGTAACAGCAGGTGATCATGAATCTTCTGTCTTTCGCCGCGCCCAAGGTATGAATGCTTGTTTTAGTTTGAACGGGCCATTTTCGGATTGGTAAACATGCGCCAAGATTAAAGGTCAGGAGAACTGACTTCTGTACATGTTGTATCGATGAGGAAAAATCGACTGAACATCTTTGCAAGTGTACATCACTTGCTCGCAGGAGGATGTCTGTTTTACTATGGGATTCTACCTATTAAGCGACATGAAACAATTACCTCAGATCTAGTTAGCCCGTGGAATCACAATGAACCAATAAATCTATGTGAGTCGTTCATCGGCTGCCATCAGCACCAACACCTAACCTATAGTAAACCAAACATATCAAACCATGAACATGTACTGTGTGATCGTAAGCGAACGAATAAGAGTGCATCCATTTCTTGGTATGTCCAAGTTAAATTGTGTTCGATTTGCTCTTTGTTGCTGGTGCACCATTATCAGACAGTCCCGATACATCTAACAACAGCACCAACCGTTAGGAATTCGAGAATGATCCGTTTCTTAAAACACTTTGTCCGAAACGGACACCCGTTACGGACTCATAACGAATCCGTTTGCGTATGTAATTCCTCTCGGAAACGCGAATCGATTTTTTTAAGTTTTTGTGTATTATCAACTCAGGTATGAATCTACGACATTAACTATTTCACTGATTCCATTTTATGTATTTACGGACTCGTAAAGACGGATCCGCCACATCGCAATTACACTGATTCGATTTCTTATTACAATTATACAATTACACTGATTCGATTTTTATGGATTTACGAACTCGTAACGGATTCGAGAACTCTCATCTTTCTAATGATTTTACATACCCGAAACGGATATGCATCCGATTGTGTGCACATTGGGAACAAAGAATTGTTTTCTTTGGTAGAAAATAATTTCAGTACAAATACACTAAAATTCACATTCGTGTGTGTATCATGACTACCTACACTAGAGTGTTCAGAATCGAATACTGGCATTTTATTTAACGTCATGTTCAAACAAACCGAAACCGGAGTATTCGCCATCAGTTACTCGGTTTGTACTGAGTTTGTGTTTAATATCCTTGCAAAATTAAAAAATAATTAAAAGAATATGATTTTAAATTTTTAATGAATATTTCGAATTAAGAAACATGATGTATATTTTCGAAAATGATTTTATGCCTTAATAAATTCTAAATTAGATTTTCAAACAAATTTTTTTTTTAAGATTTTGTACTTTGAATATGAATTAAATACATTTTTCCAACGAATGATTTTTTCAAATATCAAAATATATTTTAATTATAAATTAATATATTAATTACCAAGAGATCAATTACAATTTATAACATAATTTTTTAAACTTAATAAGATTTGATACATGAAAACCTCTTTCAAACTTGATTATAATTTTCACATTTAAATAAATTTAATGTATATTTGGATAAAAGTTTTAAATTTTATATTAAGCATATATTCCAAACTGGAAAATTTGTACATAATTTTAATTATAAATGTAAACGTCGGTAAATAAATTTATTGTAAGTAGTGCACGTGTAATTCAATTAATAAAGCCGTGATATCCCGGTTTTGGCCAACTTAAAAACCGAAATCTAGTGTCCTGAAAATATGATTTACCTAACGAACCACAAACCAGTCTTTAAAAAATGCCAGTTCGTTGTGCACTCGAGTCGTAAACCTACGAATCTGATGAACTACTAAATGAAATTGGTCGTTCTCATACGCCATTTGATATGATGTTCGGGTCCTATCCTATTAAAAGATAAAAAATTAGAATTTTACTTCGTACCAACGAGATCACAAAATTTTTATTTTTGGTCTCCATTTTAGCAACATTCTTCATTTATTTATATGCGTAGTATAAATTATTTTTATTTTAATAAAATTATCAAAACAAATAATTTACATCATGCCGGAAATTTTTGCCGAAAATTTTTGCACAAAAAAAATTCTATGATATCGAACAAGGTCGCATCCGACTTCAATGAATTTTTTGTATAATTTTCAGTCATAGAAATAGTTTATCTGATGTAACAAAACAAGATTTGTTGTTTTTTATCTGAAAGTTTTTGTTAAAATTATCATTAGTTTAAAAAAAACATTTGTAAATATTACAAAACTGTAATTCTTATTTTCAAAGAATTATATTTGTCAATCTTTGATTCAACAAAAACATTCCTTGCTTTAATAAATTTTATGTATTGATCAACGAATTACAATTAGAAATATTATTCATAAATTTTGAAAATTCAACGAATAACAAAAATTAGTCCAATTAAAGAAATATTTCTGGCTTTTAGAAATTTTTTTCTCAGTATTGAAGAAAAAAATTCGCAAATTGTTCAATTAATTCCTACAGTTTTCAAGTGTTTTTGGTGGATACATACAAATTAATTTAAACTTAATTTGCTTTCTGCAATATTTTTGAGCAAATATTGCCGTTTTAAATTTAATTTTATGACCGACTTCGTTAGTTTTTAGTTAATGTATGGGAAATTCTTACTACAAAACTCGTTTGGCAACTCTACTCTCGTTTAGTTCGTTTTTTAGTTGTGCTCCGTGAATTTACTTTATTTTCGTATTTTAAAAGTTTAAATAGTGTTTGTTGTGTTAATAGTACAAAGATAAGTTAAAATACATTGCTTGATATAATTGTGTGCTCAGTGCAGTGCTTGTTTATACTGTTTTTGTATTATTGTGTGCAATTGGAAATTCTGTTGATCGTGTAAAACACAAACAACAACAATAATATTTGTTTATAATTGTTGAGAACGTCTAACGTTGTAGTTGTTTGATTTTTGTTTTTTCTTTCATTCTCTTTGTTTCGTTATTTGTGTATCAGAGTTGCCATCTGGTTTTGGGAATTAATATCAAAGGGATAATAAGTTCATACGTTTTTGGGAATTTTGTCGATTTTGGAATTCTGTTTTTAGTATTTGTTTCTTATTTATTTATTTTTTTTTTTTTTTTTACTCTGATTTAATTATAATGATGACTTGCATGAACAAAGACTGTAAGGTTAGATCGGATATCGATACTCTTATTTCGTGTTGGTTGTGTGATGGCTTGGTACATGTCAAATGTGTTGGCCTTTATGCAAGAGTGGCGGACAATCTTAGTGATGACAAGGGTCTTCGTTGGTGTTGCCTGGATTGTAGGAAATTGGATGTGGAGTTCTACAAATTTTTCAGGAGCATGAAGTCCGAGTTTTCTGATATGGAAGAGGAGCTTTCGGCTTTATCTGGTCGATTTTCCAAGTTTATTGGGATGTTTAATAAATATCCGGGATTGGAAAAGAGAGCGGGTTCACCGAAAGCTTCCTCGCCGAAAAGGAAGAAGACGGTTAAGAAGGCCCCTCCATTGTTGGTAATTCCTTCCTCGCCGAATTTAATGGACGTTAATTCTCCAGTTACAGTTTCAAGTCCAGTGAAATCTTCTGCCCCTTCTACTTTTGCTGAATTTGTTTTTGTAGTCACTATAGCTTCCACGGACAGCGATAAGTCTTCTCCTCCGGGTGGTAATCCCGCCCCGGTGCCAGGACCGGTACCAAGAACGTTGACTGTCGTACCGGCAAGGAAGACAGTTTTTGTGTCTAGACTTTCCCCCGACACGACCGAAGAGGATATACGACTTTACATATCGTCTAAATTAGTCGGGAATAATTCTAACGATTCCATACAGTGCTTCAAGCTGAAGTCACAATTTTCGGAACGTAGGTCGTCTTTCAAAATTATTGCACCGGATGATCTATTTGTCAGACTGGTGGATTCGGAATTTTGGCCTCACAGAACATTCGTAAGGGAATTTGAGTATCGGGATAATGGTAGGCGTGATAATTTTGCTAGATTACCGTCTGGAGATAATGCAGCTCCAAAAAACTAATTGGGAGTTTGAATATGGCGTATCAGAATGTTCGCGGTTTGAATACTAAATTGTCCAGATTATTTGTTGATAGCTTTGGTTTTGAGTTTGATGTCATTGCATTTTCTGAGACATGGCTTAAACCTAATGTTTTTAATTCTGAGTTGTTCTGCAATAAGTACGTAGTTTATAGAAAAGATCGTGTTGGTATAATTGGTGGTGGTGTTTTAATCTCAATTGAGAATTCTTTACCTTCTGAGTTGGTTACAGTTGATGACATTGGCGATCTTGAGTATATTGTGGTGTCCATTAATTTAGGCGATTTGAAATTGTTTGTCACGTGTTCTTATATTCCGCCATCTTCATGCTTTGAGGTATATCAAGAGCATATTGACGCTATTGCAAAAGTTATTGCGTTAGCCAGTGGAAAGGACCGTATTTTAGTATTGGGTGACTTTAACTTGCCGTCTGTGACATGGGTGTCTCTACCCGATACTAATTCTCTGACTCCATTGACACCATGTGATTGGTCATCTGATTTTGTTACGCATATTTCCGAACTTGGGTTGATGCAATTGAACGACATTCCCAATTCTATGAATCGATAGATGGCACCATTTGGTCGATCATTCTCAAGATCTATTTTTGTGTCATCTGGGGTGCCTCAGGGCAGTCATCTTGGGCCGGTTCTATTTTTGTTATTCATTAACGACTTACCCGCCTCCATAATGCACTCTAAATTGTTAATGTACGCTGATGACGTGAAGATCTATTTTTCTTACAAGGATCCTTGTCAATATACTTTACTTCAGAGGGATTTGTCTACTTTCCAGACGTGGTGCGAAACCAATTTGATGGAGCTTAATTTTACGAAATGTAAGCATATGCTGTTCTCTAGGTCATCATTATTTTCGGCAAAATACATTTTAGGTGGCAATGTTCTTGAATCGGTGGATTCATTTGTTGATCTTGGTGTTCTCTTGGACAGAAAATTGAATTTCAACTCCCACATAATTACGATGGTAAACAAGGCTTATGGCGTTCTGAACTTTATTAAACGTTGGGCAAAGGAATTTTCAGATCCCTACGTTACGAAAAATCTTTTTACTTCTCTAGTCCGCCCTATTCTCGAATATGGATCTGTTGTTTGGAACCCCCAGTACAATTTGTATGTTAATATGATTGAATCGGTCCAGAAACAGTTTCTCATATTTTGTCTGAGTAACCTTCAATGGAACCCGAACCATAATCTTCATTCGTATAGCAGTAGACTAGCATTGATCAGATTGTCGACTCTTAGTAGTAGACGTACCATGATAAACTCTATTACAGTTTTGAAGATAATTGATGGATGTATATGTTCTGAATTTCTGTTATCTAAGATTTTCATAAATGTCCCATTGAGACCCACGAGGTACTATAAACTCATTCACATCGAGTTTCAGCGTTCGAATTATGCGTCCTTTGATCCAGTTAGGAGAATCTGTCGTGACTTTAATGAGCTATATCAGTTTATTGATTTCACAGGTAGTTGGGAAACGACAAAGTCTAGCATAATTTGTCATTTGAACCGATTGCATTAGTGCTGTATATTCATTAACATACATATGTATGTAAATTTAATTTACTTTATCCTTACTATCTGGTCTGATTTATAATTTGGTTTTCGTTTTGCTCGTAATTATTATGTATTATGAAGTCTGTTCTGTTAATATCTCGTGATGTGCTTTTATACTTACTTATGTTAGTGTAATACCAACTGGTGAAGAATTTCTGTAGTTGGTTGTAACGTGTGAACTTATGATCCTTGCTCTCCCGTTATAGACCGGTCTATAATGTGTACGCTGTCCTCACGTTATGAGGACGTGGCCCTCTCGGTCGGTAGGGGTGGGTAAGAGTTGCGGCGATGGGTTCGCTCGATTAAAAAAAAAAAAAAAGGTCAAGAACATTTTTGATTGAAATCAATCGTATATATACAAATTGAATTATGCAGTTTACATATGCGAATTAGTATCGAATGAAGATCCCTAAGCATCATCAAACACAAAATTAAGATCTCGTCAGAATGAAAGGTATGTTTTTAAAAATCTATAATCCGAACTAATGATTGCAGACCGGATTATCGAAACATTCGGATTATTAGATTGTTTAATTTACTAAAGTTTATTAAAGAAGAACACAAATTTCAATGAAAAATCAAACATTTTATTTTCAAGCGATATGTAAAAACATAAAAATTAAAAAAGAATTAGGGTTTATACAAATCGTTTATGGTTGTTTATTTTACACTATTTCTACATAACTCCAATGCTTCATTTAGCAAGTCTGTCAGCTGTATTACGTTTTCATCCGCAAGATCTTTTTGTTGGGCCCATTGAATGCATTTGTTTAAACATATAAGTGCTTCAGCATTAGATATTTGATCGACATTTTCTACCTGAATTTCGCCTCATCGTCTTCGGACAACGTTAGACTCTCACTTTCATTATCATTATTGTAGTTTTCTTCAATCCATTCATTTAAATTATCATTAGTTAAATTTATGTGTATACTTTAGTGTTTTGAACAAGAACAAGAACAAGTAATGCATTCTTCTGGTGTTTCTATAGAATTAATATTTTGTCGAAGGATAGCCAATGGTATATCATCTTCAGAGATCCAGTTTCGTCAGATATTTTTGACCATCAGGTTTTAATAACTTCCTCCCGAAGGTTGGCTCAAGAATGTTTGAGTAAAACGCATGCGTCTTTTAATGTAAATGACTTCAGTCCCTTATCGTAATCTTCATCTCCTCCCATTATATGGAATATGTGTGACATTTTGGTTATTTTAATGGCGTTTTGGTCCATGGGTTAAATTAATTAGGTGGTAAAAACAAGCACTTATAATTTTCATGAGAAAGTTCAGCGGGATGACACGGTGTGTTATCTATTATGAGCAGGTCCTTTTGTTCCAGATTGTTTTTAGATGAGTACGCCTTTACTTGTGGAACGAAAGAATTGTGAAACCATTCCGAAAATATATATGAACTCAAAGCATTTGAATATAAAAATCTAGAAAACAAAATAAATTCTTTCAAGAATTTTTTCTTCAATTTAAAGAAATTAATATTTAAATTCCACAAATTTTATTCAGAGAATTGTAATTATTTGGTTTTACCAATTCTGTTTTTTTCGTGAACAACTTCCCACTCACAAAATCTAACCTGGTTGTTTTTTTGGGCCGCTGATATCACATTAGGGCCGCTGACATCACATTAGGGCCATCATCAAAAAACTGTCAAAATTCGAAAATGGCGATTCCATATGGCGGCAAAAAATTCTGAAGTGATGCGATCCGTCAATGTATTTGACGCTGATTATTTTTAGGTCGCTGAATTCATTCCGTTGCTATCAAATCTTAAACGCAATAGGTATGTATATAGGGATTTAGTTTAACTGGTTCACTCAAACCCCTTGATTGGAGATAAAATTCGTGCACTGACTTGAGAAAAATAACAAATTTTAAAATAAAAACTAAAAGAAGTGTGGCAACTCAATGAGAACTTAAATTACTTTCTGACTACATTCAAAATATAAAGATTTGTGCCTATTTTTGTAAGAAACTTTTTGGGTTAAATTTGACTAGAATTTGGATCAGCCCACTTTAAATTTTAATGACATTTTGCACTCCTATATAACAACACAATGACATAACTACTATCTGAACGTACAAATAACATAATGTATCAAATTTTAGGGTTGCTCGAAAAATGTTGAAAATCTTGTAACTGAATTTGCATACCCTTTAAAATAAAGTTGTGTATTATTCAAAAACTACAAATAAGTTCAATATGTTTTTGAATTCAGTGTGAGATTTTTTTCGTGTCTACTTTATTAATGCAATCTATTTTACAAATAATATTTAGCATTATACAGTACATGATAATTATGTAGTTATAACTAAGTAGAAAAAAACTACTGATCATTCTAAGCTAGAAATCCAAAAAGGTAAAGAGACACATCCAAAAGTGTTGCCGTTGTGTTTAATACTTTTAACGAAAAACATTCAGCAATCTGTATACTAAGAGATCCTGGGGAGCTCTCTTCTCAGTTTTCTAAAGTTTACAATACTTGACATCAAATTTGCCGCTAGAGGGTTTGGATGACTTTCTATTCCAGATTTATATGTGAGCATTGCGGTCCGATTTTGGCTGTAACAGTGAGTATTTCGAGATCAGTATGTTATTGGTTATTATTAACAAACCGCTGTATAAGAAGAATTTCCAAATTAGGAGGTGCTTTGGTGGCCATACTTCTTTGAAGAAAAAGGTGTAACAGTAACTGTCAATGGGGACCGTTATTTCAAGATGTTGAAGGAGGTTTCTTACCTTGAACTGCGCCATAGACGCAGCAAGATGGTTCCAGCAAGATGGAGCAACTTCACACATAGCCAGACCGGTTATGGCGGACCTTCAACGAAAATTCCCAAACAAATTAATGACCAGAAACGCCACTTGACCTGATGGCACCAGCCTTTTGTATGGGGTGTAGAGGTGTACAAAACGAAACGAAGGCATTTGACTGAATGCAAGCAGTCACTTATGACAATAATTGAAGCGATGCCGACTTCAACCCCTCAGACCACAATGAATAATTTTCTGATCAGGTGTCACCTATGCGTAGATGAGCATGGAGCTCATTTACGGTCAATAACATTCAAAACCAATTAGCAAAAAAAAAATGAATTTTCTATACTTATATAATAAACAAAAATAAATGAAATACATTAATTATAAAAGGTTATTTGAATTTCTTATTGTACGAGGCGGATCAATAAGTCCGTGACTTTTTAAATGAAACACAGTTTTTTTTGCAAAAAAAAAAATAATTTTTCAACATAATCTCCTTTTAGCTCAATACACTTAGTCCAACGTTTCTACAATTTTTGTATCCCTTCCAAAAAATATGACTTTTCGAGGTCCATAAAATAGGCATATGTTTGATCAATAATTTCATCGTTGGAGCTAAATCTCTTTCCACCGAGCCATTTCTTTAGGTTTGGAAATGTAAAATAGTCACTGGGGGCTAAATACGGAGATTATGGCTGCTGAGGTACCAATTCGTAGCCAAATTCGCGGAATTTTGCCATTGAGACTACACACGTGTGCACCCGTCCATTATCTAGATTAAAATAACTTTTTTCTTGGTCATATGGGGTGTTTTTTTTAAATCCTCGTTAAATCGGCCCAATAAGTTGGTGTAATATTCGCCGTTTATTGTTTTCCCTTTTGATGGTAATCGATGTGGATTATCCCGTGTGCATCCAAATGGCAATATCACCTTATTGGCCGACAAACTTGCCTTGGCCTTCTTCGGAACCGGTTCACCCGGAGAAATCCATTGTTTAGTTAGATCCATGATCCATGTTTCATCCACAGTGACGAAACGCTGCGGTTAAACAACTCCAAACAATCCTTTGAAGTTGTCACACGATTACGTTTCAGACAGCTTTCTTAAACCCAACTGTTCAATTAAAATCGAAACCACACTACCATATGAAATGCCTATGGCATCAACAATCTCACGGACTTTTACTCTTCGATCGGCCAACACCATATCGTGGATTTTTTCGACATTTTCGGTGTATTGACCTCAATTGGCCGTCCAGAACGTTCAGCGTCATTTGTACTTGTGCGACCACAACGAAAGTCAGTAAACCAGTTTTTTACAATTGAAATTGACGGTGCAGAGTCCCCTAGTAGTTATCAAGCTTTTCCTTGGTTTGATTGATGGGTTTTTTTTCGCAAATAATAATGTTTAATGAGCACTCGAAATTCACTTTTTTACACTTAAAAAAAATGCACGAGGTTGTATGTTTTGAACAACTGTTAAACGCAAAGTAAATGACGGAACTTGCTCAAAATTTGACAGTAGTCTATCAACAGGTAGTACTTGATGGGTGCAGTGTTGCATTTCATATAACTATGTGGGATGTTCGAAAAGTTTCCGACTTAGTGGTCCGCTCGTGGCACAATTGGTGCGCCACCTGTACATTTGTAAACCAATAGTTTGTTTTCGAGAGACAGTGGAAAGCTGTGGTTAATGAGATAATTTAATTTATTCAATTGTATGTCCGAGGAAGACATTTATGCAGCTCGGTATCTGTGTAATATTTATGTACATTGTCGATAAGCTCAGATTTTGATTCACAAAATTGATAGTGCCAATTAATTTAACGCAAATGCTGTCGAGACTTACGATTTAGGACTAAATCGTCGGATTATCTCTAAAGCATCTAATGTAGCCATTTAAATATGCATCGCCATTCTGTCTGACACAAAAACGCAAAAAAGAAATGAAAACTTCAAATAATCTTAATTTTTCAATATCATTATTTTACCTTTGCTTTATCAAGTACTGAGCATAATCGTGGTTTTTCTTTTTAGTAAAATGCCGTACTTTTGTTTGATGAACTTCTAATTCATCGTCTAAATCGTTACTCTACATTTCCATTGGTTCAGTTTCAATTTCGGACTCACCTCCATGGCGAAATATAAAGGAGGGAATATTTAATTTCGGTAAGAAATAGTAATTGAACGATTAGAACCACACCAGCCCAAATCAAATTAGTTACCTGATTCTTGCATTTCTTTGATTGCTGATTCCCAAAAGAAGTGGGGCCTCGGTGTCATTTTTGCAAAAAAGTGATCCTAAGATCTCAATAAACAACTTTCTAGAACATATGAACTTCCTAGGAATGATTCTTAACACCGTTTAGGTAGCCCTTAGAGTGAAAAATTTCCCGAAAATTTTTTAATTTCATTGGTTTTTTCTTTACTTCAACATTGAGATACTATAAAGCCTTCTCCCGTAAGTGAAAAGGCATATTGCAGGTTTAGGTGGTATGGGTTGACATCATGGTAGAAATATAATGGTAGATGCAGTACGACAACAAATACAACAAGCCAAAAACAACAGGCATTTTGTTTTTGCTCAGTGTCTGTGTTGTGTCAAGTCAGCTGATAGAAAAATTATGAAAATGTAAACAAATTTGCAAAAAGTTCCATTTAGAAAATGATTCAGTGTTATTTGATATATTGAAAGTGTTTAAGTGTGAAAATTAAATCTTTTCTATGTAATTTTTGCAGAGAAATATTTCAAAAACAGCAGTTGTTGGCGGACGGGGGTTGCAGACAAACAAATGTAAACAAATTTTGACATAAGAGAAAAACTTACTCACACGCAGTCCAGAAAAAAGTTCAAATCAGCTGGGCTAGTGCTTCTACCATTTCTTTGTACCATGGTTGATATTTAGAGTTAGGGTTGTAACAAAGAGTAGTAGCATGGATATTTAGTAATAATGATTCAGTGTTGTAGGGATTAGTTGTCTCAGCAGGGATGGCACTATAATACTATACTATCTATTACAAAAATTATAAAAAAAAAATATTCGTATTATGTTTATAATGTTGATGGCCCTGGACTTGCAAATCGCACTCTCTTAAGTTGTGGATCCAAATCGTCGTCCGAATCTGACTCTGATTCAGAACTTATGGTGTCCACAGGCGCGTTACTTTCAGACTGCCCTCCATCATCAGCTTTTTCTTTTTCAGATACTTAATTAACATCATACAGGCTGATCTTGTGACTCCACCAACATACCTGAAATGAATTAGAAAAGAAATCAAAAAAGGAATGCAAAACAATGCAAATGCAGGAATGCAAATTACCTCTGCAAGCAATGCGTCGAGTTTTTTGCCTTTGCACCGTTTTTCCATAGGCATTGTGGTTTAGAGAAACCGTTCTCCTTGCTCATTTTGATAAAATCGTCAAAATGAAAATCGTCTTTGCTTTAAAAACGCTGTCAAAAATATGGCAAGTCGCTGCGATAGTCCCAATATGAAATAATGAAATCCATTTCCATTTGTGTTATTAGTTGTGATCCATCTCTTCCCTGTTGGGGCGCATAATCGGTATCAACTGGACCTTCATAAGTAACACTACTTGCTCTAGTCATTCCTGTACCTTCTGTACTACGATCTGGAGTTGGCGACCTTGGTGATACAAAATTTTCAGGTGCAAGCACTGGTAGTGTGGCTGTTACAGTTGCTTTATAACTTTTGTTCCTCTCAGCATATCGGTTTAGACCACATGTGTAATTTACGCATGCATAGCAACTGGTTTCATCATGATCACCTGGGAGATTAATCCAGTTTACCGGCTTACAATACTTCATACTATGTTTGCCTCCTCTCAACCATGCCATGAGATTGTTATAACATTGGCGACACACTGTATTAGGTGTGTAATTTTCACCGGTCAAATCTAGTTCGTCGAAACACAAATTATATACTCTCTTTAATTCACCACTTAAAAGATTTTCTTCCTTTTACAATCTTGTATAACTTTTCTTCTGATTTGATGACCGCAAACGTGGCAAAATAAATCAATATTTTCACACTGTATATTGAAATTGTCAGTTGCCGATGTTGTGTACGAATTATGCTGTAGCACTTTCTCTTTTTTTACTTTCACTTTCACTTTATAACTTTCACCGCTCAGCTTTCGTTGACGTCGCGCTGTGTAATGCCTCGACGTGAGCGTCGTTTCTCTTTTATATTGTGTGCTGCGTCCCTTGTGAATTCAATGCAGATGTTTGCTTCCAGGTAGTTTTTTGATAGAATTTTTTTGATTTTATATGTTAACACTTTCATCTTTATGACAAGAGCTCCAATGTGATTCCAGGTATTTTTTTTATATTTTGGGTTGTTTTTATGTGAATTCAATGCAGATGTTTGCTTCCAGGTAGTTGTTTGATAGTTTGGGCACGGGAACTCACCCACCAGCTTGAGAATTTTTATTAGAATGCACTTACTATCAGTGAAGGTACAGTGCACTCACACACTTATTTTCTTATTTTCTTACACTTTAATTGTTTTTAAGCGAAATTTTGGCTCCCAGGAAGTACTTTTGTTAGAAAAACCTCAGTATCTCCAGTCTTAGAAAGGTTAATGCGGAGTATTATACCTTCAAGAAAAGCTTGAAGTGTTGTCTTTTACTGAGTCTAGGAAGAAATAAGTTTACTAGGGCTGTTTTTTGAGAAAACCAGATTTTTATTAAAAAAGTGAGGTTAAAAAATCTTTTTTTTTTTAATTTGACCCAATGAGTTAATAAAAATTAACATATTTATATTCAGATTTATAGTGTTTTCAAAGGCCTTCTCAATGACCAGATCGGATAAGAATAAGCGATTATATACACAAGCTATAAAGGCCTATATCTCAAGAAGTTGGATCGGCCTCCTTAAAAAAGCTTTCGGGTTTTAATCAGCGCTGTAAGCCCTATCAGGCCAAAGAAAATTGGCGCAATTTTCATAAAGTAAATTTGTTCGTAAAAGCGGAAAATAAAAAAAAACACTTTTTGGGCGATTTTTCGCTCATTTTTTAAAGTTTTTCGCGATTTTGACCTTGAAGATGAAGTTTTTTTGATTTTATATGTTTACAATTTTTGTTCTTTATGGCAAGAGCTACAATCAAAATTCCGAACGGTTTGCAAGATATGAGTTTGAGATAATGACCACTTTTTTGTAAAAATGACACCGAGGCCCCACTTCTTTGGGGGCCCATAAAAAAAACATGAAGGACTTAGAGCAAAACTGGGAGACAGGGGTCTTTTTTTTGGTCTTTTATCACGTAGTGGTGTCCGTATATGGTTATATTTTTCCGTGTTGCACTGTGTTTCATATCACTGCCCAATATTGAATCAGGTCGTCCTTTTCCCATTATTTGCTGTTTTTCCATTAATTCTTTATATTTCTCATTTCTCATCTTTGTAATTGCATCGGCAGCCGTAATATCAAAAATATCATTAAACCCTCCAATGAAAACGTTACATTTTTGTTTTATTCCGTCTTCCAATTTTCACTTTGTTAACGTTGTTCACTCTTCGTATGTTTTAAGTAGCTTTCCAGCACATTTGTGAGTATCGTGAGTAGGCATACGCCAAAACATAACAACAGTTTGCAACAGCTGTTTTTCTTGAACCGGAAACCAAGAAAAGTCACTGGCAAAGTTGGAGCACAGAGTTATACAAACTTGGCAACCCACTCAGAATGAGAAAAATCTTTATTTTAATACATTTGTGTTTCAATTGTAATTTCTATAAACAGTTTTACTCTAACATTTCATTACAGTTTGCTTTATTTCACTTGTTATCCCTTTTTTCCTCGAGTTAATTATCACAAAAATACTCCCAGTTGATGAGCTTTGTACTTTTGGTTCAATGCACAAACGCAATTGTGAGAAAAACGCATTGAGCAACCCTACATACTTCCAGTCATCTATCGCTATTTCTCTTTGTTACTTTATCCTACATGTTTCGACAACTCTAAGGTTGATCAGCTGTGGCATAGAACCCCCCTGGTCTCATCGTTAGTCTTGCACTCTCTTTTGCGGTTAGGATTAAAAAACCCATATTTTAGAAAAATACTTCCAAAACATGCCTGTTTGACCGTAAGCAATTGGGCTCCCACAATTTGATGTGACATATTTGCCAATAAATACATATGTCGTTGTTTTTCAGCAGCATTACGTGTTTTCACTAATAAAACAGACGAATCCAATGCTTTCGTCATTTTCAAAGTAAGATGACGTTAATTTACAATAAGAATTAGAATTTAGAATCTTATCTTTATAAACAATATATTGCAGATGAAATTGTAGTTTCCATTTTCGTAAACACTTGTTGAATGGCAAAAAGATATGAATGCACTACGCATTTTTCTACTGAATTACCTGTACAAAATTATATCCACAATTTTCCGGAAAGGTGCTTATGAATGGGCCGAACTATTAAGTGTGGCATATCTATCTGGTTCAGTCTCCTGATACAATATGATATTTTGGTTGCACCCATTGTGTGGAAATTTCACAACATGCAATGATAAAAAATAAACATCGTTTTCTTAATTGCTTAATTTTTTAATAAAATAAATTCATTAACGTGCTTTCCAAAGAACTTTCTACGTAACATCCAGGGAACATTTTTAAAATATTACACACTTTTTGTTTGCAGCGGCGATTAAATTCGCCCTATCCTGTGGATGTTGCATTTTTCTTCTTACGAGTATTTCAATCTGTGCGTGAACTGTGTCACACTCAAGATGAGTGTGACCAAGAATAAGAAATTTGTGACCAATTGATGAAATACTACGTAAATATTGCAGAGATGTAGGAGTTCGGATTATGCCCAGAACATGAATCGATATATAAAATTATATGCTTTACTGAATTCGGGAATTCCAGAAGACATTTATAACTAGAAGAGCTGGTATCATCTGCCACACGTTTTGCTACAGCTTCATATCAGACATAAGACAATAGGTGTGCTTTTTACCCCGCTAAAGTTAATTATAGCTTAATTTGTACGGGACAGCTAAGCGATATTAAGTGGCATTTCAGTTTCTCACTTAAATTCCGACTTGAGCAATGACAATGTTGCCACATGCTGAATTTCAAGAAATGGCAACAAAACGTTATCTTAGATACTTTTTGTTACCATTTACTGTGAATGAAAATGATATCAAGGAGAGACTCAAAATCAGAAATTTGCTAAATGGTTTACACATTTTAAGTTCATTAAAATTATTGTTTTTTATGGAAGACTACGTGTTTTTTTATATCTCTAAACTTGAAGGATAGATTTGTATATCCGATTGAAAACAAAATTGGAATTATATTGTTAACAACAACGCGGTAAATGCTAGTATACATATTAAGCCTGTTGTTTTATTCTCTGCTAAACTAATTTTTCGACGACTTTGTATGGAGAACTAAGCGACTTTAAGCGGCACTCCATACAAATTCGTCGAAATATTAGTTTAGCAGGGAATACAAAAGCAAGCTTATTGATCATGGTAGAATTATCTGTCAGGTATAGTCGTTGAAAATGGTGCTGGATTTTTTTCCATGTCATTTTTAGTTTCATTTGCCAAAATCATATGTATATTATTTTTATACTTTAGTGTATTCTTCTATTGTTGATATACATTTGTGTAGCGTTTGACAACTGAAACGAATGAACGAAAATAAAATATCTGTTGTTGCTGCTTAGAACTACAACAACATCTGCTGCTACCATGTATTTGTTGGCATTGGCTACAAACGTGTTGCCGTATCGCATTTTTTTACACCCATTAGAGAAATGTTGCCACATTTCGTAGTATTAAGTGTGGATCGTTTTATTTGGACAGACGTAAGTGGCGATAGCTTAATTGAATAAAAAAACAGCCTTAATGCTTTGTTTGCTGCTCCATTATGGATCGGCAAATTACAGGTCCACAAACAAGGCTAATAAAAAAATATGGATGATTTAAATATCGAGTTAGCAACCATTGCTGCAAATCAAATGAAAATTTGTTTGCAGATTTTCCACATGCGGAAAATTCTTTGTCATTTTTTATTATATTGATAGGCAAAATCTGCCTGTTATGATGATTAATTAGTTGCAATGTAAAGTAAACTCAGAACTTTCGACCGAAATTTGTGTGTTTTTTAGCTTTGCTCTCAATGTTTGACACTGGGTACATAAATTCAATTGAAGTTTCTTGAACTTAATATCATAAGTATGAAATATTTCTTGAAACTTGGATGTTGGATGCTCGGATGCATATTAGTATGATGGTGACTGTAGTGACTCTTATATTCCGGAAATTCGTTTATTAATTGAAGAACTTTGTTGTGTCTCTCAACATACATTTTCTGGGATGGCGCTTGTTTACCATATCGGTCACCGGAAGCATTTCCCGAAAATTTTTCTTGTTCTAATATTTGCATATACTTTTGACACTTCGTTCTGTATCGCCAAATATTTTCAGAAAACATTGTTTACAAACCCTATTTTTTTTATATTGAATTTCAAAATTGAGCGATTTCTTTGGGGTTTTACTTGAACTTCAATTAAGTTCGCCAAAATTGGAAGACGCTTATTGTATTCTCCCAAACGCCAGTTAGCCTCGAAATCGTTTTTTGCTGTTTGATTGATTTTAACCGACCGCAAACAAGCGGGTTTCGAAGCTCCTACATAGTTTTTTTTATATTTTCCATAGATTTAAATTCATTGTATATATCATTCTACTTATAGTAAGGATGATCCGAATGGTGATAGTACTTATGCTGCTTACACAGATTTGATTTGGCAACATTTCCAAGCGTGCCGCAAATTTATTACTATTACTACGTTTATACGAGAGCTTATACTGTGATATCATATGACGATATGTCAAACAAGTACGTGTTACTTGCACGTAATTTAATGACATATCGGCAATGATATCACAATTTAATTCGCTTTTATTCACACATAATTGATATATCAATTTGGTGTTATATCGGTATCCGGCAACAAACTCAAAACGATTGGATTCCATTTTGCTCTGTTTACAACCGCACTGCACTCGTATCAATAACTATTCGAAAATGTCCAAAAAGGCTCTAGAATGCAGAAAAATAAATTTTTCAAACACACGACTCAGATACTCAGAACTAGGTTTTGACATTATAAAAATAAATAAATGGTTTCCCATTACATCCCATGAAGAAATTGGGGAGTGCTACTCACAACCAGTGAGCTGTGCGCGTTCTAGTTTTATACTCACTGATTGCGACCTACAGTTTTTACACCGTTTCCGAACAATATTTTGAGAAGCTTTTTCCATGGCTAAATACTCGATAGTGTGACCGAAGAGGTGACCGCCGCCAAAGGAATTTAAGTTAATCGGAGCAGGGATCGAACCCAGGATCTGACGGACAAGAGACGCGCACACTAATCACTGCAACAATGACGGCCATTACAACCGATTTACTTCATTGCTTTCGAAGTTAATTTTCAAAATAGAGGTCGGTAGTCATCATAATGGTAGTCAAGGTGTTCCAATCAGATTAAAACACCAGCATGTAGCAACACTATATGGTAAAGGGTGTTATGACTGTTACTTCATTATGCTAGCATTTATACAATGAAATTCGTATTGTATAAGTAAATGGCATGTCGGCAAAGCAATTTTGAATTGGATTTCATGGTATTGCTTTGGGTGATATGACACATTTCGACTTAGAGTTTTGGGTGACATGCTAGATTTCGTTTTTGGGTGATATGATGGTGCGCGCCATGTAGATGACTCCCCACATATTCCTTACACGGCACGTATGCAGAAATTAATTTCGTTAAATTGGGTGTTATTTTTTGAAGACATTTTTTTCTTGTTTGGGGGTTATTCTGAATTTTGGGTGATTTTTTTTATTGGAGATAATTCAATTTTTAACGTTTCATTATAAAATGAAACCCGAAATATTACATATTCCAGATTGGATATTAATTAATTTTTGTTGGGTTTTATTGTCCATGTTTGGCAGGACAGACTATGTTGCCAGATCATTGAAGATAAAATGGCGTTGTAATGTCAAATTTGCGATTTTCTTCTGTCAAAAACTGAAAATTTCCAAATATATAATTATATTAAACATGGGCATACCTTCCACTTTAGTTAAACTCCACTTTGTTTAACCATTATTTATCAATATATGTATATTGAAACAAAACACAAAAAACTGCATTTAGGCTTTACAATTGCATGTGCGCTATCTAATTTTCTCGTAGTGTATGTGGATGATGTCATATCATTTAGTAATAAAATATGTTAAACAAATTCGAATATTGGGTAAGGTGACGCATACCCTGCGTGTCATAACACTAAACGAACCATCCTGAACACAACAGATATGCAGGGTTAACAAAATGAATCATATTATTGAGTTATCATTCGTAACAGTGTGACAAATACATTTAAATTAACAAAATTAATTAAATTATTTCGAATTTTTCTACTGTTTCTAATTTTACTACTGAATTCGTTGAAAGCGCAAAAGTAAAAAAAAATCTAAATTAACAATAATTCATGGCAAAACACCGTGGTATTTACGTTATGCTGCACATACTCAAAGAAATTATATTCCACAAAAATTCTCGATTGTGTATTTATATTTAATTTTTTAGAATGTTTTGCAATTTTTGTGAGTTAGACGAAACACTAAATTATCGTCGATTTGCAATCAATAATTATAACATAACTAGAAGACTCAAGAGCTTGGATCTCAAATCCGTAATTGCAACGCGTGTTGTTCGAAACTTTTATTAATAATTTCATAAAATATTAAGGGAAATAAACTATACTTCGATGTATGGAAAACATGATTCTGAAGCAACGAAAAATTGCTTGGTCCGTAGCATGTTGTTTTATGAATTTGGCCCTAAATATGTTACTGGACAACACTTGGTAAACGGTTCAAGCGTCCGATGTTTTTACTAGGTCTATAAAAACGGAGACCGGTTTCACCATAGAGAAATTTACAAGAATCTCTATCCCTCTCATTACGTTCTCTCGATGAGGACGAGGTAGTAGGTTATTTCATTGGCTTCGAGTTGATTTTGTATTTTACTATATGGTTGGACATAAAACGGACGGAAATAAAAGTGAATGCGTATTTTCGTTCGATGCAACCAACATAAAACATAATTTAGTTGTCATTAGTAACAATCAAACACTATTTAAACTTAGTTTGCTGTATCGCTTGCTTGTGGTTGCTTATCGCTCTCTCGCCTAACCACTCTGATGTCTATCATTCTTCTATTATATAGTCGATCAGCTGTGTCATGGATACCCCCTGGTGTTATTAGTTTACTTGGATGGGCAATGGATATCTAACATATTCAATTCGATGTATCACATTTGAATATAAATAATTGTATACTACTCTAATTAATCCGGCATGCCGTTTATATAAGCGAGTTTGAAAAAAGTATTTTTTTGTTTCAAATCATTTTTTGACGGACAAAAACGATAAAGAAATTATAATATTTTCGAGTATCGAAAAATATGCGATAAAAAGCACGTGTGCAGCAATAGTTGATTTGTTTTAATTTTTAGAATTTTTTTTGTAAATGTCACTTTTCTAAAATTTTTTTTTACAGCTCCTGGCAACACTGATAACAACAAATACATAACGAACAAATACAAGGTAGCAGCGTTAGCCCATATGATTTGCTTTATTTACATTTCATCGTACCCAGTAAATGCCAAAGTTGTTTGTGTGCGTGCGTTCTCTTTTGATTTCATTTATCTGTGTTCACAATTGCACATGTATGTGTACATATTTATCAGCTGATTTTGACAATAACTGGGTATGGAAATTACAACAATGCTAATGCTACTACCTTGTATTTGTATCATGGATGGTAGAATGCGAAGGTAAACTCGGTGGACAGCTGATTTATATTTTTGTTGCCTTAGTTGGCCGTCAGATTCAAAGGTTTTGTTTTTGTACTTTTCTGTTTACATTTATTTGTTGGTATACGTATGTGTTGAGTTTGACATGAGGAGAGCCTAAACAAAAACAAAATGCCTATTGTTCTTATCGACAATTGTTGTTGTATCTATCTACTTGGTATTTTTACTATGTACATATCGATCCCGGACAAAGCTAGCAATTAATAGAGAGAAGTTATTACCCAAGCCAAACGATTTGAGCGCGTAGTGCCAGACAATAACTTCTACCATACTCTCTCTCACACTATGTACAGCCGAAAGCGAAGTTCCGAGAGGAACGTCATCAGATGACCTGTAGAATGGTTTACTAACTAACATATTGTAGCTATTCATACCTTTCGACACCTTTGTTAGCTTGGGGTTATTAGTCTTACCTTTGTAGGGGTTATTAGTTCCACCATTTTTTGGGCTCTGCTGAACATTGCCAACCTTCCAAAGCAAAAGGACTATACTTTATAAAACAAGAGCAACGAACTCAGAAGGAACCCTTTTAATTCCAACTTAGGCTTTAATGTAGTTAGGTTCCCGACTTTAGGCAACACGTTCGCTTTATCAGCCGGGGCAGTAATTATATGCTCATTGTTAATAAGAATTGCTACAGAGGGAAAAGAGTTTTCCTTCACTATTCCAACAAATGCACAAAGTTCTTGCACCCCCTAGGAGAATAAATTACTTTCGCACCAAGACGCTGTTCGTACAAATTCTAAGACCTAATTTTTGAGTGGAAATCATCTTTTATCAACGATCAAACATAATTTAAACCCTGAATTCACTTTTTAGGTTAATAGTCAATTGCAGTTTAAACCAAAGTTGAGTATTTAAACTATGATCAAGTGACCATATGATTTTAATAGAAAACGAAAAGAACAACAAACACAAAGTTTATTCAATTGTTAATGTGATCAATTATAATCACCATCCTCGTTGAAATAACAATAAAAACGTATCATTTAACTCGTAATGCAGTTAGAACTTTATTTCTGCTCAAATGTTCTCAAATTTCATTAAATACTTTGTATTTTATTACTTCACTTTTGTTTTCCAAATGGCGTCAGTTTGATGCATTGTAACGATTAGCCGATTAATGTATGAATACCGGTTATTTTTCGTAGCATTTGCCACTGTTGCCACATTGTAGTAAGATTATTTGATAAAGAACTGAAAAACTCTTTTCGTACTTAAAGTCAGATCAAACATGATTACCAGTTTAAATAACCAGTCAAAAAATCGGCCTAATTCTTTGACAGATTTCGATCTTGCCAATTTTTTTCCGCGTCTTATTAAACCAAGAATTACCTCAAAATTGTATTCCTGAGAAATATAGACGCCCTTCTCCATCTTTTGAAAATAATTGCACCGGGAACTGTATTACTGTTTTCTACAAATTTGTATTTCCACACTGATTGGGCAAAAATTTGGTGATGTCAAGATTTTCTGAAATTTTACAGTCTTTTTACTTTACAGCCAAACCCCTACTTATTACAGATTTCGAAATTTATACCTCACACCCTTTAGAAGCTTTTCAAAGAATTGTTTCAAAATTAATGTAGTAACGTAAATATAAAGTGAAATCGAATTGGTAACCGAATCAGTGTTAGAACAAAGAAATCGAAAAAAACATGGATATTATACCATGCTGTTGTGATTGAATTACTGTGCGATTATAAATGTATATCTAGTTATAAGTCGAAAAACTGCTGTATATTTACGTACACACCCCAGTTGGAAATTTCCTATAGACATCATCAATGAAAAAGAACTTACATGTCAGTCACTGCTGACTTTCCGACACGCTCCCATACAAAAAACGTCATCACACCTCCTGACATTTTTATACATTTGTTCAAAAGTCAGCAGGAATTTTCTACAGTTTGTCAACAGAGATAATCACCTTATGTCATGTACACAAGACGTCTTAAGTAACCATTCATCATTGGTCAGTTACTCGAGACGTCTTTAAGTATGGTGTTTCGGGTCATTTTATAGGTACTTATTTATTGGAATCTATGTGTATGTATGTAGTTGATCTGTTGCAAGATATTAAATAAAATCTGAAAGATAAAATTACAAAAAGTGAGACATACATACATAATTATAATGCTCTGAAAATTAGCATATTCTTCTAACAAATTTCAAATATTTTGATATAAATTCTGATAACGTTTGGCATATGTTTCATAACTACAAGGTGGCGCAAATGTAATCCTCCTATCAGAAAATGCTATAAATTTTGCGATTGGCCCCTAATGTCAGTTCTGTTTTGACATTTGTGTAGTAAACACATGCGAAATACACGTTAATAAACAATGTTACGCTACACTGCTCCAGAACGCGGAATATTGCTGACTATTTATTTGACCAATAATCGGTCGGTGACTTTGGCACAACGTGAATTTCGTCGCAGATTTCCTGGCCGTCCAACGCCTACTGGTGAAACACTGCGACGTTTAGTCGCTCGCCTCGAAGAGACTGGCACAACACGAGATGCTGCCAGGCGTGGCAGACCCCGGAGTAGCCGTTCTGCAGAGAATATTGCTGCTGTAGCCGAGGATGTCATGGATGCGCCGTCGACATCGACCAGACGACGTGCCACGCAAATGGGTATCAGTCGACGGTCTTTACAGCGAATTTTGGTACAAGATTTGAAGATGTTTCCGTACAAAGTCCAGACGATGCATCAGCTGTTAGCTGCTGACCGCCAATCGCGTCTAACATACGCTCAAGCCATTCTTAATCACCACCAAGAGGAAGATGATTTTTCATCAAAAATAATCATGAGTGATGAGGCCCATTTCCATCTTAGCGGGTACGTAAATAAACAAAATTTACGCTTCTGGGGCACTGAAAATCAGCGTGTAACCCACGAAGAGCCATTACACCCGCTCAAAGTCACTTTATGGTGTGCTGTTTTCGCTGGAGGAGTCAAAATGCCATAAAAAGGGCTCAAATGACAATCAACTGTGGCGGCGGCCATTTACATGACATCATATTCTCGACTTGATGTAAAAAAAATTAAAAGACCAAATAAAAATAATCCACAAGAAGAATCAAAGTTTTTAATTTTTTTTTAAATTACAGCCAAAAAACATCGGAAGTTTACTTTTGCGCCACCTTGTACAAATAAATGAACAAAATTCAAATTTGAAAATCCACACACATGACTCGCAGTTGACAAATGATGAAGACATCCTCAATCGACATTCATCATTGGTCTTAATAAGAGTCATCCATGACACAGTGCTGACAAATCAATAGGACGGTCTTACATATCTGTGGACTTTTGACAAAACAACCTCTTTCAAGTTTAAAGGGGAGCGAAAAAGCTTCATAAATACCTCACAGCTATTTTTAAAAAATAACTGGCTAAAATTAATAATAGTGTAGATTTCCATTTTAATATTAAATTTATATATTAAATAGTTTTGAGGTATTTAAAAAGCTTTTTCGCTCCCCTTTAAACTTGAAAGAGGTTGTTTTGTCAAAAGTCCACAGATATATTGTCAGCCCCTTCACAATTTATGTCACCTAAGTCAAAGCTACTGACATGCCAAGAAGATGTCGTATATAAATTGTCATCACCTACTGACATAGTCCTAAGGAAATCCTATTGGCAATGTCTTCAGAACAAAATTTCCAACTGGGACATTATGGAATTCAAAATCGAAACCGAGTATTCAGCTAACTTAGTTTATGCCGGGTGTCGGAATATTTTTAATAAGCGAGATTTACTTGTTGTCATGCCTAGGTTAACCGGTTATTCACCCCACCCTTGGAATTCAAATTTGTTCACAGATTTCAAAGTTCGTCTTAAAACAAAATGTAAACAAATTGTATTCAGCCTGTCAGCTAAAATGTTGCGACACGTTTTTCTTCTTTTATTCAATATGCTGTTACCATGCTCACAAAAGTACGAAAAAAGGAACTCGTTTTAAAATATACAATCCCTAAAAGCGAATGCATTATTTCAAAGAACAGAACACCAGAATAGTGGCTGTGAACTCCATTTTACAATCGAAAGGCACGACACGGTGTTTGAGTTGTAGTGTGGTAGTGTATTTGGTATATGATGCATTCATACGCCAATCCGATCAACGAGATGAAGTTCCGTATATAACACTAACTTACCATAAGTTAATTTAACGTTAATTTTTCAAACCTTGTTTACCTTGATGAGACATTAATAGAGTTATTTAGAGTGTCTAATTAAATCGTTTAAAAACATGATAAAATGATGTCATTAAAGTATTTTGTAGTGTTTAGTTCATTAGGAATCCGCAAGACACCTGTCGCTTTAGTGTAAATAATTTTGTGGTCGTAAATGGGCCTAGGAGTACTGTATACCAAACGTGGCAAATAATTGTTAATCGACACTGTGCATACGAAACAAATGCTTTTAACACACACTAATACATACATACATTCTAGTGTAAATGGTGATATTGGTCTTAATATGCTTTTGTGCGATGTCCACCCACCTAGTTCGAAATTCACGAGTTATTAGGTAATTCGCTTTCTATTCAAGTTCACGCATTGGGAACTCGAGGTTTGGCGGTCGAAGCGATTGTCCATACTGTCACACACGCACTCACTGACGTTCTAGTAAATGTAATTAACATATTTCACTGTAATTGAAAAGTTTCTCTTGTATCGAATCAACGTCTTGTTTCTAACCATGCCGCGGTTAAACTGACCCAACTGGTGAACGCCATTACAAGTCATAACTTCATTTCTCCAAAATGGGTTGGGCCGTGACGACTTGTGTGATATGTCGGTGTATGATTAGATAGATTCATATAATATCGTCACTACATACACATATTGTGGTTGTATGTATGTATCCGTATATTAATATTTATATACTACATATATTTATCCTAAATACATACATATAAATATTAGTGTGGCCCTTATTTGTATGACGATATTTTAGCGATGAAAATGTTTTGCAGTGTTGCCAGACGTACTGTTTCCAGCAGTACGCGTACTTTTTCAGTTTGCTGTTTATTTTTCGGAGAAGAGAACGAAATAAAATTGCAATTCAAAATTTAGAAAGCGAATTAATAATAAAAACTAATTTTGCGTTCACTTGTATGAAGTTTGTACATTTAAAAAAGACGATAAATATTTGTAATGCTTGAAAAAAAGTCGTAAAAGAATATCATTTATTATTACATAATTAAAACCAGAAGGTGATATTCTTTGTTAAAAAATCTTAATCTAGAAAAGAATACACTCATTTTACTTTTTAAAAATAAAATGTGAAACACCTGACTAGTTGCAATTTTTATAAAAAACAAATTATTCGTGATCCCTTAGTTTCTTCGCCTTTTCTTAAATTTATAAATTGTTACTGTTATCTGCGATTTTTTTTTTTATTTTCTAATGATTTATATTGTTACTTCTCAGTACAGAATTTTATGATTTTTTTTTAAAGAAAAGTACTTTTTTTTCTTAATTGTACTGCCTTTTCTTCTCGATGTACTTTTTTGGTTGGGTTCAAATCTGGCATTCCTACTCCCACCCCCAGTTTTGTTCATTTACTCCAAAAACTGGTGTGTTCAAAATTTCCCCCGATCGAATAACTCTAAGGCAAAGACAGCAAACGCCTTAAAGATCTCACAAGCATCACCCTTAGGAGTTTTTTTGTACAATTATTCGCGGTTAATATTAACCGTAATATTTAACTATAGACAAATTATTTGTGTGAAATTTGGTGGAGGTTGCAGATCATTATAGAAAATAGAAAAACAAATTAAAACTTAATATTGTTGCTTTTGGTATAAAGTTGTATGGGCTATGAATGCAGAAATTTTTTAAAATTTTTAGTTTTAGTGCAGAAAAAGGATGGACGAAGCGCTTGTGTTCAGACTATCGCAGGCTCAACGAGAAACTTATTCGAGATAATTTTCCAATGGCATTAATTGATGATGTTATTCACAGATTGGAAGGGGCCAAAGTATTTACAACATTGGATTTGCGAAACGGGATTTTTCACGTTCCGACTGAGCCAGACTCGCAAAATTAAACTGCCTTCGTGACCCATAATGGTCAATTTGACCATTGGACCCTCTGGAATATCGAACTCCCCCACAGTCTTTTACAGATACATTTCATCCATTTTCCGTCAGCTGATTAGTGATGGTACAGTGGTCATTTATATGGATGATATCGTTGTAACTTCGGAGAATGAATATGACGGAACTGTGAAGTTGGAACGAGTTTAAAAGTCGCGGAATCAATCGGGCTTAACATAAAATGGAATAAATGCCAATTTTTGATGAGCAAGCTAAATTTTTGGGCTACATCATGGAAAATTCCATAATTTCACCTTCGACTGAAAAAACACGTGCTGTGACTAATTCCCCATTACCGGGAAACCCGAAAGCATTACAGAGATTTTTGGGGCTTGCTTTATTTTTGCGACAGTTCATTCCAAGCTATGCATCAATTGCTAGACCATTTTCGAATATGTTGCGAAAATATGCTAAATTTAAGATGGGAAATGAAGAAATCCTTGCCTTCAAACAGTTGAAAAAGTCAGTGATAAATCCGCCAGTTTTGAAAATTGTTGACCCTCAACCCGTGACGGAGATCCATACTGATGGCAGAATGCACGGATATGGTGCGGATTTAATGTAGAAAGGAGATGATACCCAATTTCATCCCGCGGACTATACCGACCGAACAAAAATATCGTTCGTATGAACTTCAACTTAAAAAGTGGAGGATATTTGTACTGGGGTTACCAATCAAGATTGTTACAGACTGCAACGCTTTTGCATTAGCAATGTGTAAACAGGACGTTCCACCTAGAGTATCGAGATGGGCACTCTTTTTACAGGAGTTTAATTATAGCGTAGAGCTATAATGAACTGAAACACGTGGATGCTCTGTGTCGCTTATCATGTTTATTAATGGAAGATTCCTTGAGACATCGACTAAGACAAGCACAACTGCAGGATGAGTGGATCAAAGCAAAGATCAAAGAAATTTGACATATGGCATAAAGATCCTGACAGTGAGCTGATAGTTGTACCGAGTTCTATAGAACAGGAGATAATCCGAATAGCACACCAGCAGGGACATTTTGCAGCTCACAAAACACAGGAATTGGTACAAAGAACTTACTTTATTCCCAAGTTGGCCGGTAAAGTTGATTGTATGGTCAAGAGTTGCGTGGAGCGTCCAGTTTTCGACGCGAAGAAGGGTCGTAGAGAAGGATTCCTCTGTCCAATAGACAAAGCCGATAAACCATTAGTGACGTACCACCTTGACCATGTAGGGCCGATGGAGTCCACACGCAAGCAATATAATCATATTTTAGTAGTTGTGGATGCATTTTCAAAATTCGTATGGCTGTACCAAACTAAGAGCACAGGCACGAATGAAGTTGTAGATGGACTAACAAAACAAGCAACATTATTTGGAAACCGTATACGAATTGTAACAGATAGAGGTACAGTTTTCACCTCAGAACATTTTCAGGAATATTGTGCATCACCGAGCATACAGAGAGGATGCATCAAATAGTTGTTGCCATGTTGAGGAAACTCTGTGTTGAGAACGCTATGAAATGGTACAAGTACGTGTATCGGATTCAGCGTATTATGAACAGCACACCACCTAGACGTACCAAATTCGCACATTTCAAGTTATTAACTGGATTGGACATGAGAGGAGATGATGCTACAGATCTTCGGGAATTGCTTAATGATCTGACCATCGACGATTTAGATGGGGAAAGAGATGCCATAAGAGAAGAAGCTAGGGAGACCATCCTTAGTATTCAACAGGAGAATCGCAAAAACTACGACCGTAAAATAATCCCAGAGACTGTATATGGAATTAACGAATTAGTATCCATCAAGCGTACACAATTTGGCACCAGAATTAAGTTGAGACCTAAATTTTTTGGACCATATAAAATCGTGAACACGGTAAACCATGGTCGGTATGAAGTCGAGAGAATCGGAGATGTTGAGGGTCCTAGAAAATGTACGACAGTAGTAGATTTTATGAAACCTTGGGAACATTCGAGGGCGAATGTAGGGTCAGGTCGGCCGGATGTGGGTTTGGGACATTGACAGAGGATATCATATTGAATTTTTTATTTAATTTGACTACGACAACCCTATACACACATACGTCGGACATGAGGAAGTATAGAATAGATAACCGAAAGGCTCAACAGAACAGAGAGTTATTAAGCGAGTCAGTCGTAAAATAGAAGTCGCGACGATCGGTCGCTGTCAAATGGGTAGAAGCAAATTATAAGTAAAGTTGTGTGAATTAATCATTGAAGTTCCTTAGGGAAAGTTAGCTCAATTTAAAAGCTTACGGGAAATTTTCATATTAATTGACATTTAAATGACAAGCATCGGACATTTAAAGTACATTTAAATGGAGAATTTTCAACTGTGAAACTGGCCATTAGTCATTTTAAGTTTCCTGTAACTACATTGTACCAATAAATAACCATTTAAATACAACATCAATAAACGTTGTTTCCATACGAACCATATTTATATCGCATGGAATTAAGAGGCCAAGTACAAATGTATAATGAAACGCTACTAGATTTCGTCGAACGCTTGGTGTTGATGGCATATCTTGGATAACCCCACACTTTCTTGGAGAAAAGATAGAGACATTTGTTAGGGGCATTAACGATTCTGACGTTATATGTGCGGTGTTTGCCTCACAAAAAGCTAAATTTGTGGAAACAGTTTCAGTTGCTTTGGTGAATGAGACAACGAGGGTTGTTTCCAGTCAACAGACACATCATGTGCGAAGTGTAGAAGCAGTAATCAAATCAAAAGCTGTTAAAGCTGTGCTTCAGAAAGCTCCGATTCGAAATCATATTGAGTGTAATAGGCTGCGATTGCTAGATTGCAGCCCGTACCGTGTATGGGAAAGTGAAATGTTAAAACAGAGAAAAATCTAATTGTGGTACCTGCATTGAAAGTGAAGGAGGTAATTGCAGAATCTCATAATGGTCCGAGGGGTAGACACCTCGGAAAGGCAAAACTATGGAGAAAATAAGTGAACGTTTCTATTGGCTTGATCGACAAAAAGCTGTATTCGAATGGATTGTAGGCTGCACTCAGTGGTCGACATCTAAAGCACCAACGCGGAGGAGTTGTGGACAGAAACATCAGGAGAACCCAAGTGCTCCCTTCGAGCGAATATCTTTGAGTGTGACTGGTCCATATCCAACAAGTAGCTCTAGGAACCAATATGCACTAGTCGTTATGGACTACTTCAGTAAATGACCCGAGCTGTACGCTATTCCGAATAAAGAAGCACAAACACTAAGCAAAGCTATCTTGCACAACTGCATAAGTCGTTTTGGTGTCCCTTTAGAAATACATTCGGAGCAGGGTAGGAATTTGTAAACTGCCATCTTGAAGGAAATATGTGAATTCGTGGTATTAGAACGACATCATAATATTTGAGAAAGGTCGTCAGATGGATCAAAAAGACTGCGACAGAGTTAAACCTCCAGAGTTAAAGCTCCCTAGAAATTTGTAGTTTGGCAACTGCCAAACATCCGACAGTGGAAAGAATGGTGTTATTCCAGGAGAGCTTAGCGACCTTCACGAGTTTATTCCCAGCAGAATGAAGACGGTCAATAATAAGATGAAAGCTAAGTACAACCAAGCGTCAACTTCCGAAGGATTCCTTAAAGGTCAGCTAGTTTTTCTGTTCAACCCACAGCGCAGGAAGGTGTTATCTCGAAAGCTGCAGACTCACTCAACTATACCAACTCACTTTTCTACGACAATGAACTCATTACTTGATGTTTTTTTCGTTAGTGACCTACAAAAAGTTCTGCTTAATGATCAACTCACAGCTTCTTGTTTTTCACGGCACGATTTAATTTATCTCTCATACAGTTTCAAGCCTGAATTAAAGTTCCACACCACTACATACCACGATTTTAAAAACATAGACAATGATTTATTATTATATGAATTAAACACAGTTGATTGGATTTCAATATATCATATGCTTTCTTTTGACGATCAATTAGCTTTTATTGAGTATAATATTAAAAAAAATTTTTAAAAACGCAGTCCCACTAATACCTGTTTCAGGTAATCCTGCGAAGAAAAATTGGTTAAATTCTGGCATTAAGGCAGAAATACTCGAAAGGAATTATGTTTATAGACGTTGGAGATATAAAACAGAACAACTTCGTAGGGAATACTTGGGACGGAATTTGATGTCGATATTGACTCACTCAATGAAAAGTTTACTAGCATTCCCACGGTTATTGCAAATGATAATTTTTACTACCATTTATCAGTACCTAATCAAAACGATGATATATTTTCTTTTCTGTGCGTTGATAAAGGTGATGTGTTATCCAGCTGTTTTTCCATCAAGTCCAATGCCGTTGGCCTTGATAATATCCATCCTAAATTTTTAAAAATTATTCTTCCAGCTTTAATTACACATATAACTTTTATATTCAACACTATTATAACTAGGAGTACGTTCCGAATACGCTGGAAAATGACAAGATTTTACCAATTCCACAATCAAGCGAAGAATTTTGTCCCATAGCCATGTTGCCATTTGTATCTAAAGTTTTTGAGAAATTAGTTCACAAACAAATATTACAGTATTTAGAACGAAAAACCCTAATCACAAATAAACAGTCGGGAAGCTGCATAACAGCCCTTATTGATGTATCTGAGGATATACGTAAAAATGTCGATGAAGGAAATACATCATTACTAGTACCTTTAGCATACAATCATACGTGTGCTTGTGTGCGGTAGCAAACAGAAGCGACGTCGCTGCCGAAACCTCAACACTGTGTAACAATATTAACAGCCTGTTTTACTAAATGCGCAAGAAAACATAAACGAAAAAACTGTGTATTTTGTTTTTGTTAATTTCAAAATAACAAAATGAAATACACTGTGTACCATTTTTCTTTGTTTTCTTGCGTACATATTTAGTAATACATGCTGTAAATTTTTTTTTGAAACTTTCGAAAAACAAATGCAAACAAATAAATAATATAGAAATATACTGAGCAGATGAAATTGTTCAAATTAAAAGTATGTTGTTTCACCTGAAACTTGAAAGGTTTTTAAAATTTCATCTATATTTATTTCGGTTTCATGAAGTTTAATTCTCAACAATGCTTCTAAATTCGTGTCTAATAATCTGTTCCTATATTTCAAAGAAAAAAAAACATATGCTCCCAAGAAACATTAAACATTGTTGTCATGTGTTGAATACGTAAAAGAAGAAACAAAATGCGAATCAAGCGAACGTGATGTTGCCTTCACAAGACTCAAGCAGAGACTGATGTAGGGCTGCGACATCGACATCGATGTTTTAAAAACATCGATGTTTTTCTAAAACATCGAGTACTTTTAACATCGATGTCTTAGTGCCGATGTTTTTCCAACATCGATGTTTGCATCGATGTTTTTGCTTTCGGACTGGTTGTGAGCCGAGGCAAAATTAAATTGTCGGCTTCGCATGTGTTTCATTTGAGGACCTTTTTTTTTGTTTTAGTCACAAACTCATCGAAAACATCGATGTTTTTTCTATAAATTTTTTATTTTGAAAACATCGATGTTTTTTATTAAAGTTTTTTAGCAATAAAAATAAAAAGACAGTACTAATCAACTTTTGTATGTTTTTGCTTTATATCGACCCATAGGGTGATATATACGCCGGCACGTCATATATAGAAGCGAAATCCAAACATCGATGTTTGAAAATATTAATGTTTTTTTATATAATTTTGTTAGCAATTCGAAAACATCGATGTTTTTTCTATAAATTTTTTATTTTGAAAACATCGATGTTTTTTATTAAAGTTTTAAGAAAACAAAACACGCAGAAACATTTGTAACCGATGTTGGATCAACATCGGTGTTTCTCACTTGACGACCTTTTTTTTTTTTGTCAATGTCAGAGGGAAAAGATTGAAAAACATCGATGTTTTGAGGTCGATGTCGCAGCCCTAGACTGATGCGTTTTAGCGAATACACATGCTGTGTACATGTGAATTGCCGACCGTGTGTGTGTGAAAAATACGATTGTTGATTGCCTCGCGAGGCTATGGAGTGCGGACCACTGCTTTAGACCATTCAAAAGCATTCGATTCTGTGAATCACAACATAATGTGTATAAAATTAAGAAAAATGTTTAACTTTTCCTCCTTATCTACTCGTCTCATTCTATCATACTTAGAAAATCGACATCAGTGCGGTTTTGCAAATAATAAATTATCACAACCATTACCAGTAACAAACGGTGTTCCACAAGGATCTATCCTTGGTCCACTTCTATTTACATTATACATAAATGACCTTGCGGATCAATTAGTTTATTGTGATTTACACTTATACGCAGATGATGTGCAAATATATATCAACTGTGGTATACAAAAATTTGAAAATTGTGTAAGTAAATTTAATGAGGACCTATGTCCTGTGCAAAATTGGGCATCGGCAAAATATCTTAGTATTAACCCTACCAAATCAAAGTGTTTGGTTATAAGACCAAGGCAATCGAGGATAGCATTCGAACGTGAACTATTTATAAATAATCAAAGAATTGAAATGGTACATAAGACACAGAACCTTGACATTATCTTTAACCAAACACTTACGTGGTCTGATCATGTACTTTCAGCTACTGGAAGAACGTATTCCATGCTGAGAACCCTGTGGAATTCACAATATTTCACCCCTTTGTCAATACGTATACTTCTAGCCAAAACATATCTAATGCCAACTCTATTATATGGTTGTGAGTTATTTGCCACCACAGATTATGTAAGCCTTGCGAAAGTAAACAGAGCTTACAATGCCATAATTAGATATGTATACGGCTTGAGAAAGTATGACCACATGTCGTCGTTTCCAAAAAAGTTGTACGGTGTTACATTCTTTAATTTATTAAAGATTCGTACTCTGCTTCTTCTACATAAAATAATTTTTACCCCAGAACCTAAATATTTATTTAACAGAATTCAATGTACACAGTCAAATAGATTAAATGGTTTAATACCAAATCGACGTAAAAGTCTAATATCTGACTGGCAGTTCTATATAAATAATGTTTATCTTTGGAACAAACTACCTACGCATATTCAGTTCATAAGCAATGCGGTGCAGTTAAAAAAAACAATATATGCTTTGTTTTCGAATTAAACATATTTAAGAATAGATTAAAATTGAAAAGCTAAACATCACTTGAATCAAACTATTACTTTAAATAAAATTTAATTACAAATTGTAATAATTGCATATTATCATTCAATAGGAACCTCAATTATTGTATATCATATGATCATTTATTTTTATATTAATTTTTGTATGTAAAGTTTCTTTAACCTAACCTAGTCTAATTTGAAAACTAAACCGACTTTGTTTTCATAAATTTTTGTTTTATACATTTTTATTTTTTTAACTAATGCCTGTCCTGTACTATAGTATAATTATAAGATACTTAGTCTTGTTGTGCAGGATATTACAAATACAATAAATACAAATACAAATACACTGGATAGAATTCTGAAAAGTCAAAGTCAAAGTCCAAGAGCTATTGAAAACGCGGAGTTGAGCCTGCTCGGGACGAACAGACTTAAGTAGGGGGCAGTGTTACTATTACGTAAAAGCTTGTAAATAACACGACCAGTCGGCTGCAAGTACGTTATTTTTTTAAAACTTTTATATTACAGGTTCTGCACTCTGGTAGAATAATCTTGAAGCTGGTAGAGCCATTGGTGGCGAGAAGCGTATCTGGTATAAATAGCTGAGGATTTTGGAATTTTGATTAACCGCCGGAAAGTAAGTAACGCGAATTGTTAGTAAAATATAAGACTTATTCTACAGTTGGGTAATTAAAGTAAACTGTTGTACTTTATAGGGACATGGGACTGTGCGTGGAGGTGTAAAGTTTCTAATAGCCAATCACTTGGGAGTGGCCAGAAATGATTCCTTCAATGGGCAGTCCCAGCAGCGAAGCGAAACAAATGAGCAGCAAATCAGGTTTAGTAGGTGACTGGTGTCACTGAAGCTCATCAAATAATCGGGCACATTCTTTTGTCCTTAGAAGGCGGATGAGCCAAACATACGGGTAAATGGCGGATAGAAACCAAAAGAAGAATATCCAGGTCCGACATATTGCATCCTGGTCTGCGTCTGATCCATAATGGGCGGTTGCAGTCAAAAATCCTGGCAGTATTATATTTCCCTCATTTGCGTGCATGCCCCGACAGAAGGGAAAGATGATGATGATAAAGACATATTCTATAAGCTCCTAGAGGAAACGTATGACCGCTGCCCTGGCTATGACATTAAGATTGTACTTGGAGATTTTATTGCCAAAGTAGGAAGGAAAAATGGGTTTCATCCAACTATTGGCGATTTCAGTCTACATGCTGGCAGTTCCGACAACGGTATGAGACTGATTGACTTTTCCGCAGCAAAAAATATGCTCATTAGTGGTACAGCACTCCAGCATAAAGACATCCACAAGGCTACTTGGGTATCCCCTGATCAAAGAACTAAGAACTAAATTGATCACGTGGTAATTGATGGAAGGCACTCATCCAGTGTAATGGACGTACGAGTGATCAGAGGAGCTAACATCGATTCTGATCACTACCTGGTAGCAGTAAAGGTTCGCACAAGATTAAGTAGAGCGAAAATCGTACGAAACCAGACGCAGAGGAAGCTGGACATCGGAAAGCTGCAATTACCAGAGGTAGCCACAGCCTACTCAAGGAAGCTCTCGCAACTTTTGGCACAGAACCCACCCCTCCCGATGACGATCCGGACGAGCAGTGGAAACGCATTTCCGACTCTATAAAAACTGCCGCACATAACCTGGCAACCCTAGCTGTGATCAGACGTCTTAATTGGTGCTCTCTGAAAATTGTTTGTTAATTTGCTTTTTATCGAAAAATTCAGTGATTATTCTCTAACTTCCCTCGCGGTAATTCAATAATTTAGTGTGGTGAACATCATATATTGATCGTGATTGGAAATTGGTTCAAATTGTTGAGATAATTGATTGTGTTAAAAAGTTTTCAAAGTGATTAAATGAGTGTTTTTTGTGTGTTTGCTTTATTACATTTGGTAACAAAGTTGTTGTTGTTTACATCTCGCTTTTGCTTTAGCTTTACTCTTTGTACTTGCCACCTTTTTTAGTATTGTATCTCGGGTCTTCTGTCCTTAATATTACTCTGAATTTTGTTGCATACTTTTAGGCATTGTCGGCTTTGACGGTACAATTAAGTGTTGTCAATATGGCTTGTATGTATAAAGGATGCAAGTCGAATAACTCTAAGGAGAGATTAATATCGTGTTGGTTATGTGATAATTTGTCGCATTTGTGTTGTGCTGGATTTAATGGAAGGCATTATGATGCAATTTGCGATAGGAATAAAGGACTCCGTTGGTCATGTTTGGATTGTAGGCAATTAGATGTTGATTTTTATAAACCGTTTAGAGAAGCGAAAAGGGGTATATCGGAGTTAAAGAAAGTTTTTGATACAACTCTTGAAAAAGTATTAAAATTTGAGGATATGTTTAAGAATTTCAATATTTCTGAAGAGTCTCCTAAAAGGAAAAAGTCTGCGTTAATGGTAAACGATAACATTGGTACTATCACTTCTCCAGTGGATAGTAACTTAATCAGTCTCTTATCACCCAGAATTGAGGAAGCGGGATCTCAGTCTCCAAACTTCTCTTCTGGTTCTTCTGGTACTCAAATATCTTCAGCTGTTGATACTGGAGTTGTAGTCACTCCAGTAGTCTCTGAGCATTTGGTGACAAATGTTCCTACCAATCCTAGTTCCTCTATAGTGAATACAAACTCTGAGCATTTGGTGACAAATGTTCCTACCAATCCTAGTTCCTCTATAGTGAATACAAACTATCCCACTGAAAACTCAATCCCTTCTTATAGTTTGGTTGTTGTACCTCCTCGCAGAACTATTTTCTTGTCTCGTTTATCTCCTATCACGTCCACTGACAACATACGATCTTATATAAAGTCAAAATGTGTTGGTTTAAAGGATAAAGATTTTAATGTACTTAAATTTAACTATTCTGAGCCACGTGATATAGCATCTTTTAAGATATTTGTGCCAGACTGGATTTTTGATACTTTGTTGGATAGATCTACCTGGCCTGATGGAACGTTAGTTAAAGAATTTATTCGTAGAGATCGCATTAGGAAAAAATCTACATCATTGGCCTATATTAACTACACTGTGGCCCGAAGTAAGTATAATTTGACAAATCAGAGATGCTATTCAAGGTATATGACTAGGATGAAAATCAATATTAAGAACAACCCTAAAAGCTTTTTTAAATTTGTCAATTCTAAAAGGAAAGTAATAGGATTCCCAACTTCTTTGAAATACGGGAATATTGAATCCTCTGAAGACCCTGTTATTTCTAATTTATTTGCTGAATTTTTTCAACAAACATACTCTTCCACTTCTTTTAACTCTACCTACCCTTATGAACTTTCGACGTACAATGTATTTACAAATCTAACAATAAGTGCAGATGAAGTTTTAAGCGGTTTAAAAGGATTAAAATATTCAAATTCTCCAGGAAGTGATGGTGTTCCTTCCTCAATTCTAAAGGCTTGTGTAGATGAGTTGTATATTCCACTTACGAAAATTTTTAATATGTCTCTTAGTTTGGGTTATTTTCCATTACTTTGGAGAAAAAGTCATATTATACCACTCTATAAAAGTGGTGATAGACGACTCGTTGACAACTACAGGGGAATAGCTAAGTTAAGTGCTATTCCTAAATTATTTGAATTTATAGTAACACAGAAGATTGTTCGTTCTGTGTGTTCAATTGTCTCCCCTTATCAACATGGTTTTGTTAAGAATAGGTCGACAAATACGAATTTGTTGGAATTAACGTGTCATATTTTCGAAGCCTTCTCGAACAACTGCCAAACTGATGTCATATATACTGATTTCAGCAAAGCATTTGATACAGTAATTCATGACCTTCTAATTTTCAAATTGGATAAGATTGGATTTCCCCCTGGGCTTCTTAAGTGGATCTCTTCATATCTTACGGAAAGAACGCAACAGGTAACGTTTAGTGGAGTTTTATCTAAAAATATCGTGGTATCCTCTGGGGTTCCCCAGGGTAGTCATTTGGGACCATTATTATTTGTGCTTTATTTAAACGATCTACCTTCGGCTATTAAGTTTTCTAATATTTTAATGTACGCAGATGACGTTAAGCTTGTTTTATCTTATAAAGACACAATTGATACTTGTCGCTTACAATCCGACCTGTCGAATTTAGTACTTTGGTGCTCTGTAAATGGAATGTCCCTAAACCTAAAGAAGTGTAAGAAACTGTCTTTCTCAAGGAAGCCGATAATGTCATGGGTATATACTATTGACTCGTACGATTTAGAAGAGGTCAAATCGTTTGTGGATCTGGGCGTCTTGTTAGATCAGAAATTACGTTTTAATCTTCATATTGAAAGTATTGTCAATAAGGCTTACTCAATGTTGGGGTTTATTAAAAGGTGGTCAAAGGAATTTAATGATCCATACATAACGAAAACACTCTTTGCAAGTCTTGTAAGGCCCATTCTTGAATACTCCTGTATCGTCTGGAGTCCCTATTACAACACTCACATAGATAGAATTGAATCTGTCCAAAAGCAATTTCTTTTGTTTGCATTGCGAGGCCTTGGCTGGAATCAATTTGAAAACTTACCACCATATGAAAATCGACTTAAACTCATTGACTTAGCAACTCTTGAACGAAGACGATATATGCTTAAATCTATGTCTGCATCCTGTACACTTCTTCATATCATGCTTCCAGTTTCCTTATTTCATCTATCATATACATATATACCTATCCCTGATTTCGTCATCAATTGTACACCGCCTACTGATTTTTATATGTTATTAATTGTTAATAGATAGTTATAAGATAGTTATAAGATAGATTTTAAGAGAATATTATAATAACTTGCAAATCTCTAGATGTAAGAACACATAGTTTTTTGCTGCACGAACTAGCGTAATGGGAGAAACTTTAACTTTAAGTTTAAAACACCAACGTACGTGATTTTGGAAAATGGTATTATTGTTGCACAGTGTTTCATATATGTATATCGATATCTTTGTTTTTAGTATTTCGAAAAAATGCCCTCACATATACACATTTGTTCGATCCATATTTAACTGCCGACTGGCTTTATTCACAAATTTCTTGTTTTTAATAACCTAAAAAAAAAAAAAATACCCATATCTGTACTTGTTATAGATATTTAATGATTCACTGGCTGTTGTTTTCAATAGATTTTAAAACTTTAGAAAATATTTAATATTATTTAAATAATAATTTCATAATTTCGCCTTTTTAATCTATTAAATACCATTCTTAATACAATTCTAAGCAATATTTCCACGTAATATCACAAATCCACTTTTTTTTTTTTTTTTACAAACGCTAATTTACTGAAAATTTTTATACATTGTAAGAGATGTTTTGTAACATAGTACGTAAGTGCAATTTGAAAAATTAATCCTCCAGCTGAAATTAAATTTTTGTAGCGGAGTAATAAATAAATAAATAAATAAATAAATAATAAATAAACAACCGTACTTGGTTTCGAAAAACCGCTTCGCAATAAACCGTGGTACGATGAAGAGTGTCGCATAGCAAATAACGAAAAGAACGCTGCACGTATGGTAATGCTTCAGTCAATTGCAACACGAGCTGCAACTGAGCGGTATAGGGAGAAGAGAAAGGAGGTAAACCGTCTCTTTAGGCGTAAGAAATGGCAGTGGAGAAAGCGCGAGAGTGAGGAAATTGAGACATACAGAAGGAAGAACGAAGCCCGAAAATTCTACCACAAAGTAAAAAACGGAATTAATGGACATGGTGCAGGGCCCCCCTTCCGTAAAGACAAGGACGGAAATCTCGTCGCAGATGTGCAGAGCATGTTGGGAATATGGAGAGAGCATTTCTCCGCGCTACTAGTACCTGAGATATCCAATGACGATGGGACAATCGATCACAATATGGACGACGACGTCGAAAGCCACCTCCTAACCAAGACGAGGTCAGAATAGCTATTGCCCGGCTTAAGAACAACAAAGGATTACCGGCGGAGCTGTTTAAGGCTGGCAGCGATGAGCTGATAAGGTGCATGCATCAGCTCATTAGCAAAATTTGGTTACATGAATGCATTCCCGGCGATTGGAGTCTCAGTCAAAATGTGGTCACTAGCGATTACATAGCTGATGATGATATAATTGGAGCAATTATTGGTGCTGCAATCATCGAGGACAATGGAGAGCTTGATATGGAGTTTAATGAAACATTGGCAACTTTAAGCAAGCGTACGTTTAAAGATGCGTTTCACTCAGTTTGTATTCTGAGAGACTTTGTTCTGTTAAAAAGTATAATATATAATTCAAATTAAAAATAATGACTCAAAGTAGCAGCAAAGATTATTTTATAAACTACAGTTAATTATAAATTAATAAATTAATTATAAATTAATTTAGAAATATTCCCTTTTCCCTTTTTTAGGGGGGGGGGGGATGGGGGCTACATTTCAATTACATTAATATTTTTCAGTTTATACAACAACAACAAGATAAAAAAAATTACATGGATTACTTTTTCAATGACTGAATTTAATTATTTTTATGTCTTCTATTTAAATATTAACCTATTTTTTTAAATTCGCATATTTGATTGAGATCGTATTTAAATTTTCATAGGGTCTGTGATTTGGTCGTTAAATTGAAATGTATTTCGATTGTCCGAGTTACGATAGTGAAACGTTTTTCACTTTTCCGAGTAACGCTTTACTGATAATGTTTTCCGAACTCCTCTTTAGAGAAGAAATCGGATAATTGAGACATAATGATTACATTTTTGCCGTTTCAGTTAAGCAGAGTCGACTCTACTGATTTCGCTACTTCTAAGGCATTGGAGATAGAAGCATAATCAAAAAAGAATTGGAATTCCAACTTGTGTGTTTCTAACTCACCGGGAATCATTTGTTGTTTTGTAGACGTCATCAAGTTTCGGAAGGTTTTCGCAGCGCCTGTACAATAGAATTCCTAATGAACTACGAAAACATACGCATAATTTTAAACAATTACTTAAACTTTGTTCCATTAATATCTATTTATTCCGTTGGACATTCCCGTATAGTGTCAAACAGTGAAAGAAAGCAAAATTTTACAAAAAAAAAACATAATACAGCTTAACTGTGCTCATTGTATCTCAACTTAAATTTTTCAGTGTTACCAAACATAAATTCTGCTTGGCGTACGTATTTTTTTCGTACACAAAGGCAAATATGTATTAACGTTTGAAGTCATGTATAACGACACTGGGAAAATAATAATACTTCTTGGTTATCATGCTCAGTGTTGTGATAAAATACTTGGTTTAGCTCCACAAAACAAAGACATTCAATTATTTACTTGTGATCAAACATTGGTTTCGTTAAAAACAGATCGGTGCTATTATTTTCTGTTAATATGGTGTATAACTTTTGTTTGTTTTGTAGGAAATATTTTAAAAAATATAATTTTTGAAGAAAAAATCTAAGGTGATCTAAATCTTAACTTTTTGTGTCAACATCATCCAATGAATGTAATAAAAATTGCAACTTCAGAAGAAAGCGTACATTTAGTGAAAATTTCGGACCTATAGGATCGTAAGTACATAGCCGGATAGCAATGAGGATAGCATCTCTTTCTCCGGATGTTATGAATTATATAATAATAAACGTACCACCAAATTTGCACTCATTTATACTGCGTACGCGTATAAATTAAAAACTCTATATTGTTAACAATTCAAACAAAATCAAAAACCCAAATAAAATATAACAGGTAATAATAAGCCCAGAATTAAAAAAGTTGTGAATTTTATTGATTTTCATGTATTTACACACAACCACAATTATAATATTTACAACTAACAGTGAGCTTAATTTCTCCTGACAATTCGAATTTTGGATAACAACAGCCGGGCGAAATTCCACACGCTACAACACCAATAGCCTACTTTTACAGGTTATAACACACGTTACAACTATAACAACAGCAGGTCAAATTCCCTAAGAATTGAACTCTGCACAGCAGCAGTTCAAGATGATGTAAATCCTAGACATTGTGTCTTACTCATAAAAAGGCCGGCAATAGCATATGCCTTCCTCATCCCCCCAACTTTGCGGTAATCATGTTCTAAAATTCCAAGTCTACACGCGAGTCTGCCTATTAAACAGTGCCCATTAATCACAGCTACTAGCATATAAATATTTTGGTTAGGAATGGATACCCAGTTTTGTGTACGATTCAGCTCATGATGTAGCCATACTTGTCTGGTGATCCTGCATCAGGATTGTGCATCAGGACCATTTATCATTCGCATGTCTGAGAACTTCGGTTTTAAACATGAGCTTGGGACATAGGACTGTACGTGGAGGTGGAAAGTTTCTGATTGCCATTCACTTGGGAGTGGTCAGAAATTGCTCCATCATTGGGCAGTCCAAACAGCCCACTACTTCCACGCAGTATGTCCTGGGCAACGGCTTTTCGGAAACCTCCGTTAGGTAGCTAGAGTAAGAAGGCGAAACAAATGAGCATCAAATCAGCTTTAGTAGGTGACTGATGTCACTGAAGCTCATCAAACAATCGGGCATATTCCTTTGTTCTTAGAAGGCGGATGAGCCAAACATACGGGCCAACGGCGGATAGAAACTAAAAGAAGAAAATCCAGGTTCAACATATCGCATCCTGGTCAGCGTCTGATCCATAATGGGCGGCTGCAATCAAATATCCTGGCAGTAGGTAAAATGCAACAACCCTGTGAACTGGGTTTGCCTCCCGCCACCGTTCATAATGGCAGTGAATATACAACAACGAAAAATAAAACATAAACAACCTCTATTTGTTGACGACAGCCGCAAACGTTATAAGGACCACGATTTACGGATATGCACTTGGAATGTAAGAACTCTATATAGATCCGGTACAAGTATCCAACTGGCAGATGGCCCCGAAAATTATAAGGCTGACATTACCGCTGTCCAGGAAATGCAATGGACAGGACATGGCTGCACACGAAAAAGAAATATACTACGACATAAACTACAGTTGCCATGAGAAAAAACATGTATTTGGTTGCGGATTTGTAGTTGGCAAAAGACTGCGACATCTAGTCTCTAGTTTCAATCCTGTGAGTGAACGAATAGCCACAATCCGCATAAAAGCGAAACATTTTAATATTTCCCTAAATTGTGTGCATGCCCCGACAGAAGAGAAAGATGATGATGCCAAAGACATATTCTATGAGCTCCTAGAGGAAACGTATGACCGCTGCCCTGGCCATGACCTTGAGATTGTACTAGGAAATTTTAATGTCAAAGTAGGAAGGGAGAATGTGTTTAATCCAACTATTGGCAATTTCAGTCCACATGCTGACAGTTCCGACAACGGTATGAGACTGATTGACTTTGCCGCGGCAAAAAAACATGGTCATTAATGGTACAAGATTCCAGCATAAAGACATCCACAAGGCTACTTGGGTATCCCCTGATCAAAGAACTAAGAACCAAATTGATCACGTGGTAATTGATGGAAGGCACTCATCCAGTGTAATGGACGTACGAGTGATCAGAGGAGCTACCATTGATTCTGATCACTACCTGGTAGCAGCAAAGGTTCGCACAAGATTAAGTAGAGCGAAAATCGTACGAAACCAGGTGCATAGGAAGCTAGACATCGGAAAGCTGCAATTACCAGGGGTAGCCACAGCCTACTCAAGGAAGCTCTCGCAACTTTTGGCACAGAACCCACCCCCTCCCGATAACGATCTTGAAGCGCAGTGGAATCCCATTTCCGACTCTATAAAAACTGCCGCAACACCCGTTCTTGGTTCTGAAAAACCGCTTCGCAACAAACCATGGTACGATGAAGAGTGGCGCATTGCAAATGATGAAAAGAACGCTGCACGTATGGCAATGCTTCAGTCAATTGCAAAACGAGCTGCGACTGAGCGGTATAGGGAGAAAAGAAAGGAGGTAAACCGTCTCTTTAGGCGTAAGAAACGGCAGTGGAGAAAGCGTGAGAGTGAGAAAATTGAGTCATACAGAAGGAAGAACGAAGCCCGAAAATTCTACCGGCGGAGCTGTTTAAGACTGGCGGCGTTGAGCTGATAAGGTGCATGCATCAGCTCATTAGCAAAATTTGGTTAGATGAATGCATGCCCGGCGATTGGAGTCTCAGTGTACTATGTCCCATATTTGAAAAAGGTGACCCGAGTCTCTGTGCCAACTACCGTGGAATAAGCCTTTTATCCATAGCATATAAGGTTCTATCAAGTATAATGTGCGAAAGACTAAAACCAATTATCGCTGACCTGATGGGACCATACCAGTGTGGGTTTAGGCCTGGAAAATCGACAACTGACCAGATTTTCACGCTACGCCAAATCCTGGAGAAGACACACGAAAAACAAATCGACACCTATAATCTATTTATCGATTATAAAGCGGCCTTCGATAGCCCGATACGGGGGGAACTCTACCAAGCAATGTCTGAGCTTGGTATTCCTGCAAAAGTCATACGCCTTTGCAGGATGACCCTAACGAACACCAAATCCGCAGTGAAAGTTGGTAAGGATCTTACTGAACCTTTCGAAACTAAGCGAGGCCTCAAACAAGGTGACACCCTGTCGTGCGATCTCTTTAACATCTTAATAGAGATTATTCTGAGAAAAGCTGCTGTCAACATGAATAAAACCATCAGCAGCAAAAGTCTCATGCAGCTCGCGTATGCTGATGATATAGATATCATTGGACGCACAGTTAGAGAAGTTACTGAGGTGATTTCGAGAATTGAGGAGTCAGGAAAAGTGGGTCTGACGGTAAATGAGGACAATACAAAATTAATGGTTTCAACGAACAGGGCATCCACGGTATTAGACCTAAGCGTGAACGTTTATAACCGTTATAATTTCGAGGTGGTAGACGAATTTATATACCTCAGATATGCCGTAAACAAAAACAACAACGGCAGCCTTGAAACAAGCGGAGAATTGTGCTTGCGAATATATGTTATTTTGGGCTAAGCAAGCACTTTAGAGATAAAGCCCTCTCTCGAGTAACAAAAGCCCAACTATACCAGACTCTCATACAACCTGTCTTGCGTTATGGCGCAGAATCCTGGGTCTTATCGCAAGCAGACGAAACATCTGTATGAGTCTTCGAGAGAAAAATACTCCGAAAAATTGTATGGCCCTATAGTGCACAACGGCGAGTATCGGCGACGCATGAATCATGAGCTGTATGAGCTTTATCCTGACCTTGACATAGTTCAGCGGATCAAAATAACGTGATTGCGCTGGCTAGGCCATGTCAGTAGAATGGATGAAAACGAACCAGCACGAAGGGTTTTCGAAACTGAGCTCGAAGGAAGGCGAAAAATAGGAAGACCAAGACTGCGCTGGAAGGATCAGGTTGACGAATACCTGCGTACACTTGGTATTGCCAACTGGAGAGATAAGGCAAACGATCGAACTGGTTGGCGAAATATGTTATCTTCGTTTTGTTCGTGACCGGATAAATAAGTAGGCTAGTATAGGGTCTTGTCGAGCGTATTATGTGAAAGACTAAAGCCAATTGTTGAAAACCTAATTGTACCTTATCACTGTGGTTTTAGACCGGACAAGTCCACGACTGACCAAATATTCACGCTACGGCAAATCCTGGAAAAGCAAATCGATACATACCATATTTTTGTTTATTACAAAGTTGCTTTCGATAGCCCCATACGGGGAAATTGTACGAAGCTATGTCTGAACTTGGCATGTACGAAGCTATGTCTGAACTGATCCGCCCCTGAAGAATGACCTGACCAACACCAAATCAGCAGTGCAGGTGGGGAAAGACCTCACCGAACCATTCTGTATCGAGCGAGTACTGAGGCAAGGCGACACACTTTCGCGCAATCTCTTCAACATCTTAATGGAGAAAATAATGAGAACATCTGCAGTAAATACGAGCAAGACCATTAACACGAAAAGCCGCATGTTGCTGTCGTATGCTGACAACATAGACATCATTGGGCAAAATTTGCGAGAGGTTACTGCAGTATTTTCAAAAATCGAAAGGGAATCAGCGAAGGTGGGTCTTGTGTTAATGAGAGCAAGACAAATTTGATGGTGTCAAACGGCACTTAAACGTCGACAACCGATTTAATTTTGAAGTGGTAGATGCATTTGTCTAGCTTGGATCCGCCGTGATCAAGGACAACAACGCCAGCCTGGAGGTAAATAGGAGAATTGCGTTTGCAAAAATATGCTATTTTGGGCACAGCCAGCAGTTTAGGAACAGAGCCCTCTCTCGACAGACAAAAGTCCAGCTAACCAGACTCTTATTTTACCTGTCCTGACATGTGGCTCCGAAACATGGGCATTATCGCAAACTGATGAAAAACACCTGGGAGTATTCAAGAGAAAAATTCTCCGTAAAATATATGGTCCTGTTAAAGAAAACTCCGAGTGGCGACGGCATTGGATCCAAGAGCTATGTACTCTATATTCTGACGTGGACATAGCTAGGGGAATCAAATTAGGCCAATTGCGTTGGCATGGCCGTGTTATCAGAATGGATGAAGATGAGTCCGCGCGAAAGGTTTTCGAGAACGTACCTGATGGAAGCAGGAAAGAGGACGACCAAGACTCCGCTGGAAAGACCGGGCAGAAGAATCCCTTCGCATCCTTTTCTTTTATACCAAATTCAGTCGTACAAAAATTTCAAAATATCGTTTGTGAAAAAAAAAATTTTGACTCTCGACCGATATATCTTCTTTGATTCAAAAGCCTGCAATGAATATGATACACAGTTGGAAAAGCTGACCTGTTCCCAAATTTCCCGGGGTAACTTTTGCTGCAGCCCGATTATCAGATTTATTAATTGAAAAATTAGCTATTTAGATTAATTAGATTAGCTAAAATTATTAATTGAAAAAAGTCTGATAACTCTTATTTTCTCAACAACCTAAGAAAATGTGACAAAATTCTCTTTCTCATTTTGGTATTTTTTATACTAACCGGCGTTTTTATACTAACCGGCGTTCTTATACTAATTATACTAATACTAATTATTAAAAAATAGACTAATTATGTCAAAATATGTTACAAAAAATCCCAGAAGAAAAAACAATAATTGCCGTTTTCGTGGAAATCGACAAGGACAAAAAGTAATCAACTTTTTTCTAAAATATACCCCACGGTGCGATTTTCAATGTTGATATATCGCAATAACACCCGACTGCTGGCCTACAATCGGCTTTGTACAGAACTTAAAAATGTCTACTAGATTAAAAGATATTGAATTTGGCCGATGGAAATTGATTCTAAACCACTGATCCCTTATTAATGTTTGAGGATGAGTGAAGTAGTTATGGCAAGTTCAGAATGTACCAATATGTATTATAAACATAATTTTTGAATTTTCATTATACGTAATCAATGGAACATATGACAAATTTTGAATTTTGTTCGATATTTTTTATTTTTCTAAAATTGTTAATTATTATTAAAGCAGAGTATTAATTTAAAGATTATGCCTTAGTTTACGCTTCAAAATGTTGTTAATACAGCCATACCATTTTCAAAAATTTCTGCATTCATATTGTCTACAAATTTATACCAAAAATAACAAAATTCTCATTTCTATTTGGCTTTAATTGGCTAATGACATCGGATAGACATATAATGATCTCCAACCTCCACCAATTTGTGCACACATAAGCTCTCTATAGGTAAATATTATTTAATACAAAAAACACGAGGGTACACAACCGTGAATATTTTTATTATATTTGTTGCGAGTTGGCAACCCTTGGCTCTATCTACGAATTAATGCAAGCAATGTGTACAGCGTTTCTTATTCCGTTTTTATATTCATTCCTTTTTCTACTTTTGAATCGCTAAGACGCATACCTTTTTGTCAAATAAAATAACTTATATTTTATAGTAATTAACACACCGTGTTTCAATTTTAACCTACGCAAAGTTTAGCTGCAACAATATTAATTCAAAAAAATGCGTAAGGGTGATGCTTGCGAGATCTTTAGGGCCTTGGAGTCCAGTTTAGACACACTGCATTCTGGTCAGCCTGGCAGTAGGTAAAATGCAAACCACGGTGGGCTGGGTTTGCCTCCCTCCGCCGTTATATAGGCAATGCAAATACACAGGAAAAATAATAAACACTGCAAGCAGACATTAGAATATAGAACCCCCAAATTTCGTTGAAGATTTTTATTGAAGTAGCGTCACTTAAATTTAATCTGTTTTCGTCCCCACATTATGGCATTTTAAAATAATTGAAAATCAACAGATTTTATTTACAGATACTTTATTCTTAAGACAGAATCGTTGAAACAATACGCACTTTGTCCTTAGATTTAATTATTTCAGAGCAGTTTACAGATGAATATTTGCATTGCAACAAATAAATCAAAACTAGGGGAAATAAAAAATTTACATTAAGGGGAAATATGAAATATTTTTCGTATACGGCGCTTATCCGACATTTACAGTACATGAATAGAGTTGATCTATAAATATCAACAGCTGACTGTAAGTAGCTTTTTCCAATATGTTACATGTTGTAAATGTAAACCAAACATACTTTTCCTTACAGCAAGACGAACTTGTATTTTTACAGAAAATGCAAATATAGCTGCACATATTAAATGCTATCTTATTTATTGATTCCTTACTTGCTCCTCACTAATAACAAATTACACGTGTCACAGTTCATAAACTCTGGCAATATATAAAAAAAATATGCAAAAACTATTTAAATTTCCTTAAAATATTGTGTGGAATTATGCCCGCTTTTGATGAGGCCATAATCCCAAATTTAAATTCCCTTTTTATATCTTCCCATTGTTTATGATTATGTCCCTCTTGAATGAGTACAAAACAACTACAATATTTGCGATTATGACCGTTCTGAGGGGAACTTAAGCCCAAATTGTACGTCCCGTCCCGCGTGATTTACGCCAAACACGTGAGACGCGCCCATCTCTAATTTTGGCAACACTACTGGTGACTCCTGTTGCAAGATGCCTTCAAAAAATGTATGGTAAAGACCAGAAAAAATTGTGCAAATTCGAAAGAAATTATGCTAAAGAACCGTTCTGAGGGGAACTTAAGCCCAAATTTTACATCCCCGCGTGATTTACGCCAATCACGTGAGATTCCTGTTGCAAGATGCCGTCAAAAAATGTGTGGTAAAGACCAAAAAAAATTGTGCAAATTGGAAAGAAATTATGCTAAAAACACCACAAATTGTGTAAAATTCAAGAAATTGTTGAAAGTAACAGAAACAAATTATATACAGAGTTTTGATATATTCAGTTTTAAGTGTTTTTAAGCATGATTTTTATTCAGAAATTCGTATAATTTTTATAAACACAGAAAAAGGCATTCAAAAATCAGAGATGTGTATTTTTGACTCTAAAAATGTCATGAAATCATCAAATTAAAAAATCAGTTGTTTGTTTTTATAAAACAAAAGATCCGAATTTATCACAGGTTGCAATCGATTTATAAGTATATACGGGATAAAATTTAGAGCGAAATCCTAACGGTGAGAAAAAACATGACCACTATCATACTCTATTGAATTTCTTCCATATTAAATTTGAAGTGCTCAAAACCGCATGTATCCTTTACATTGTTTCCAAAAAGTGTTGCTATATAACAATCTATCAAAGGAGCATGGTTTTGAAAAGTTATGACACTGATTTTCATATTTTTTTTTTAAAAAAAATTGCGGAATCTATTGTTTTAGCAACCTTTATCTTCGAAAACTTGGAATGTATTTTATTCCTCCAAATAGTTAGATTATTACGTGTACCTGGAATCAGCACATCCAAGATGGTTACACAAAATGTAATGTAAATATATTGAAATAAATAGCAAAGAAATATGTATGTACATGTTTCTTAGTTCTAAAGTTATGTTAATGGTTCAGGAAATATCGGCCTATTAGGCTGAAAACACAAGATCAGTCAAAACGTTTTTGACACATGAGACAAGAAAATGTATTGAAAATATGTTTCGTTCCTCATCCTTTGGTGTGAGTTGGCTCATAAGATAGAATGTACATAATATTGTTTAATGAACCAAAATAAAAACGTCCGGTGTATTTTCTCTCTGAAGATTCGAATTTTATTCTAAAATATACATTCTATTAAAAGTAAAATAAAAAAAGCTTGAAAAGTTTGTTGATGAAAAATTGTGTCATATCTAAATCAATATGCTAAAAATTATATGAAAAGTATCAAATCTACGAAATGTTTTGGAAAAATTTTAATTAAAATTTTAAATAATTATTTTAAAACAATTATGCTAAACCAAAAAATATGTTAAAATAGCGTAAATTAAAAGACATGGCAGTACTCGCTGGTATTGTGAATTCGCCATACATTTTAGACTGCCAAAACGGCATTTAGTACTATTCAGAAAACGGGCTATGAATAGGGAATAGAATCGGTTTACATTACTTACGTTCCGATAACAGCGCGCCCCCTAGTGACAATAATGGATTGGGTTCCCGTCTTCGGTGTTATAGGAAATATAGTAATTAATACATACGAAATATAGTAATACAGCATGGTGTGTGTCTCTGCTACACGGATTAGGAACCGGTGGATTTAATAATATTGACTAGTATGCCACCCTGTAGAATTAACAAAAATTATATTGGAAACTACCGGCCAGTGTTACCAAATGTTTTATTTGTTTTTCACAGTATTTTGCAACGGTTTCGATGAAACCATAACCATTATATGTGTAGTAAATTGCCAAGGTTGTGCAACGGCTGTTTTTCTTGCACAGGACGCCTTTGAAAGTCACTGATGTAGTGGGAGTTCTCATTGAATTCGATTTTTTGGCGGCAAAGCAAGCATAAAACATAATTTAATAGACATTATCATTAAACATACGTAATTTAGAATGCATTGTCATCAATCAAACGCACATAAATATCATTTAAATGTATTTGAAACATGAATTAATTCCAGTCAGTTTTCGCTTATTCTTTCATTACACTCTAACGGTTTTAAATGAACCGAAAACAGTTCTTAAAGTACAGAAAAACGGGTTAAAAGGAATCGAAAACGGTTCCATACAGACCGAAAAACGATTCCAAAAGAATCAAAAAGCACCGAAAAGATCCATAAAATGGTTCCACAATAACAGGGTCTCCGTTCCAAAGGTCTCTGTTAAAATATTAGACGAATTCTGCAGTATATATGACTCGTTTTAGTCAAAAACTACAGAATTATATAAGAGAAATGTCAAAGTCTTTCATTCGTGCGATATTGCCTTGAAGCCCGACAGCATGAGAATGGCAACCATTTTATTGAATGCTTTTAACAAACATTGAGAAAAATATATATATTATAATACAATTTATAATTTTAGATCCTCACATCATATTTGGTGGAGTTCAAAATTAACAAGGGGCAGATCCATGTGGGACCAAATTGACAGTACTTTTACCCATCGATTTTCAAAAGGACTCTTTCTCAAGAAATGAAGTTAGTAAAAATTTCGATTAAGACCTTATAAACAATCACTCAGAACTATTGGCATGGCGGAACAACCAAGAAATCTTGTATCCACTTCTAGCAAACCTAGCAAACAAATATTTGTCGATCTGCGGAACGTGTGCTCCCAGCGAACGAGTGTTTCCCACATCTGAAAAATTGTACGGAACCTTTCATTCGGAGGAAGCGACTTATCCATAACATCGTGTATTGGGTACGATGTTCATTTTAAATGTTTGTTTGAATTTTAAATGTTTGAGATTTCGTGTAGAGCAATTTCATATACCAGAATAGGCATGGTAAATCTAGTCACATTCAATAGCGGATCGGCATTGGGTAAAATTTTGCCCAATACCAAATTTCATTAAGATCGGATTCAGCACGAGTTTTGTGAGAGTGGCAAAATCGCCCATTATTAATAGTAAAATGGAGATTGACGAAATACAAGTTTAATCAAATTTTGGAACGAAGTTCTTTATCGCATGTTGCGGGATGGGGCCTAAATGAAAAAAATTAAACAACTTTATTTGACACTATTATGATACAACCCAGTATTATCAACTATATTAGGTACTTTTGCTTTGGTTTGTGTCTAGACTAAAATATGTTAGAAAATTTCTTGTTTAAAGGTAAGTTTTCTAGGTGGAGCCTGTAACCAATATTTCGTATATATTGTGGTCTTGAACCAAATAAAAAGTAAATTTAGAAAAACCAAAGTGGAAGAAGTTTAAAAAAAATAAATTTTTGTTAATTGTAAGTATAGTTGACCTCTGTAGATACATTCATTTTTATTTGTTTCAGGTTAAGGTAATAAGAAAAAAAAGGAAACACTTCAAGTGTTTCGTTTTACAATTTTATTAATATTTTCCAACATTTCGATAAACTTTGTTGATCATTTTCAAGGATCTAATAAAACAAGATTAAATACAAAGTATTTATAAACATTAGTGAACAGTTCAAACAAGAATCAAGATAAACAAATATGTATATTATTTTCTGCAAAGGGAGAACGACTAATTTTAATTACATTTTGAGATAACACAGAGCCCGTCCAAGTTTTTCGACAGCCTTATGTCAACTGAGTTGTTCTCCTCTTGAATTTGTCTATTGTGTGCCTATACACTTGTGCACATTGATCTGTATCTCGTTTGAAATTAAGTCTTTTCTCCGATGGAACGTCAATTATATGCAGCATTTCCTGGACGAGACGTCTTGAGCAATTTTTCTCTTCGGTCAGAAGTTCCACTTCGTCAAAATTAGGTTTGTGTCCGGTTAAAGTACAGTCGGCTGCGAGTGGTGTCTTTTGTTCTATCGGCTTATAATGAGCTTTTTGGGCCGACTTATGTGCAGATATTCTAGTTTTTAATTTGTTCATTGTAGTACTAACATATACTTTCTGGCATATGTTGGACTTGTCACCATTACATGGAATTTTGTACACAACGTTTGGCTAGTCATTTTTGTCAGTAATAGACTTTGTCCTGCTAAATAAACTATTCACGGTTAAATTCGATTCCAACGCCAATTCATATTTATCATTGTTATACGGGGTTTTTCAACAGACACGCTACAAAAGTAAATCGATAGGGACAGCAAACGACGCCATATTTTTTCCCGCTCTTTTGACATTTCTCTTCAGTAAGGTTTGCCATTTCATCATGGAAAGATATACGAGCCAACAACGAGTCGAAATTATTAAAATTTACTACTGAAATTTGGAGTCAGTGGCTTCAACTTTAAGAGCGCTACGTCCGATGAGGCGATGAGGCTCATATGCGTTATTGGTCAGACAGCAATCCACACGTAATCCATGAGTCATCATTGCATCCCGAAAAAATTACGGTTTAGTGCGGTTTATGGGCCGGCGGCGTCATTGGACCGTACTTCTTCCGTGATGATCAAGACCGGCACATTACTGTGAATGCGAATCGATACCGTTCAATGATAACCGAATATTTTTGGCCCTAATTGGATAATATGGACTTGAAGGACATGTGGTTCCAACAGGACGGCGCCACAAGCCACACAGCGAATGCCACAATCAATTTATTGGAAACCAAGTTTGGTGAACGTGTTATCTCACGAAATGGTCCAGTCGATTGGCCGCCTCGGTCGTGCGATTTGACGCCCCTGTTAGATTATTTCCTGTGGGGCTACGTCAAGCCTATGGTCTATGCCAACAAGCCAGCGACGATTGATGAACTTCGTACGAATATCGAACGTGAAATTGCAGCAGTATCGGCCGATTTATGCTTGAAAACCGTCGAAAATTGGGTTCAGCGCCTGGACTTCTGCAAGCGTGCCCGTGGTGGCCATGCAAAAGAAATCGAGTTCCATACATAATGGCATCGAACGTACTTTCACAGGAATTAAGAATTTCATTGGTATCTAAAACCGGTTTAGTTTTATGTAAAAAAACTTTTGTAGCGCTCATATTGAAAAACCCTTTATATATGGGAATGTTTCAATCTTTCAGAGAAACCAGGAACATACGTTGTGGTTTTATACATTCTGTCAGATTCAGTAGGGCGTTCTGTCGGCTTGCTCATCTCTGCCAGTGATATCAGATTGTCTATAATTTTCCTGAAGAAACTATTCAATTTAAGTATTTCCACCATTTTCCCCTTATTCGTCTTGTGGAATTCAGAGTCACTTATCTTCATAACTCTCTTAATGGAGTTGCTCGCAGTGTTAATAATTGTCCTTCTGGGATGTTTGGAATGATAATCTATCAATCATCCCGACGCTGCACAGTGGTTCCAAGTCAAATCTAGCTGGACAAAATTATTTTATCGCCGTTTTATATGTTTTTGGGGTCGCAGAGTTAAAAAAACATGTTTAAATTTTTCTAAGTCGCGGTGTTAAAAAAAAAGCAGAAAAACAAAATTTGTTAATTAAAGAGGTATTTAAAACCTATTAAAAATTTATTTAATATGAACAAAAACAGTAACTCAAGTGAAAACCAAAAAAAAGGTAATACATATAAGAAAACAAAACAAGTAAAAAAAGTAAGTTAATTTTCAACATCACTACTGGCACTATAATCAGAATCTTCATCATTGTCGGCATTCATTACTGAATTTTCAAGCAGAGCAAGTACTTCTTGTGATAATTGTGATGATTTTTTTTATTGCGAAAGCTATTTATAAGAGGATCAGAAGATACCAGGAGCATGTGTAATATATCCTCCATACTTTTTTCTCTGGAGCATTTTCTTGTATGATGTTCTCTGTACCTTTTATAATCTTTATTTCGGTGCTCTTGCGCTTCTTCCGACAACAATCCGATCGGTAACGGTGCTTCTTTTATTAACTGCCCTCAATGTATAAGAAGCTTATGTATACTCTGTGGCATATAATACCAATTGTAATATCGTACACACAACTCTGCGGTGTCAAAACATTTCTTTTCAAACGCTTCAATGTTAATACTTCTTCCAGTTGAAATTGTTGCTAAAATAACACCCAAACACCCGGGTCTTTAAAAAATCTTCTGGCACTATTACCATCGTTGGAGTTACCAAACCCAGGCTTTGGCATATCAACCAGAACACCCATTTCACTCCAACAACGATCTTGAATTATTTTTTTCCTGCGTTGAACCTTTTCCTTATCGGCTTTTCTTACCTGCAATGTTTGAATTTCCATTCTGTACGCCAAGTGTAAAATGTATTCAAAACATTTTATCCAAGCATGGAGGCTAGATAAGCCCAATGTTAAAGCGAGGTTATTTGGTTCTTTGTTACGTAAAAGACTTAAGCTGTTCATGTCTTTTTGAGAAGCACCACACACGTGACAGTTTTGTGATGGCTGATTTAAGAGAACAGTACAAATTTTTCCATCGACAATTGAGAGCACCATTTCCTGTTTGATAAGTATTTCTTTATCTTCAAATTGTACAACAGTTGGAGACAAATCGTATATTTGTGATCTTATATTCTCTATTTCATAATTAGTTAGATCTGAACTCTCTTTTTTTCAAATAATTTTAATTGGCCGACAACCCTGTGGTGAAGAGGGTTTGGGGTTTTGCCATAAAACGATGTTTCTGTTTGAGCAAGAACTGTTTAATTGCAATGACACTAATGAAACCATAAACGTATACGCGTCATCACAGTTCTTCTTACTTGTTTCATTCGAAAAATTCTGTTTATATTTACTTTGCCCAGAAGAGCCATCACAACCCCACTTAAAAATTACGGTAAGAGTTGTATCCAAATCTATATTTTGCTGTTTTAGCGTATCGTATTGCGATAATATTAAACGTTGTATTGTGTGGTCTAGCAAATGTTGAAGTTTTATCTCCGCAGAGTATTCAGTTATGGTAATTTCCTCAGGGTAACATAATTTGTTGGCATCAAGAACAATATGGTAATTTGGCTATATGTCTGCATTGTGATCTTTACATATTTTCCGTGTAGAAATATACTGGTCCTTTGTCATATTTTTGTCAATCAGAAAAGCTAAGGCCTCATTTGGACTTAATTTAATAGGCAACTTACTTCCATTGGATGCGTAGGATTTTTTAATTTTACTTGCTCTTTGTGGAGAATTGTTGGTTATATCTTTACAATTCTACCAGTTGACCATAAACTTACTTGAGCTGCTAAAGCTAATTCTTGTAAAGTGTTGGTTTCTATCAAAGCTTTTAGTTTCCTTCTTTTTGATTTTTCACAACTGTTTTCAAACAGCTTACGAGGTCGACCAACAACAGATTTTCCTTCTGAAACACCAATGAATGTCTTGGGAACAATTATAAAAATTACTTTTTCTTTCAACCAACTACCATTTTTCTTTAAAAAATCTTTTAAGATGCGGTGGCACTTCAACCACCGATCTTTTAAGGTATTGCAAATACGACTACATTCCGAATTTAATTTTTTTAAGGCAACATCAGTCAAGTTTTGAGAGTTACTATTACTGACAATGTAATTATACACATGGGCCCTTTTTGTTGAATAATCTCTCTCACTAAGCCATATATTAAAAATATTATTACGCAAAAATTGGATTTCCATTATTAGTCTTTAAATTTTATTTGCACTAAAGAATATTGAAGTTTATACAATAAACTTTATTTGGTTTTTTTTTTTACAATTGTTTCTATAACGACGTTCTCCTATCGCTGTCTGTCACACTTCTGACCTACAAGCCAAAAAGCTAAAGCTAGATTCCAAAAAATTTAAAAGCACAATTCTTATTGGCCAATAGCTACTTAACGAATTCATAACGAAACTTCGTTTAGAACTCCTACGCTCATTGGTCAATAATCAACACGTTGCCACCTGCGGTAAATGTTGCAAGTGTGTGCAAATGAATTAACTATTCGCATTAGGAGTGATTATTCATTACACATTTAATGCTTTATTTAAGCTAAGCTTAATTATAATACTTAAAAGTTATCAAAAACTTACAAAAATTCGATACTTTATTCAGAAAAAAAAATTTAGGCGAAAATCTATTTTCATAAAAACTGTGATAAATTGTAAACCTGTAAAAACCTGCAAGAAATGTCTGCATGACAACGTTCAGTAATAAATTACCTATAAGTTGTATGTAGTAATTCGACATAATATGCCTGGATTCGGTTTTGGCAAGCTGCGGAAGTTTCATAAGTCCTCAAAAATATTATTATTATTGACCATACTTCAAAGTACAAAAAATGTAAGAAGAATATCTGTAGCTTTCTTGTACATAAACCGTTTTGAAACCATTGATGTAACATGGATAATATGATGTTATTAGTTGAACACTTATATACATATATATATATATATATTTTTTTTAAATATTGGATACCAAAAATGTTTTTTCATTCGCATATTTAACAAAGTTAAAGACCTAATTCCAAAAAATGGTTATTAGTTTGATCAGAACATACCCTTAGCTTGCCCCTAGCACTATTAATTTCCAATTTAAGGACACTATTTTTTGGACTTTTGTCCACCTACATTTTAATTTGGAACCAATGTGCGCTGTAGGTTTTTGGTGCCAGTCCATTTTGAGAGCATTTCCTTGTCTGATAACCAAACAGTCCAAATATTGTAGCCTATTGTCCCTTTCCTCTTCGAGCGTGAATTGTAGTTGTCCATTAAAAGAATTCAATGCCGTCATCATTTTGGCCACTTCAGTTCTTCTGATAACAACAAATAAATCGTCCACAAATTTCGTCAAGACGTTCGCCTTCTCTCCCAATATGTCGAAAACTGTATCCAATAATACCTCCTTGATGATGTCAGATATAATTGGTGATGCTGGGGTAAGATATATCAAAAATCTGACAACAGATTCAGAAAGAGAACGCACAAAACCCTGTAGACACAATGTGGCACAAAAAAAAAAACAAAAATGTCGTATACGACAGAACAATAATCAACCGATAATCAACGATATATTGATTCATAGTGGAAGCGCTGACAAATATTCATGAAAATATTGACAATTCGTATTAACAGTTTATAGAAATACATTCCCGAAAATGTGTGCAGTGAATTTGTTAATTGTTCGTTTTACATGTTAATGCAAGAATTATTTGCCGACGTGTCTTCAGTTTTCCCATACATTCGTATGGATGGAAATACATTTAATTTAAATACATTCTATATACAATTGAAAGCGATATAACAAAGCAAGACACAATCATGAGGCAATCTATCCTGTCGATGAGAAACTAGCTGCTACATTGCGTTTCCTTGCTACTGGTGAAATAAATGGTCCGCCAAATAACTTTTTTATTTGAAAATGCTATAAAAAAAACTACTGAATATTTTCTCAAATGTCTTTTTTTATTTGAAAGTACAATCCTTCCGATTAATAATGGAAAATAATTTCATTCAAATGGCTGCCTCGGCTGGGCATGCAGTAGCCTACACGATCGGTCCAATTTTTAAGCACATTATCGATTGTATGCAGCTGTATTTCACCAATGGCTTCACGAATATTGTCCTTTAAAGCGTCAATTATCTCTGGCTTGTCGGCGTAACACTTATCTTTGAGGGCACCCCACAAATAATAGTCCAACGGTGTCAAATCGCAGCTCCGAGGTGGCCAAACGACATCAGCTCAGCGGCTGATAATGCGATCTTCAAAAACAGGGCGCAAAATATCGAGTGTAGCTTCGCCTGTGTCGCACGTAGCGCCGTCCTGTTGAAACCAAATGTTGCCAATATCCTCCTCTTCAATTTTTGTGAACAAAAATTCGTTTAACATGTCCCGACAACGATCGCCATTGACTGTAACGGCCACTCCTTGCTCATTTTCGAAGAAAAATGGCCCAATTATGCCTCTGGACCAAAATCCGCACCAAACAGTGACTCGTTTTGGGTGCATCGGCTTTTCAATGTATGCGTGCGGGTTTTCTGTGCCCCAAATGCGACAATTTTGCTTGTTTACATACCCGCCAAGATCAAAATGAGCTTCATCTGAAAAGATGATTTTTTTTTTGGAAAAATCGGCATCTTCTGTAAGTCGATCGCAGGCCCACTTAGCGAAGCGAAAACGCATTGGATGGTCAGTGAACCAATTGGACTTTGAATGGTGTCATACCAAGGTCTTTATGCAAAATTCGTCTCAATGATGTCTCCGAAATGTTCAATTGTTGAGAACGACGGTGAATTGATGTTGATGTTGATGGCGCTTCACGCACACTTTCTGCCACAGCAGCAATATTCTCGGGTGTACGCACTATTTTTGACTTTTCACGCTTTGGTTTATCGATGAGGATGCCAGTTTCTTTCACTTTTTTCACAAGATAACGAAAATACAGAGCTGACGGTGCTTCTCTTCTTCCAAAATCCGTACGCAATTTTCGCACACATTCTGTAACATTACCATGATTTTCAAAGTAATGTCGCAATATTTCCCAGCGTTGTTCAAGCGTATACACAAACATATTCGTTCAGCGGAAGGATACAAATAATTATCTGTCAAATCAGACATGAGCTAAGTGTTACCATTCACGAAATAAGAACTAGTTGAAAAAAAAACGTTAGATGGCGGACCCGTTATATAGTAGTACCAATTTCCAAACCAGACTCTCAGAGTTATTTCTATCAAATGCAGTACCAGAGGTCTGCGTCGCAATTTGGAATAAATTTAAAGGCGAATATTTAAAGGTAAGTGTAATGTAATCTTATAGTATATAATATTTATTTAAATGGTTTAGTATTATGCTTATGTTTGAAATGTTTTCTCTTTGTTTCAGTTCCCAACAACAAAATGTGAGTGGGAGTTAATTGCTGAACAATTTGCAATAAAGTGGGAATTTCCACTTTGCTTGGGTGCATTCGATGGGAAACATCTTGAGTTCCAACCAAAGCGTCAAGATGGTTCCTTCTACTACAACTAAAAAGGAACAAATAACATAGTGTTGTTGGTTCTAGTACATGCATAGTGCCCCTTCATTTAGATCAATTTTAGATGCAATAGACGTTGTCACGATGCTGGAGTTTTGCTTCAAAGTGATTTGAAGGAGGTATTAGATGATGCAGAAATCCATTTCCCAGCAGACTGAACTATTGGTACCGGGCGAAAACTACCCTACGTTATAGTCGGCGACGATGCTTTCCCACTGCTCAGGCATATTATGAAGCCGTACTCCTTCCTACAAGAGTATGGAAAAGGATTCAATCTTCGCATTTCGCGCGCAAGACACGTCGTTGAACCTGCTTTCGACATCCTGTCTAACAGATCACGAATATTTCAACAAAGAGGTAATTTCAAGGTTGGAACCGTAGAGCTGTTGACAAAAACCTGCTGTGTTCTGCATAATTTGCTTTCCCAAGAAAGGCCCATCTTATTTACAACCACCTGCGGAAACTACGTCATAATGTGTATATAGCTTAATTTGTACGGGACAGCTAAGAGATATTAACTGACATTTCAATTTCCCACTTAAATTCCGACTTCAGTCACATGTTCAATTTCAAGAAATGGCATCAAAAAGTTATCTTAGATAAATTTTTGTTATCATTTCTTGCGAATAAAAATGTTATCAAGGAGAGACTCAAACGCAGAAATTTGCAAAATGGCTGACACATTAGTCGTGGTTTGGTTACAAGCAAGCCAAACGTCAATTTAGCGATAAGTCATTTTATTCAAAAATATGAATAAGGGCTGATAACGGTAAAAGATGTCAAAAAAAATTTGTTTAAACTTAGCGAAAATGATTCTCGACGCTAAGTTCTCGCTAAGTCTTCGCTAAGTGCTTCATACAAAACAAGAGAATATATGTACAAGGTGGCGCAAAAGTAAACTTCCGATGTTTTTTGGCTGTAATTTAAAAAAAAATTAAAAACTTTGATTCTTCTTGTCGATTATTTGTATTTGGTCTTTTAATTTTTTTTACATCAAGTCGACAATATGATTTCATGTAAATGGCCGCCGCCACAGTTGATTGTCAGTTGAGCCCTTTTTATGGCATTTTGACTCCTCCAGCGAAAACAGCACACCATACAGTGACTTTGAGCGGGTGTAATGGCTCTTCGTGGGTTACATGCGGATTTTCAGTGCCCCAGAAGCGTAAATTTTGTTTATTTACATACCCGCTCAGATGGAAATGGGCCTCATCACTCATGATTATTTTTGATGAAAAATCATCTTCCTCTTGGTGGTGATTAAGGATGGCTTGAGCGTATGTTAGACGCGATTGGCGGTCAGCAACTAACAGCTGATGCACCGTCTGGACTTTGTACGGAAACATCTTCAAATCTTGTACCAAAATTCGCTGTAAAGACCGTCGACTGATACCCATTTGCGTGGCACGTCGTCTGGTCGATGTCGACGGCGCTTCCATGACATCCTCGGCTACAGCAGCAATATTCTTTGCAGAACGGCTACTCCGGGGCTGCCACGCCTGGCAGCATCTCGTGTTGTGCCAGTCTCATCGAGGCGAGCGGCTAAACGTCGCAGTGTTTCACCGACCGACCGATTATTGGTCAAATAAATAGTTAGCAATATTTCGCGTTCTGGAGCAGTGTAGCGTAACATTGTTTATTAACGTGTATTTCGCATGTGTTTACTACACAAATGTCAAAACAGAACTGACATTAGGGGCCAATCGCAAAATTTATAGAATTTTCTGATAGGAGGATTACTTTTGCGCCACCTTGTATAAGCAAGCGGTGTAACCAAAACACGCTTATTCTAAGTTCATTAAAAGGGGCGTTTTTTCGTAACCTATAAGTTAATACAACTTGGCTTCCTCGTACAATTTTGATATTTATTTGTCAATTAGTTTATTTAAAAGTCAAAATGAAAACAAAATACTAAAGAAAACAATGTAATATATGAGGTGGTTATTCTGCATTGACATTGCAGCAAAATATTTTCATTTGGAAATTTCGAGTAAATTAACTTCTGAATACAGTATTGAAAGGCTATACGAAATATTCAAATATGAGATTTCGGTTGCAATTGTTCAGGATTTTAATGCCATATTGGTGTAAAACACTATTTAGAAATAAAGCAAACATCGTAAACGCGCAGCTGCTCGGTAGTTGTCAGATGTAAAAACGAAACCAACATATACGACTCGAGAGCACGGGCAAATAATATAACAAAAAAGGCGTCCCCGAGCAAGCCGCGTCCTCTTTTACGTCCCAAAACGAGTTCGGGAGCAGCTAGCATACAGTAACCGAGACGTAAAACGCTATTCTATAGAGAGGTTAGAAAATTGGAGTGAAGTAATGAATGTGGATCGGTGTGGTATTTATTCACAAAGTACATAAAATGTACCAGAAACTACATACATTATTTGTATGTTCCTAAAAGTACATAAAATTTACCACAAAGTACATATCAAGTTCCATAAAGTGCATGAAAGCCACCAGAAAGTACATCAATATAGTCAAAAAATTACAAAAACTTCACAAAATGTACCAAAATTACGTAACAAGTACCAAACAATTTCATCAATTGTACCATAAATGCACCAAAAATTACTTTAAGTGTAGTGATTTGTGCGTAAACTACACCAAAAAACTGCAGAAAGGCCCTCAAATGTGTACCAAAAACTACAGAAAGTGTATCAAAAAATTACATTGCAAGTAGACAGAGCCGAAAGTGTTCTTGTGAATGTGGTCGAGTTATGGTAAGCTATAAGCATCCTCCTCCTCTTTTATTACCTTGGAATCCTTATTGTTGGAAAAGAAATAACCAATAATATTTTATACATCTTTCTAAATATTTTGATAAAAAAAATAACTACCTACCCCTTATATTTACATCATTATTTTCGAAACGTCGTGGAAATATAAGAAATGAAATGACATACATTTTATATTTTCCCTACAACAAAGTCGAACTTGGTAACACTTTTATCGGGGTTATTCTCAACTTCTAAAATTATACATGTTAACGTGCAGATTTTCACTTTGTATGAGTTAACGTGTGTATAAGTTACGAAAAAAAAGCTCCTAAAATTAATTTATTTAATGGAAGACTACGTACATATACTTATATAGTATATGTAAGTCAAAATTGGAATTACATTATTCACAACAACGCGTGCAAATGTTAAACATATTGGTCATGGTAGAATTATGTATCAGGTATAGTGGTTTAAACAAGTGACGACATTTTTGGTTTTACTTGTCAAAATTATATGTATTTTGTATTTACCCAATAAACATTTTTGTTGGATATCAACTTGAGGTACATTTGAGATCAAATACCTTTCTCAAATCTCCAACGTTAATTCTCAAATGCACCTCAACATTCCGATTATAGTCTTCTCAACTTAAAAGGCACATTTTTTATATGGTGATTTTCTTAGTTATCAAATTGAGAAATTTGTGATTCTCAACTTGATATCAACGTAATTTCTCCAATCGGAATCAAATGGAAGATACGGAATTGCCATATTAAAAAATTTTTTTTATATATAGTTAAGTAATAAAAACAATGTACTACTTTTTTTTTAATTTTTATTTTAAAGTGTTATTTATTATATACATATGTATAGCGGACTGACTGAGTGGACTGATGTCGAAGATCCCATTGCCAATGTTTCATCTGGCAATGAGCACTCCGACAGCGAACTCATCACCTGCCTAACCTCACTTTTCACTTTTTTGCTTCTACGCATCCCGCAAATTGAATAATTAAGTTAAGTTAAGTTAATTGAATAATTAAGTTAATATTAATATAACTTATACTTAGTTTTATGTACTTTTAATTCAATGTTAACACAAAAAAACACAAAAAGCCGACAACACCTGACAACAAATAATAATTTCTTCAATTTACGACTGGCAAAAGCTACCAGATCTGTGAGAAATCTACAGTGCTGCCATAGGACAATACGAAGAAACAAAGAGATACCAATAACAAAAAACAACAAAAACAAAAACAACAACATAAAAACCAAAACGTACAACGTAAAAATTCTGGACCTTAACTCAAATCGTGTTCAAGTTGAAAAAATGTTTGGTCTCAAGTGGAGAAAACTGTTGGATATCCAATTGAGAATTAAAATATTTCTCAAAGATTGGAAAAAATTTTAATTCTCAACTTGATATCAACTTGAAAGCAAATAAGGACAAAAATGTTTCACGTCAAGTTGAGAATTACATTGGAAATCAACTTGAGAACTAAGTTTTTCTCCAACATTGGAGAAATAATTTTTCAATGCATATTGGGTATACATTTTTGTATTCTTGGTATATATTTGTGTAGAGGAAGACAACTGAAACGAATGAACGAATACAACTATAACAACATCTGCTGCTACCATGTATTTGTTGGCACTGGCTAAAAACGCGTTGCCGTATCGCATGTTTTTCACCCATTACAGCAAATGTTGCCACATTTCGTAGTATTAAGTGTGGATCGTTTCATTTGGACAGTCATATGTCAGGAACAAACGAAACAGCTAGACTTCCGATTATAAGACCTAACCTCTTGTGCATACATGTGTAATAAACTGGATACGACATATTGTGTTCAAATAAAATGCTTTATTGAGATAATATTTTCCATTTTCTTATATTTTAAAATGCAACCTAGTTTATTGAGATCATACTTGACATTATATTCAATTATGTTATTTAATTATATGTTTCGAAATCGTCGTCGTAGAGAATTCCAAAAAAAGATTGCTGCAGGATATTTGATGGCGGCTGTGATGCTGGAACCGAAAGCCTTTGGCTAACCATAAGTGGTGTAGGCCTACGAATTGCTGCAGTCATTACCAGCGTTGACGTAATCGTCGGAGGGAGTACACATTGTTGTTGTTTACAACCTCCTCCTGTGTTTCTCTTACGCGCAGTTGTGTTGTATCCCTTTCTCTTACGCGCACTTGTGTTGTACCCCTAGAGACAGCACCATCTTCCAGCCCAGCTTCTCTTAAAATATTTTGAATCCTCCACGGCGATTTTCTTTTAATGCCTTCGTCCATAATACGGCTGAATTCAAATTAAACTAGCTTCGTTAGCCATTCGTAATCATTATTTTCATATCTGTTCAGGAAATGCTACTGTCGCTTTCTATAAGTAGGTAATTAATATTATATTATTTATACCCCACCACATTTAAATCTTATCAAATAAAATTTAAATAGGTGGCTATATAACAATTCCAATTACATGGTTTCGACGTAAAGGATTGCGAAGTATCTGGTAGGGAATCATTCAATGAAGTCTCCTCTGGAGCTACTTCATCGTCAATATTCACGTCAACACTTTCATTTTCGTTCTTGTTCTGGAATAATTGTTTATCTGGATATGAATCAATTTCAAGTATTAATTTTTGACGGTGTATTGAAAATGTAGAAAATTTTCAAGTAATCTCCTTACCTAGGCCTCCAACATACACTAGGTCATTTTCCAAGTGATGTTGGGATATGTACGTACTTACATCACAACGATTAGGCCGTGAATTTAGGTAGGGGCCCAAAAATTCCAGTAGAGAATAGCAGCACAGTTGCGGCACATGGACGTCGTCCCTGCCAGCACCGCTTCTTTTACTTGCCTTCACCTCGTTCGTCTCCTTTAGATATTGTGAGCGCAATCCATGCAATTTTGCTTTTCTCCCTTCAATGGTAATAATTGGCTCCACTTCTGTAAGGCGCTCATATATTTTATGGAGAGATTTTAATCGTATTTCCTGATCTTGGTAATCGGGGTGTCGGAGGTTGTCAAATTTTAATGCTGCCATACTGCAACAATATGAGCTCTATCACTATTATTTATTTCAATGTATTTTACAAATAACTTTTTTTCTATTTATTTATTTGTAAACTCAACTTCTGACTATCAACAAAATTCAAAATAATAAACACAAAATAACACAAAACATCAAATGTCATAATCATAAGAAAATCGGAAAGAGTACAAAGAGAAATGAAAAAATGCCCTGAAACCAACTGCGAGGGCATTGCATGGCATTTCTTCTTCTCTACACCTCTTGCCCACAAACGTAAATTCCCCGGCAAAAGTTTGTGGGGAAAATGTCATCGTGTAAAGATGGTAATACTATCCAAATACAACAAATCGTTAAACACAGTTACATTTGCTTAAAACTTTTAAGTCAAATAAACCGTAAGAAAGAAAGCGAAAAAATACATAAATGTAGCGTATCAATTTTGGAAATATACGTACACTGAACGGAAAAGCATCGTCACACGGATGTACAATTGTACATAAATACATTGTTAGTATTACATTGCAGGTGTTTTGATAACAATGGTCTCACTTTGCGAATCAATTTCAAGTATTAAATTTTCCATGTTGAAAGACTCGTCTGGAGAAGACTGTTGTAGTCGAGAGGTTGAGTGTTATAGTGGCCGTCGTATTCAAGCCCTGCATTTAAAAACAAACATGAGGAATTTAATATTAAGATTTCTTATTAAAATATGTATGTATGTACATATCTATGTCTGTTCTTAACATGAACATAAGCACTACTCCCCTATGCTCTCCGCCCTTAACATAGTACCACATCATTGTTTCCCAATATGCATTGAAAAATTATTTCTCCAATGTTGGAGAAAAACTTAGTTCTCAAGTTGATTTCCAATGTAATTCTCAACTTGACGTGAAACATTTTTGTCCTTATTTGCTTTCAAGTTGATATCAAGTTGAGAATTAAAATGTTTTCCAATCTTTGAGAAATATTTTAATTCTCAATTGGATATCCAACAGTTTTCTCCACTTCAGACCAAACATTTTTTCAACTTGAACGCGATTTGAGTTAAGGTCCAGAATTTTTACGTTGTACGTTTTGGTTTTTATGTTGTTGTTTTTGTTGTTTTTTGTTATTGGTATCTCTTTGTTTCTTCGTATTGTACTATGGCAGCACTGTAGATTTCTCACAGATCTGGTAGCTTTTGCCAGTCGTAAATTGAAGAAATTATTATTTGTTGTCAGGTGTTGTCGGCTTTTTGTGTTTTTTTGTGTTAACATTGAATTAAAAGTACATAAAACTAAGTATAAGTTATATTATTATTAACTTAATTATTCAATTAACTTAACTTAACTTAATTATTCAATTTGCGGGATGCGTAGAAGCAAAAAAGTGAAAAGTGAGGTTAGACAGGTGATGAGTTCGCTGTCGGAGTGCTCATTGCCAGATGAAACATTGGCAATGGGATCTTCGACATCAGTCCACTCAGTCAGTCCGCTATACATATATAATAAATAACACTTTAAAATAAAAATTAAAAAAAAAGTAGTACATTGTTTTTATTTCTTAACTATATATAAAAAAAAATTTTTAATATGGCAATTCCGTATCTTCCATTTGATTCCGATTGGAGAAATTACGTTGATATCAAGTTGAGAATCACAAATTTCTCAATTTGATAACAAAGAAAATCACCATATAAAAAATGTGCCTTTTAAGTTGAGAAGACTATAATCGGAATGTTGAGGTGCATTTGAGAATTAACGTTGGAGATTTGAGAAAGGTATTTGATCTCAATGTACCTCAAGTTGATATCCAACAAAAATGTTTATTGGGTTTTTTTAAATCCTGCAATTGTTGTCGTGTTGCTCCTTACATTCTGTTTATGTGTCTATTTGATTTGTAGATTCCCAAGTTACACACACGGCCACAGCAAACACATAAATTCACACAATTTAGTTATCACAATAAAAGATTATTACTAAGTATAACTAATTAGTCTGTTTTAACAAATTTATTTAAATTATTCCGGCGGAGAAATATTTCTACCACTTTCGGTTGTTGTAATGGAACTGATTTAAGTTCCACCACTCACGCTCACCATTTTCACTTGCTAGCCTTTAGTTTACGCTCCCTCATTATTTCGACTGCTCTCTCCATACCATCATAGAAATTAGTTTCGTTACAAAATCGAAATTGTTTCGTCAACTACAAAAATCATTCCAAAATAAATGAATAATAAATATAAACTATTAAAAGTAAGGCATAAACCAAATATCAGTAGTTTAAATCTCATGCCTTTACTTTTTTTATTTTTAACCCCTTTTTCTACAAAATTCACTTCCAATAAAATTGTTGCAGGAACGAAAAGTAAGTTGTTGCTGCAACGAATTGAAAAATTGTCAAAGGAGTCAAGTATGAAATTGTTCGTTGCAGCGACTACCAAATTCACTATAACAACGTAAAATAATTAACGAAAATGTTTCATCCATGCGACGAAGCGTTTTTCTTTCAGTGTATACATAAATTGTTTGCCCATTTTTGTATTTATAAAGAAATGCGAGGAATAATTTTACTTTTACTCAAAATAAAAAATGTAATTCAGTCTTGCAAAAATTCAGTCTTTATATAAATAACAATAGTACATAAAAAAATTACTGTTTACATATCATCATTATATTCATTACATAGGAACGGTAGTGCTTTGATGCTTTTATCTAAAGAGGATGAGTTCAACTTTATGATCAGATTTTTTTCTAGTTTCTCGTAACTAAGACGGTTTCTATTATCAGTCAATATTAATTTAAGCGTCGATTGTAACCTGTAAGGAATAGTCAAAACTTTATTCATTATAGCATTAGGCATAATATCTGGTTCGTATACCTGTGTTGAAGGGACAGCAAAACATATAACGGGTTTTTCAATAAGAGCGCTACAAAAGTTTTTTTTAAATAAAACAAAATCGGTTTTAGATACCAATGAAATACTTTATTCCTGTGAAAGTACCGATGCCATTATGTATGGAACTCGATTTCTTTGCATGACCACCACGGGCACGCTTGCAGAAGTCCAGACGCTGAACCCAATTTTCGACGGTTTTCAAGCATAAATCGGCCGATACTGCTGCAATTTCACGTTCGATATTCGTACGAAGTTCATCAATCGTCGCTGGCTTGTTGGCATAGACCATAGACTTGACGTAGCCCCACAGGAAATAATCTAACGCCGTCAAATCGCACGACCGAGGCGGCCAATCGACTGGGCCATTTCGTGAGACAACACGTTCACCAAACTTGGTTTCCAATAAATTGTCTGTGGCATTCGCTGTGTGGCTTGTGGCGCCGTCCTGTTGGAACCACATGTCCTCCAAGTCCATATTATACAATTGGGGCCAAAAATATTCGGTTATCATTGAACGGTATCGATTCGCATTCACAGTAATGTGCCGGCCCATAACCGCACCAAACCGTAATTTTTTCGGGATGCAATGAAGACTCATGGATTACGTGTGGATTGCTGTGTGACCAATAACGCATATTTAGCTTATTGACGAAGCCATTCAGCCAGAAATGAGCCTCATCGCTGATTGTTGAGGCCCCTTAAAGTTGGCCACTTAAAGTTGAGGCCACTGACTCCAAATTTCGGTAGTACATTTTAATAATTTCGACTCGTTGTTGGCTCGTATATCTTTCCATGATGAAATGGCAAACCTTACTGAAGAGAAATGTCAAAAGAGCGGGAAAAAGTATGGCGTCGTTTGCTGTCCCTATCGATTTACTTTTGTAGCGTCTCTGTTAAAAACCCCTTTATTGCTCAGCAAATACAGTTCCGGAATTAAGTATTTTTACCTTTTCCAGTAATCTTATACATTTATACCGTTTCTTTGAATAGAACTAGCATGTGCGCTTAAAAATATGGACAGTAGATGATCTACCGATTGTACGTAACCACTATTTTGAGGTGAATATGTATCAGAATTCAATCTTTTCAATCTGTCCCACAGATTTTTTAAGTATCTAATCGCGGCATTTTTTTATCGGCAGCTAGAATGTGTTGGAGTCTTGGATCGAGGAAGACGCAAGCATTAAGACTTTAATTTTCAAGTAATTTTAAAGTCCTTTTTCCAAAGCTTTTGGGCAGTATAGAACCAATTTTATATGTAAAGCTGTTTTCAGATCCACAATTCTTGGCAATAATACATTCCGTGGACAACTTAAATTTATGCCATTGGGCATAGACATCCCCGTAATGAAGTTGCTCTTCTTGGAGTTTAATTATTATTTTTTGCAAGTTGTTGCATGTTAAAGTATAGCTTCCAATAAGTTGCCAGACGGCTTCACTTATAATACAATTTTCATTGTCACTTTTATTTTGAATATGGTTAATATGACATATGCTGAACTCCATCTTGTTGAACAATCGAGCTGAGGAATGCAAAGGTTTCTAATTTCCAAAAGTTAACGGTAGCCATTAGATGATTTTCGGATGAACTTCACCATATTTCTCCAGTTCATTAAATTTGTTCGACGGTTACATTTTTAGTTACATCCAGTGCACATAATTGAGCTGTGTTCGGACCAAAGCTTTTAATGGCCGACTTTATTAATCAATATAAAAATTAAAGTAAAAACCGTGACTAGAGGCACAACTGAAATACAAAAATAGAACCAATGAATAATGAAATTACATTAGCATGAATTATAAAAATAGAAATTAGCATATGATATAGCTTAGATGACCAAACATCCCGCCCCGTTGAAGAGTGATTTTTCAAGCAGGAAGTAGTGCGATCTTATGAATCGAATGGCCTTGGCAGTGGGCACATCGACTAGTCGGATGTGTTCGTCCTTGCCTGGGATGCACTTTATAATTCTACCCAATAACGATTTCTGCAGTGGTATGTTGTCCTCATGTTTTACGACCATACAGCCCTTGCTTACGTTTGGGGATTTATCCGTCGATTTTGTGCGAGATTACAGCTCGTTGAAATAGTCGCGGGACTATTGTCGCCAAAAGCGTTGTTTAACAGCTGATATGCGAGCCGAGTGCTCGAGTTGATCAAATTCTTTACAGTTAATGGATCGCTCTGGTAAGGCTTTGAGCGTGCTGCGATGATAAAGTGAGCTGGTGTGAGCGTAGCCAAATCGCTAGGATTAGAAGAGAGCGGAGATGTCGGCCGCGAATTGAGAATGGCTTTTATTTCCACCAAGGCTGTATTAAGTGGCTCATAGGTCATACGAGTATTTACAAGTGTGCGGTTTAGGTGTGATTTTGCAGACTTCACGAATTAGAATGTATAAATTCATTACTGCAATAAGTAAGTATGGCCTTTTCGGTTTCTATTTTGAAATGATTTTGCTTGAGATCAGCCAATTTGTTATTAGCCCCAACAAAATTAGTGGTATTGTCACAAAAAATTTCACTCTGAAGCCATCTGTGATCACTAAGCCTCTTCAGTTCAGCAAGGCGTTAGGTTCGATACGACATCGATGTGTACTGCCTTTGTAGTTATGAACACGAAGACGGCCACATAGGTTTTGTAGGGAGCCTTCCCTCGAATGCGCAAATATGTGCATCGGTGAAATGGGCGACAAGGAGATAGTCGCTCAACCGGAAGATTTTCCATCAGTTAACGCAGCAGTTTAGGTTTGTAGCGTACGCAATGCATACAGGATTTTACGACACTTCGACAGATGTCCCTAGCGTTGATGATCCAAAAGTTATTGCTAATTAAAGCAACTAGCGCCTTGGCTCCTACGTGGTAGTTTTCCAAGCGGAGGTGACGAACAAAACATTGATCAAAATTGCACTTGTTTGGTAGAATGACTGGATGTTTCGGAGACGACGCAATGTCTACCAACTCCAATCGACCTCCCACTTTTGGGAACTCCTTCCGGTGGCAGATCTTTCTTTAAACGACGAATATCATCTACGAAGCATTGTTGCTGCAGGTTCCACACGATGCACCATAGGGCCCTTTGAAGTTCAAATGACGTCAATTCAGAGGCTTTCGTGATATGAGAAGGTTTCTTGATAAACCGAAAGAACTATGCGACCACTCTCAAAATCTTGCTGTATGAGCTGATTTTGTCGATACAGTGCAGAATGTAGTTTGGCTTGATGCCAACGTGAAATGTAGACTTGCGCTTTTCTTTGTTGATATCATCCTCTGGAGGTGTGCCATGATCAATCTGAGGCCATTGAGATTCGTTGACCAGTAAATACGCTGGTTTGGAAAACCAAATTGAAGATGACAGCTCAGAAGCTTTGCAGCCGCGAAATACAATGTCCGCCGGATTGTATTTTGTTGGGACGTGTCTCCAAGTCCATGATGGCGTGAGCTCTTGAATGTCAGATAGTCTATTCCCTACGAATGCTGTTGCTTGAGCCAATGTAAGACTATTTGCGAGTCAGTCCATAAATAGCTCTCTGAAGATAAGTGAGCCCATGTTGCCTTGGTTGATTCGTACAGCGATGCCAGCAATTTGGCACCGCCACTCTCGAGCTTTGGTAGCGATTTCTTTTTGGTTGGCGCTACCTTGGACTTGGCAGTTAGCAGTTTAACGGATACGTTGTCAAGCAAGTTCACGACGCGAAAGTTATTTCCAGCACCCATATCCTCGAATGGATGCATCACAATACCCATGGAGTTGAATATTGTGTGGCTTTGTTGACAAACAATAGCGTGGAATCACAACTAAAGACAACAAATTTAAGTCTTTTAAGAAGTCTAGCCATGCTGTGTGAATGGATTGTGGCACCGATTCATCCCATGTGAATCTCAACAGCCAAAGCTCTTGCATTAGTGTTTTGGACTTGATGATCAGCTGCGAGACAAGGCCCAATGGGTCAAATAACGACGAAGCGATGGAGAGTATGCTGCGCTTGGTGACTGTGATGACCATCCCAGGTTTTTGGTCCCATGTAATAACGAACGCGCTAGTGATGAACTCATCGTCCACATTGAAATCCTTAACGGTTTTGTCATTCACAAAACTAGAATGATTTGAATACCATTTCGCAAGTTCCAAGCAGCCTCGCTGAAGGATTTCAGTGACCTCAGTCTTAATCTGTGCAAGCTTATCTATGGTATCAGAACCACAAAGAAAATCATCAACATAAAATGAGGTTTTGACTACCTGGGCTCCAAGAGGGAATTGTGGTGCGTATGTTTCAGCCAAGAAATGCAGAGCTCTGATAGCGAGAAACGGAGCAGACGCAGTGCCGTAAGGCACAGTGCAGATTTGGTAGGTTGAAATCTCATCAGCGACGCCATTTCTCCAGAGAATTGACTGGAATGGGCGGTCTTCCTCCTGGCGAAAGATTTTGACGAAGTCTGCTTACATGGCGTAGTGGTAGAGGCGAAACTTGAGCAGCAAAACATACAAGTCCACTTGTATTGTTCCCCCAACCAGACGGATATCGTTCAGCGATTTTTGGGTTGTTGTCTTACAGGATGCGTTGAAGACCACTCGCAATTTAGTTGACGTGCTCGTAGGTTTAAGCACACAATGATGTGAGGTTTTTGGCGACTTGCATTTTTCTCCAGTTGCATATGCCTCAAATCCTCGAATTCGGCCAAAGAGTCCACATAGTGAGTTTTTAACTCAGGCTGAAAAAGTAATCTTTGCTCTTGTGACAAAAATCTCCTCATTGCAACATCGTATGATTGGCCAAGTAGCGCGCAATCATCTTTGAAGGTCAAACGGACGATTATTCTACCTTCAGCAGATCTTGAAACAGTCTTGAGAAAATAGGATTCGAAGTTGGATTGTTCAGGTGTCCATGGCTTTGATTTACGCTATGCTTCTTCCAGTAGCTACAACCACACCAATTTTGCATCTAGTGCATGCTCAAAATTCATGAGACACTTCTGCGGCAAGATAATTTTGGTAGCTTGCTTGTATCTGCCAGAAACAACCCACCCAAGTAGAGTTTTTTGAAGAGCAGGCATGTTGGGCGCAAGTTTTATTTTCCCAACTGAGAGTAAATCAAAGAAATCAATAGCATTCGTTTTGTGGAAATTCTCATCTACCAAAGAAATGTTGCGAGGTAAATTCCGTGTTGATATATCGATCTCAGGCTCGGGCTGATACGATATATGTGCCGTCACACAGAAATCAAGAGGCATTTCAAAAGAATCAAATCGGGATTTTACATTCGTTGGAGACTCGCCGACACCATAAATATTGACATTCTCCTTTTTCCTCGTAGCCTTGAGTATTTACGAAAATCTGTCGATGAAGAAGGTCACCTGAGAGCACGAGTCGAGCAGGGCTCTCTCTGCCTGGCTGTTAAACTCCATCAGCACCGCGTAGTAGCACTACTGCAGTTGCATGAACAACTTGCTCGAACGACGATTTTTGAAAATGCGAATGTGTTGTGCCATGTGATTCCGAATGCGAGTCATAGCATTGCTGTTGTTGTGATATTGCCCCAAATTGTTCATGTTGTTGTTGCTCTGGCACAGAACTGAAGTGTTGTTGTTGTGTCGCTTGCTGTCGAGACTGCTGGCCACGATGTATGATGAGATTTCGCACAAATTTGGCACTTAATTGTTGACGAGCATTGTGACACTTGGTGTTTACTGGACAAACAGTTCAGGCCAAGTCAAAGCTCTATCACCTTCTCAAAGCGTTTGGAGACATCCATAGTCTTAAATTTCCTGTAGTTAGCCAGCACATGAACAGCGAAGTTGCAAAGTTGACATGAACGTTTGGCCAACGCAAAAGTAGAAACCTGCTTATTTATATTTTTGGTGATTACCTAGGGACTTTTTCGGTTCGATATAACGCGCACCATCAACTTGACCAATCATCCCACGTAGGCAAGTTGATAAAGATCAAGGAATCTTTCCATATGTTACGTGAATCTTCATCCACTTTTTGCATTATGATATAGATGAGCACTGCGTTGGATATACCACGCTCTGAGCCGAGCGAAAGCTGCGATGAACATAGAGCGGAGGCGTTGTCCACAATGCTTCTAAGTTAATTGCTGTCAGGTTGTGTCATGGATGACAATTCAAACAATGACACTACATTGACCATGAAAATGAGCGTGCTGTTATCGAACCTGGTTTTGAGCCTTTCCAAAGCATTCGGATCATTTTCGTTAGTGATTTGGAACGCGATTATAGTGTCCAATGCGGGGCCATGGAGGAAGTTACGAAGATGGTTGAATTTCTAAATATTTGAGAGCTCAACCTCGCGGTCAATTATCTCCATGAGCGAAGTAATGAAGGTGGTATACTCAGAATACTTGCCAGAAAAGGTAGGCAGCTTGAGTGATGGTAATTTGCTATGATGAGTTGGAAACTGCAGAGAGGTGTCACCAATTGTTGTGTCAGGCAATTCTGTGCCGAGTTTCTATTGCACAGCCAATTTTAAAGCAAGAAAGCTATCTTATAAGTCAGCTCGACCATTATCATCGGGATCCAGACTCTCAATTTTGGATTGAAATGTGAGAATTTGTTTAGAGCGAGGCTGTGTAGGCTTAGAGCGAGGCTGTGTACAACACAACCCTGAGCATGGAATTATTTTGGCAGCACTTTAACACTCGTACTTTTGGTTTGTGTCCAGACTACCATATTTCATGTTTAATGGGAAATTTTCTAGGTGAAGCCTGTGTATCACATATTGTAGTTTGAACCGAATAAAAAGTAAATTTAGAAAAGCCAAAGTGAAAGCAGTACCCAAAAAGTAAATTTTCTTAAAAAAATCATTTTTTTAAATAAGTACCTTCTATTAAAAAAGTACATTATCTTACAATATTTTGTCTTTTCTTAAAAAACTAAATTTTCATTAAAGAATAACTTTTCTTGAGATAAGTACCTACTCTTAAAATTGTATCTGTTCTCTCGTACAAAAACTGTTCTCTCAAAACACAGATACCTTCTCTTACAAAAAATACATTTTCTTACAAAAATTCGTTTTCTTAAAAGTACAATTTCTTAAAAATAAAGTACTACCTTTTCTTTTGTTTTCTTGAGATAAATAGCCTTCCTAAAAATAAGTAAATTTTCTTAAAAAATAAACTTATCCTAAAAAGAGTACCACTTCTTTAAAAAGTACCTGTTCTTAAAAAAGTATATTTTGTAAAAAAAATTCATACTCTTAGGCTTTTTCTTAGCTTAGTGACGGCGACACTATCGAGTATTGAGCCATTAAAAAGCTTCTCAAAATACCGTTCGGAACCGGTGTAAAACTGTAGGACCCAATCAGTGAGTGTAAAACTAGAAAGCGCACAGCTTACTGGTTTGTGAGAAGCTCTCAGTAATCCTTTCACGGGATGTAACGGGAATTCTTTTTTTTTTTTTAATAAAAGAAGTACCTCTCATCAAAGAAAACACCTTTTCGGGAAAATATAATACATATTCTTACAAAAGGGGCCTGAAAATATACTTTTTTTTAAAAAAATACATTCAATAAATAAACAATTTCTTAAAAAAGTTTATCATTTTACAAAAAGTATCTTTCCTTAAAGATCCATATAAATTACAGTATATTTCAACAGGCGCCTTAGGTGTGTTGGAACTAACTAGTACCTAATAAAGGGTTTTCAATAAGAGCGCTACAAAAAAAAAAGTACGTTCGATGCCATTTTGTATGGAACTCGATTTATTTTGCATGGCCACTGTAAAACGATAGTTTTCGTTTTATCGATCGATGTCAGTCAACAAATAAAAAACAACCATTAACCAATTTTATAATTCAAATTTATTGGTTTCATGTGTCGACTATCAATACTAGTTCTATACAAGCAGAAATCACTGCATACAAAAAAACAGTGTTGCCAAAAAAAATGTTGTAAGTCGCCAACTGGTGCTTTTAGCCGCCTAATTCAAAGCGCGACGTATACCAACACCATAAGTGTTGCCAAGAACATAAATATATTTTAACATATTACAACTTTGATTACAAATACGGCAGTAATTATTCACTCCGCCGCAACATCGCCCCCTTTGCAAGAATGTCCTCAGTATTGCAAGTATCGATGGGAAGCACTGCTAATTTGTGAATTGGACGTCTATATCTTCCTTCTGCGGTCTTGATATCTGCGACGCGAACTTTGTTGTCTTCTCCTACCACCACTGACTCTATTCTGCCTGTCTTCGTGAATTACTACGACGTCTCCGACTTTGATGTTGGCTGTAGCTTGAGTCCATTTCACGCGGCTCTGCAGCTCTCTCAAGTAATCCCGACGCCACACATCCCAAAAGTGCTCCTTGAGCGATGACAGTATTCGATACCGCTTCAAGGAACCGCCCTTGCTGTTGAATCCGTCTACTCCTGGCAGCGCTTTGAGCGAGCACCCTATTAATAAGTGCCCTGGGGTTAGAGCTATTCCGTCGTTGGGGTCTTCTGTCATCACGACAATTGGCCGGGAGTTCAATACGGCCTCGACGTCTACGAGAATGGTTGTCAATTCTTCGAAAGTGAGACCTGCGTTGCCTATAGTGCGTAGCATTAGGTGTTTCGCCGACTTCACCGCGGCTTCCCATAGACCTCCGAAGTGTGGTGCTCGTGGTGGGATGAACTTGAACTCTACTCCCTTCTGTGCGCTGACTCGTTGGACTTGTGATTGCCCCTTCTCGCTCCATAATCTCGCGGTTCCGACGAAATTTGTCGCGTTGTCGCACCATATCTTCCTTGGAAGTCCTCTTCTGCCAACAAACCTGTTCAAAGCAGATAAAAATGTGTCAGTTTGCAAATCGGATAATGCTTCTAAATGAACAGCCTTAGATGAAAAGCACACAAACACTGCAACATACGTTTTAACCGGTGGTCTCCCTCTAATTCTAAGAGACGTTAGAACAGGCCCGCATAAATCAACTCCACATATAAAAAATGGCCGACATGAAGACACACGATCTCGAGGTAAATCACCCATAATTTGTGAACTTAATTTCGGTTTAAATCTGAAACATATCACGCAGCTATTAACAACTCTTCGGACCAATTGTCGAGCATTTATGACCCAAATTTTCTCCCTCGAAATTCCTATTAATGTCCTTGAGCCCGCATGACAATTTGAACGATGTAGATCTTCAAAGTATAATTTCACAAACCGTGAATTCTTAGTCATAAGTAAAGGAAATTTTTCCCCATAAGCAATAGGGGCCTTACTTAAACGCCCTCCAACGTGCAATAGTGTCAGTTTTATCCCTTCCGTTTCATAATCCCGTAAAAATGGGTTTAATTTTTGAATATGGTGACGATTCGTTGGCAAAGATTTTCGTAACAGCTGAATATCTTCATTAAATTCAATTTGCTGAATAATGCCTATAATTTTCAAGAACGCAAATTCCAATTCATCAACACTCAAGATTAAATTTTGTACATTGACCTTGCCTCTTGTACCACGTATAAACCTCATAATGTACGCTACAACTCTGATCAGCTTTTTAAATAATGAACAATGCTCAATTAAATTAATCATTGAATTGTCCAAGGGTATCTTCGTAGCTAAAAGTGCAACTTTAGGTTTCTTTTTCTCTAGTGATATATTTTCAGGGGATAAATTAGTATGCGTATTGATAGGCCAGTGGTCCGAACCAAGTCGAAGAAAATCTGACCCGGACAACCAAATTGATCTTTTCATTTCGTCCTCATCACAACCTCTGGATACAATATCGGCTGGATTTTTCGACGTAGGCACGTATCGCCACAAAGCGTCGGAAGTGTTCTCCTGAATTTGAGCTACTCGATTGCTTACAAAAGTATTTAAGGAGGAAGGATGCGATTTGACCCAGTGTAGCACTATTTCTGAGTCACTCCACAGAAACACATCTTCAACATTATATTTAGCCAATTGTGGCTTTACCGTTGTCCACAATTTTGACAACAAATGGGCTGCGCATAATTCTAAACGTGGCAACGTTTTTACCTTTTTCGACGGCGCTACTTTAGACTTTGCCACTAGCAATCGGGAAGATATTCCCTCTATGTGTTTCACCACTACATAAATACAACAACCGTATGCTCGCATTGAAGCATCGGCAAATCCATGTATTTGCACAGACGCGTTCAGCGTTGTACCAACAAAACGTGGTATGATAACTTGATCAATTCTGTTGAGTGTAGTCTTAAAAGAAGTCCAGCATGTGTAAATATTCTGGGGAATAGATTCGTCCCAGTCAAGATCATTATCCCATAAATCTTGTAATATAATCTTCGCCCTTATTATTATTGGTGCAAGTAATCCAACAGGATCAAACAGACGAGTGGAAACTGATAATATATTCCGTTTCGTTGCTGGTTTGTCTTCAAAGTTATTTTCCAACTGAAAACTTAATGTGTCTTCTTGAGGTTTCCATCTTATTCCGAGTGCTCTTGTAGTCTCAGAGTCATCCAAATCTAACTCCCTCATGAGCTCTTCATTATTATAGTTCAAACCATGTGAACACCATTTTGCCAAACTGAAACCGCATGAACTTACTATTTTAACGACTTCACTGCGAATTTGTAGTAATGTTTTCACATCATCAGCTCCTGTTAATAAGTCGTCTACGTAAAAATCATTGGCAATGACATTAGAGCCAAGAGGATATACCTCCTTAAAAATTGAACTTATCTCCTTTAGACATCTAATCGCAAGAAATGGAGCCGACGCAGTGCCATAAGTCACCGTATTCATTTCATAGATTTGAAGGGGCTCAGTCGGACTCGCGCGCCATATTATTAATTGAAATTTGCGATCATCTTTGTGGATGTTGACTTGCCTATACATTTTCGTTATATCTGCCGTCATAGCATATTTATGCAGCCGAAATCTTAGCAAAGTTGAAAATAAGTCATTTTGTATAGTAGGACCTACCATTAGAATGTCATTCAAAGATATCTGAGTGGATGTCTTGCACGAAGCATCAAATACTACTCTCAGCTTCGTTGTCGTGCTCTGAGCTCTTAAGACGCATTGATGCGGTATGAAATAGTGAGGGAGGCTCGGAATAATATTATCTGTGGGAGACATATGACCAAGAGCAATATATTCACCCATAAAATCTGTGTACATTTTTCTCAATTCAGAATTCTTGGATAATCTGCGTTCAAGTGAAAGAAATCTGCGTTTAGCCGTTTCAAATGAAGAACCTAATACCTTCGGATCTGTTTTAAAAGGGAGACGAACTTCAAATCTACCGTCATTAATCCGCCTAGTTGTACTTTCAAAGTGACTCTCACACATCAAGTGCTCATCTGTCATTCTATTACAATTCGGAACTTGCTCTAACTCCCAAAACTTTTGGACCATTTCATCCAATTTCACCGAATTGTCCTGGGTGTCGTTTTCCATTGCAATATTGCAAAACCTAGGCCGAGACTCAAATTCAGCTAAACATTTACCAGATACTATCCACCCAAGTAATGTTTTCTGCAAAGTAGGCAACTGAGGCCCTAATTTTATCTGACCTATAGACAAAAGTTCAAAAAAAGACTCTGCGCCAATAAGCACGTCAATTTTTAAAGGCCTGTTGAAATTAGGATCCGCTAAAACGACATTACCAGGTATTCCCAATTTTTCTTTTTCTATATGTCGAGGCGGTTGTGGACTTGCGATAGATTTCATAATATAAAGATCAGCCATAAACTCAAAATCGCAGGTATGTGACCTTATAAACGTACTGAGACGCTGTCTTACTTTCCGACTTCCATTACCTATGCCAACAATATCCAAGCAAGCTTTATCACGTTCCAGAGACAGTAGCTGGGCTATCTCCTCAGTTACAAAGTTTACCTGAGAGCCCGAATCAAGCAATGCTCTTGCAGCATAATATTGCCCGCTCTTTCCCTTAATTCTCACCATAGCCGTAGCCAAAATAACCCCTTGCTCATTTTCATGCGCGCACATTGTCGTTGCAGTATGATTATTGACTCCACTTATCTGATTGTCACGACGTTGAGCTGCATTACGACTAGATAATGCTGCTGATTCTAAGCATTGTGCTGGACCACTAGTAGTGACAGCATAGTTCACAGGCCATTGTGAAGGAATATTAGCATTAATTGAAGTAGATTCATTTTGCCTGACCAAATCTTGATTATGCAACAATGAATGATGAGGCCTTTGGCAGGTAGTGCAACGCGAGGCTCGACACTTCTTCACTGAGTGTCCAATTTTCAGACAATTTATACACAAACCTTTTCGTTTAGTGTATTCAAACCTTTGAGTAACGTGCAATTTAACGAACATTGGGCAAGCCATAATTTTGTGGTCTTTGCCAGAACAAAACAAACAGTCATCCGCTGGTTTCTCAACACAAGAGAAGGAATATTGTGAACCCTTCTTAAACTTTCCACTTGCCTTGGACTTTTCCTGCCCCGATCCATTTGGCTCCACCTTGGCAGATCTGTCTTCATTTATTTCCAAGAATTGGCAACGTCTTATGAGAACTGAGGCACAATCACTCCATTTCGGCAGAGTATTATAGTCTAACTGTTCATCCCACTTGGCCTTTGAATCGGTGTCCACCTTGGATAAGACCAAGTGGATTACGATTGATGTCGCTATCAGTTCCCAAATGAGATAGAGAATCTAAAACAGCGGATACTGTATCTACTATTTGCCTTAATCCAGACGCACCAGCCTTTGTCATCTTCTGAAGATTAAAAAGTGATGCGATATGATCTTGAAAGATTAAACAATTATTATCATATCTTTCAGCTAGACGTTTCAAGGCACAAGGATAATTTTCCTCATTTACCTGAAAGGCTTTAACAGTACGCAGGGCATCATCCTGTAAGCTGGCAATTAAGTGATTGAATTTTTCGATCGCTGAAAGAGTTGGATCATCATTCACTAAATTAGTGAAACAAGTTATGAAGTTTTTATATTCTGAATATTTGCCATTAAATTTCGGAATCTTCAAATGTGGTAGACGATTACTAGGGGGAATAGGCACACTCATCGTATAATCATGGCCAACACTAGTACGGCGACTACTTCCCAGTCTTGATAATATCAAAGATTTTGTACTGATACACACTTCTTCTAATTCACCTCGTTTGTTATCCTCTGGCGACAGTCTTTCAATCTCAGTCTGATACGCCATTAACTGTTTCATGTAAGAATTAACAATCTCTAATCTACATTCTAAATCGATTGAGTTTAGCGAGGCTGCTTTCTCCTCTAAAAGCTTTTTTATACGCGTAATATTTCCCTTAGCGGACGATCTCTGTTTGTACAGGGAAGTAAGCTCAGCAGCGCTGGAAGCATCTTTACTACTACCCTGCTCGTTAACTGACATTTTACTCTCAATCACTTGCTATACTTACTAATCAATAATCCAAATCAATTACGTCAAGCAGTGAACAATTGTCGCAAACAAATTCCCTTTCCAAAGAGAAGAACTCTTCCAACTTTCACGAAATAAACGTAACAAATTCTTTTATTATGATTTCAATAACAAATTATCTTTATTCTCGATTCGATTTAACCAAAACTGCATCGATTTTCTTATGGGTATTGCCACGAAAGGTTTATCATCTAATGATATGATCTGTAATAAATATCATTCTATGAGCAAGTACGAAACACAATACAAATGATGAATTATCGGTGTAAGCAAGTGTATCTTGTTCCAATAAATTGGAGAATGTAGTGTATGGGACTAATTAGAGGATTAATATGTGGATAGGGTACGTGTATGTGCGTGTGTGTGTGTGTGCGAGAATGTGTATATGAGCGAGAATGTACGTGTTTATTATATAATTAAACTCGTAGATACGTGATTTTAGTTTTATATGAGAATTATCATTCATATACAACTAAGTTAATCAATTACATACGTAATAAATTGTTGGGTTAGTTTACATTTACTATGTGCTATTGTTATACTACTTGTAGCATACAACCTTATTCCGTTGACTCAGCTTACGTCACAACAAGCTTAAGACCAAACCCGACTGCCAACGATCAATTAGGAGCTCCTTGTCAAAGTCCAAACACAGCAGCCACACAACAAATAGCAGCAACACAATGAATATCAGCAACCCAGCAATTATCCAGAGAGATTTCAATCAACCTACCAACCAACAGCAGCACACACCAATGGCAGCAGCAAATAGTTCACCACGATTCCTTTTTCCAATTAGTCCCTGCTCGGGCGCCAAAATGTAAAACTATAGTTTTCGTTTTATCGATCGATGTCAGTCAACAAATAAAAAACAACCATTAACCAATTTTATAATTCAAATTTATTGGTTTCATGTGTCGACTATCAATACTAGTTCTATACAAGCAGAAATCACTGCATACAAAAAAACAGTGTTGCCAAAAAAAATGTTGTAAGTCGCCAACTGGTGCTTTTAGCCGCCTAATTCAAAGCGCGACGTATACCAACACCATAAGTGTTGCCAAGAACATAAATATATTTTAACATATTACAACTTTGATTACAAATACGGCAGTAATTATTCACTCCGCCGCAACAGCCACCACGGGCACGCTTGCAGAAGTCCAGAGGCTGAACCCAATTTTCGATGGTTTTCAAGCATAAATTGGCCGAGACTGCTGCAATTTCACGTTCGATATTCGTACGAAGCTCATCCATCGTCGCTGGCTTGTTGGCATAGACCATAGACTTGACGTAGCCCCACAGGAAATAATCTAACGGCATCAAATCGCACGACCGAGGCGGCCAATCGACTGGACCATTTCGTGAGATAACACGTTCACCAAACTTGGTTTCCAATAAATTGATTGTGGCATTCGCTGAGTGGCTTGTGGCGCCGTCCTGTTGGAACCACATGTCCTCCAAGTCCATATTATCCAATTGGGGCCAAAAATATTCGGTTATCTTTGAACGGTAGCGATTCGCATTCACAGTACTGTGCCGGTCTTGATCATCACGGAAGAAGTACGGCCCAATGACGCCGCCGGCCCATAAACCGCACCAAACCTTAATTTTTTCGGGATGCAATGATGACTCATGGATTACGTGTGGATTTCTGTCTGACCAATAACGCATATTTTTCTTATTGACGAAGCCATTCAGCCAGAAATGAGCCTCATCGCTGAAGATGATTTTCCGATGAAAATCCGAATCATTTTTAAGTTGTTGCTCAGACCAATTCACGAACATACGACGCTTATGGTGGTCAAGCGGCTTCAGTTCTTGCGTCAAATTGATCTTGTAACGATGTAGGCCAAGATCTTTTCGCAAAATTCGACACAACGACGTCACATAGATGCCCAACGCATAAGAACGACGTGTGAGAGACACATTTGGGCTTTCTTGAACTGAAGCCTCAGTGGCAGCAATATTCTCGACACCACGGGCACTTCTTTGTCTCACTGGCACGGGAACATTTTGTACTGTGACTTGGATTCAAATTTTTCCACTAGACGCTCAATTGTTGATCTGGTAGGAACGATTATGACGACCATAAATTGGACGTAGCGCTCTTAAAGGTGAGTCCACTGACTCCAAATTTCGGTAGTAAATTTTAATAATTTCTACTCGTTGTTGGCTCGTATATCTTTCCATGAAGAAATGGCAAACCTTACTGAAGAGAAATGTCAAAAGAGCGGGAAAAAATCCCTATCGATCCCTATCGATTTACTTTTGTAGCGTCTCTGTTGAAAAACCCGTTATATAGCGAAAGGAGCTTCGTTCCAACCGGGTGTCGCCTGACACCTCATGTAATTTTTGTGCTCTTGATCATATTAGCTCCATTGTCTGGAGTCTATTTGAAATAGGTTTATTTCGAATTTGTATAATGTGTTTAGAATTTTGGTTCCGACATAGAGAAAATTTTTGAGTCAACTACGTCTTCCTTTATAAACTGTGAACATATTCCCAAGGTGCTTCTGCACTTGCACTGTCTGCTGGCGCTATCTATTTTTAACGAAAATAGCTTATCACTGAGTACTTTTTTCATATTTGTTCTAATATCATCGGCGACTATTTTAACATACGCTTTGAAATTTCTACCATTTAAACAAAAATTCTGACCAAGATCTTTCCAATTCCCTAACAGATTGTTTCGCGTGTTAGTGAAATCAAGCAAGTTGAATGGCAAACGGTCCTCAGTTACTAACCCAATGAATGACCGAAGCAATTTTTCTTTAGTTATTACAATTTTTACCTGTTTCTGCTTTCTTTCGAATTCAATTGATTTTGTCTGGTGTATCTGTAGCAAGTGGCGGTTGAGGTTTAATATTCCTGTTGATTTTAGAGAACGATTACGTTTCTTACAAACAGCAAATCCTGTTTGTTCACTATTTTCAAAAAATTCCCACAGCTCCATTGAATTTTGGCCAGACATAATTTAATATAGTTGTCAAACTTATATGGATGTTTTCAAATCGTCCGTATGTATTTTCATCCACTCATCTTAATCCAGACTGATCAGACATTACCAAATCACACTATAAGTAATGCCTAATAATAAGAATGTAATTAAAACGCAATTTTCTGTGAAATTATACTAATAAATTGTCCTCTTTTGGGAGCAATTGTCCCCCTTTTTTGAGGTTGACGTCCGCTTTTTTTCACAATGCAAATGACCTCAGTGAAGGTATCTCATTTTCACAAAAATATTGATTTTTGTTTCAATGAATTTGGATAATCGTACTGAATGAATTTCAGAACTTTGCTCGAGGATATGTACAAAAATTTTCCGAAAAATTTACAATTGTAAATGATAAATATACGATGTTTCAAACTATGCACGACAAGATGTGGCATTGCCACAGTTTATTGATCCACAGCGAAACCTACCTGCAGACTTTATAATTTATTCAATTATTAAAATTCTAACACATATCCTTGGTGGTAATTTAATTATTATATTTTAATTGTGGTCTAAATCAGAAGAAAGAATGCATTATTCAAAGCATCACAAATATAAAGTATATCTGTATAATATCATTTAAACTTTGCATACTTCCAAACATTGGAAAAATTCTAAAGTTGGCTTTTCGTGTAATAAAACAGACTGACTCCGTGTATTGTGTCGTGGGGAAACCTTAAGCACGATTTTACAATTTATTCAAACCAACACAAATAATGAAATTAAAGGATTTTCGACAGAAATCTATTCTACACTTTTTCACCACCATAAGTTTTATAGATTTTGGAATATAAAATGGCACCCTAATATTTGGAGTAAACGAGCAAACATGATATGTTTTAATTAAATATTAGCTACAAGCAGAGCGCGATGACGCTTGGAAACAAACTGGTCTATATATGGATATAATTGTGTGAGTATTATTGAATCAAAGGTCCCTTAATTCATGAAGTGAATGGATTTCCGACGTAGTCGCACTTTACACTTTTTTCACCACCAAAAGTGTTTTAATTTACATTTGTAAGACTATCAAAATACAATTGCCATTCCCTCTCCGGCCACGGAGACGTTTATATACATACATACAATTTGGAAGTCCAAAAAATATAATAGTTTTCCAATTCCAATATTTGAACTGCATAGTTTTCTGTCAAGTCCGGTAATTTATATTAGGCCATTGGGTTTATGTTGTGAACGATGAATATGCTGTGCTTAGTTACCAGTGCACACTGGGACAGATTTAAAAAATGACTGGATAAAATTCCAAAAATCGAAGCAGTAATCCACATAAAATAAGTGACTTAAACAGTGGCCAATTAACCACTGACGTCGAAAATTAACTGTTTTGAAGGTTCCCTGCACGTTGCTAATCAGACAATACATGTTTCAATACATGCATGCAGGCTAATTTTGGGCTATTTTTAGTAGATGTGTGTTATATGAAGGTTATGTTTCTGGATGTTTTAAACTTCTTTTATTTATTTTGTGTTATAAGACCTAAAAAATGAATATTAAGATAATTTAATTTACGTAAGGTTTCTAGTTCAATTGTAATGAAAGTGATTTAATAAAGGTATTAAATTTTTTAATCTTTTGTGGACCAAAAAAAATTTAGGACCGGCGCGCGATTTTCACTTCTGAATACTTTAGACCCTTACCGAAGTAACTGATTTTATTTTGTTACCATTTACTACCATTTGCTGAAGAAATTTTTTTTTAAACTTTGGCCCAGTTTTTAATTTCATATTTATATATAAAATACTTATGCAAAAATTGATTTTTTTCAGCGTAAATTTAAATAAATTACTCTGTCGGAATTTAGGTCTGACAATACCATAAAATGTCAATCTAAAATTTCGAAATTTCAAACTAAAATTTCGAAAGTTCCGAACACGACAATGATGAAAATATCGAACGTAATGATATAGATTTTTTTTAAACGAAGTTCCCAGTAAATCTTGTATGGTTACGAAACAAACTTCTCAAACTTTTAATTTATTTTATAATTCCCAATAAAGTTGGTCGATAAGTTTAAAATGTTAAAAAGGAAAATTATACATGGTCTTCCCTTCATTAGGTTAGTTATCGAAATCCTGATCGAAAAAACCTATTAAACGATACCCATAACGTTTTTTTAAATGTAGGCCACCCCCTACCACTATAACTCGACCCCCCTCCACTCGATGCAAAAAGCAATGCCAGAAATGAGCTCAGCACCCTCAAAAATCTAACGACGAATTAGTTTGACACGTCTAAAGTCAAAAACAATGACGTTATTAATTTTGTCCGGTAATTTTTTAAATCTGTCCCAGTGCGCACTGTTAGCTTCGCTTACGTGGTAAAAATGTCACAGTAGCGGGACGCTTAGCCGTTATGCTTCCCTCTACGCTACTGTATTGTACTGTTCACCAAAATAAATATGCGGCAGCATTAATCCTTTACAACTGACGTCGTAGTCTGGCAGACACCGCTAAGCAAAGCTTAATTTACCTTCGTAACATTTGAATTTACGAATCTTTGAAAAAATCTTCTTTTATTTGATATTTCAATCCTATGTTAGCTTGAAATCTATCTGAAACTGTTATAAATAAATGAGGCCAAGGAGACCCCAGTCGGAAACTTCAACATAGGAAATCAGTCTAAAAATGAGGTATGCTATATCCTTGCAGAGAGCAAACTTTGAAGGGTACTCTATCCATATACGTCTATCCATAAATTTATCACCACATATGATGAATACTTATACATATGTGATTATTTAGAACATGTCGTAGCACACTTTTGATGCTTTAATTGTGTAAATATACTTCAATTAAAAATCCCTTAAATTCGTAATATTAATGGACACTTTTTTTACCACCAGAAGTTTTGTAGAGATAATGTCCTACTTTACAAGAAGGAAAATATATTGAGAACAAATGGAATATATTAACAGGTTTTAAAGCTGAAGGTTTCAGAAAATAAACTGGTATGCTAATCAATACATAGTTCACCGTAAGGGCTGGTAACGCTGAAAAATCTGTCTTTTTGTTGTTGTTTGGATGCAAATATGAAGTGAGTTTGGAGCTTATCGCAAATGTAATATACTCGTGTCCAAACACATTGTGTTTGCTATTCAATATTACATGTTTGAGCAACAATGATTAATATGTTATAATATATGTGCTTATGTTTGTGATACAAATACAGCTGTGTTTGTTGCACTGCCTATGCTGTCTCGCGAGCAAGAGAATAAAAGGGGGACAACGAGAAAGTCTATCTTGTTAGTGTGAATCTGTATTTTTGCATTATTCTCTCCGTCAGGAGTCATAAATATACCTGAATGTGCGTGAAGTGTTTATGTTGCCTGATGTATTGCGTTTTAGTTTCATGTATTCAGTCGTCAATGGTTCATCGGACAGAGGATATCAAAAGTGCTTCATCAGTGAATGGTTTGAGATGTTACTTTGGTTTTTGTGTATGTGTTTCCTATATATATATATGTTAGGGTCCACTTTCAAAATCATTTTTGTTTCTGATTATGCGCTATAAAGCCTTTTTGGAAGGTTTTTGCATTACTAAATCTAATGGCGTTTTTATTTTTTTAAAATTCCAACTCCTTGGCCTGCATATCTGCGGCTAAAAACGCGGATTTTGGGCACCATTTTCTACAGAGCAAAAACGGCTTAATATTTTTCAAATCTGATTTCACCATTCGATTCTTTAGGACAAATTATTAAAAATAAGCGTTATTTGAGATTTTCAGGATGGACCTGTTAGTCGTTAGGGTGTACCAAAAAATCACTTTTTCTTAAAAAAAAAATTTAAAAAAATTTTGAACGCAAAAAATGGTGAAGAAAATTTTATTATAGTAATTCCGGTTTAAAAGTTATCAAGTAATATGTAAATAAAAAGAGATATTTTTTCAAGTTTTGTAATAGATGCTTATTTATTTTATAACAATATATTTAAAATACTGGTTTACTTGCGAGTCCACAATATATGCACCGAAAAATGATTTAGATTTTCTTATAGAACTGGAAGAGTTTTCACAAATTGAAGGCAAATATTTTTTGCTAGAAGCGCAAAAGTCACTCAGCTAAGGCACATGGATTACTTAACTGAAGAAAATGCTATATTTTCTATTCTTGATGAGAGAATATCCGTAGAAGAAAAAGAAAATTTGCGCGTCAAATTGTGAACCAGCAACAGCCAGGATCAGTTTGCTAAACTCTCAACAATAGATCCGAGTGTAAGCTTCTGTTCAGATGATTTAGAAGATAGTGAGACTCAAATATACACAATGTCTGTAGTTGACGAGAATACGGAAGACTTGGTAAAGCTAATTGATACAGCTGACCAAATTCTTTATGAAAAAAATTTTATACAAGTCGATGACAACGCAAAGTTTTGTAATTCGAAAGATACAACTAGAAAGTTAACAAATTTGGATTTCGTGGTTTTAAAGTCGCCTTTCGATTATATAACTCTTCACAGTTTAAAAACATTAGTTAATTATGGAATAAATATTTCATTTATGCTGTTTCACTCCGCTCAGTGGGCATCCCAAAAAAGCTTTATCGTTGCTCTTGAAAAAGCTAAAAATATACAATCTACAAGTATTTATACTGAACAGCTTGTTGGTCAAATTTCGCGGCTTAATAATTCAAATATAATAAAAAATAAAGAAGATTTAAACAATTTAGCATTATGTGCAGTAGAAAAAGAAATTAAATAATAGTGTTTTGAAAAAAAAAATAAACTTTGTAATATCTATTACAAAACTTGAAAAAATTCTCTTTTTTTATTTACTTATTACTTGATAACTTATAAGCCGGAACTACTATAATAAAAGTTTTTTCACCATTTTTTGCAGGAGACTGCATAATTTCAATATGCGCGTTCAAAAAATAGTGATTTTTTGGTACACCCTAACGACTAAAAGGTCCATCCTGAAAATCTCAAATAACGCTTATTTTTAATAATTTGTCCTAAAGACTCGAATGGTGAAATCAGATTTGAAATATATTATGCCGGTTTTGCTCTGTAGGAAATGGTGCCCAAAATCCGCGTTTTTAGCTGCAGATATGCAGGCCAAGGAGTTGGAATTTTAAAAAAATAAAAACGCCATTAGATTTAGTGATGCAAAAACCTTCCAAAAAGGCTTTATAGCGCAAAATCTAAAAAATCAAGTGGACCCTAATATATGTATGTACCTGTGCAACAAAAGTGAGAAACGATTTTGAGGAAAGAAACTGGAAAGGGCAGCAACGTGAAGCCCTTTGTCTGTGAGAGCCTTTACTGAGAAAATCGGAACGGCGGACCATTTGTGAAATAAGTATAATAAAATAAAAACCCAAGAAGTGCTCGAACTCACGCGCGATGTGATGAAACCTGTTTGTTACACGGTAACTGTTCGATTTCTATGAACACATTAGTAAATGTTACATTGGAAAATAAAAAACAGCGTTCAATCATATGATGACGTTACATTTAAATAATATTAATACTTAAAATTATTTAAAGACCATTGAAAGCACATGTGCCATTATCTTCTTGATTAATACGTTTTGTTTTATTCCCACAAAACACAAATAGAATACAAAGCAACAGACACATGAACATATGTATATATGTACATTGTTATGTTCGTACATATTTGACTTAACTTTCACAATAATAAAAAAAGGCGCTCAATCAAATGATGACGTTTCATTTAAATAATATTAATACTTAATAACACTAAAAAATATTTAAAGACAACTGTCATTATTTTCTTGCTAATACTTTTCTGACAAATTTGTGTTCTATATAGGGCTGGGGCACCCTTATCATTTAGGAGTATGAAAAATAGATGTTGTGCGATTCTGAGACCTACCCGATATGCACACAAAATTTCATACAAATCGGTCCAGCCCTTTCGGAGGAGTTTAACGCCAAACAATCTGTGTGATCGCAGTCGGGCAAACTGGGTCCGGATATATAGATGTTAACACATTAAAAAACACAACTAATTAAAACACGCTTGGCTTGCATGAACTTGATTTGTATATAATAATTTTTCGGCTAATCGATTAATCGTGCTATAAAATTAACCGAACATTTTAATAATTAAATTTTTCGATTAACGATTAACTCGAACCAATCATAGCGATTAATCGATTAAAGAAATATAAGTAGGTATTTATGGCAAGCAGTCCGTCTTGAAACACTCCTCATATGGCAACGATTTGCGAACAAAATTCATAACTTTACACACTTTTCGAACAGATTTGATAGTTTATTGAGAGAAAGCGTCGCACAGTGCTTTGGTTCATAGACATACATAAAAAAAAGTTAATAGTCTGATGAAATTTCAAGATCCACTGGTATCAAAATACCTGGTCCGATTCTGCTCAAACTATATAAGGATTATAAGGATAATAGGCAGAAAATTACGTTTTGCAAAATTTTTGTAAAAATTATCAATCCAATAGGTTGTTATAGTGTGATATAGTTTCAGAGCGACCCTATCCTTTGTATGGAAGGTACCGGAAAGCGTAACACTTTCGGGTCCAAAGTTTGAGATTTTTTTTAATTTTAGCTTGGTACCAAAAGTCATTAATTTTCATGTTGATACAATTACGATTTCTGAATTGTAGCTACATATATTTTATACTTTATAATGAAGTTGCTTTTGTTTTAATAAATGTGTCTAGTAAAGGGGTTTTCAATAAGAGCGCTACAAAAGTTTTTTTTAATAAAACAAAACCGGTATTAGATACCAATGAAATTCTTTATTCCTGTGAAAGTACGTTCGATGCCATTATGTATGGAACTAGATTTTTTTGATGGCCACCACGGGCACACTTGCAGAAGTCCAGACGCTGAACCCAATTTTCAACGGTTTTCAAGCATAAATCGGTCGATACTGCTGCAATTTCACGTTCGATATTCGTACGAAGTTCATCAATCGTCGCTGGCTTGTTGGCATAGACCATAGACTTGACGTAGCCCCACAGGAAATAATCTAACGGCGTCAAATCGCACGACCGAGGCGGCCAATCGACTGGGCCATTTCGTGAGATAACACGTTCACCAAACATGGTTTCCAATAAATTGATTGTGGCATTCGCTGAGTGGCTTGTGGCGCCGTCCTGTTGGAACCACATGTCCTCCAAGTCCATATTATCCAATTGGGGCCAAAAATATTCGGTTATCATTGAACGGTAGCGATTCGCATTCACAGTAATGTGCCGGTCTTGATCATCACGGAAGAAGTACGGCCCAATGACGCCGCCGGCCCATAAACCGCACGAAACCGTAATTTTTTCGGGATGCAATGATGACTCATGGATTACGTGTGGATTGCTGTTTGACCAATAACGCATATTTTGCTTATTGACGAAGCCATTCAGCCAGAAATGAGCCTCATCGCTGAAGATGATTTTCCGATGAAAATCCGAATCATTTTCAAGTTGTTGCTCAGCCCAATTCACGAACATACGGTGGTCAAGCGACTTCAGTTCTTGCGTCAATTTGATCTTGTAAGGATGTAGGCCAAGATCTTTTCGCAAAATTCGCCACAACGACGTCACATAGATGTCCAACGCTTAAGAACGACGTGTGAGAGACACATTTGGGCTTTCCTGAACTGAAGCCTCAGCGGCAGCAATATTCTCGACACTACGGGCACTTCTTTGTCTCACTGGCACGGGAACATTTTGTACTGTGCCTGTGGATTCAAATTTTTCCACTAGACGCTCAATTGTTGATCTGGTAGGACGATTATGACGACCATAAATTGGACGTAGCGTTCTTAAAGTTGAGGCCACTGACTCTAAATTTCGGTAGTAAATTTTTAATAATTTCGACTCGTTGTTGGCTCGTATATCTTTCCATGATGAAATGGCAAACCTTACTGAAGAGAAATGTCAAAAGAGCGGGGAAAAATATGGCGTCGTTTGCTGTCCCTATCGATTTACTTTTGTAGCGTCTCTGTTGCAAAACCAGTTACAATGGTTGAACACCGTTTTCTTTTTTTTTTGTTCTATTTTATTCGATTAATCGAATAATTTGACTGCGTTTTGTTCGGTTAATTGCCAGATTGAAATTTACGATTACCGATTAATCAAACAACCCGATTAAATGGGTACCCTATAGTGTAGCAACGCATAGTGATAACCAAGGCTTAGGTGAAACGTTCTGAAAACAAAAACGTGAGAAACAACAAAGAAAGCAGAAGCAAAAGAGCTGCAGATTCTCATTTCATGAAAAAAAACAAATAATGCATTCAATGCAAATAAATGTAAAAAGGGCCGTTTTAAATCTATGAATTTTTAGTATTAATTATTTATAAATGCGGATTTATATTGTTAAAATTAGTTATAATAAATAATACATATATATTGACATCGAAGAATAATACGTTTCTAAATATTATAATATTTGGGAGGAAGTTCGCATGTGTTTCCATGTAAGTATATGTAGGTTTGGGGAATGCGAATGCTTCCACGTAAGTATATGTATGTTTGTGATGAAGAATGCTTATGCATCTACGTAAAAGCATACATGTTTGTCAGTATATAGGATACAGTTTGCATTTAAATACAAGTAAGTTTGGGACTTGCAAACATTTGAATGTTTGAAGTGTGTTCCAAACATATACATGATTCCTGCAGAATATTTTTGGGAAAATATGTTAGGGAGGCCGTTATTTTCAGCGTGTGGAGTATCCTATTGAAACACTTTAAATTTGTTAAACTTTCCACAGTGCTTTAAGTCCTAGAGTGCCCCATTGACAGACTTTAAAGTTGTTAAATTATTCTTATGCTATATAATCCGTGTAGTATTATTGTTTCGGCTATCCACTATATAACCATCGTCACATATTCACGCCAATTTATTAGCAAAAACTTTAGTGTGAATATTATTGAAACAAAAGTGCCCTTAATTGATGAACTCAATGGATTTTCGATGTAGTCTTATTTTACGATTTTTCCACCACAAAAATGTTTACAATTGCAATCTCCTACATTATCAGCGCAAATATGTTTCTTGAACATACAAGGTGTTTCAAAAGAAGTCATCCGATGTTGTTTGGCTCTCATTTTTTTCTAAATGATAAACTTCGATTCTGTTTTTTGATTGTGTTTATTTGAACCTTTAGAATTTTATTGGTTAAGTTGAGAAGATGATATCGGTTAAATGGGCGTCGTCACAATTGATTACCTTACGTTTTATGGCATTTTTCATCACTTCGGCGAGAACTTCGGGCGACAGATTCTCGCACTCGTGTCGAATATTGACCTTGAGGGCTTCCAGGGTCTTGGACTTGTTCACGTAGACACGGGACTTCAAAAAACCCCACTAAAAAAAGTCTGGAACGGATAAATCGTGCGATCTTGCTGGCCAGTGCAAATCGCCAAAACGAGAGATGAGGCGACCCGCGAACGCCGCCTTCAGAATATCGGTTTTAGCTCGCGCAGTGTGTGCCGTTGCTCCGTCCTGTTGGAACCGCATGTCCTCCAGTCCGAATTCGTCGAATTGCGGTAGAAAAAACTCGGTTAACTTCACCCTATAGCGCGCACCGTCCACTGTTGTCGTTTGACCAGCGGCGTTCTCAAAAAAAAAATGGCCCGATGACTCCTCCAGCGTGAACAGCGCACCATGCAGTCACTTTGAGCGGGTGTAATGGCTCCTCGTGCATCACTCGTGGATTTTCGGTGCCCCAGAAGCGATAGTTTTGGTTGTTCACGTACCCGCTGAGGTGGAAATGAGCCTCATCGCTCAATATGATTTTGGTGGAAAAATCGTCCACGAGATTGAGGATGGCTTGGGCGTAGGTTACACGCGTTTGGCGGTCGACAGGCAGCAGCTGATGCACGGACTGGACTTTGCTTGGGAACATGAGCAGGTCTAAGACCAAAATTCGCCATAGGGACGACCGGCTGATGGCTAATTGCGAGGCACGGCGTCTGGTCGATGTTTCCGGCGACAGCTCGACATCCTCGGCAACAGCGGCGATATTCTCGGCAAAACGGGCGCTCCGGGCCGGCCACTCCTGGCTGCGTATCGTGTGGTCCCATACTCTTCAAGGTTAGTGGCCAAACGGCGCAGTATTTGCGCAGTCGGTGTCGGACGGCCGGTTCAGCTGGACTCTATTTAAGTACCAATAATTCCATCTTATGCTCAATGTAGGTGCAACTAAACAACATCTTAGTTCCATTGAACTGTTTTTCAGTACGTGTATACTAGATTTGTAGAACTGTTGAAGTAAAAATTAGTCAAAGCTTCGGAATTGTTAACTTGAATATGGGAATTTCTACCTATTTTCAGTTCAATGTAAGTAAAAATGTTACTTAATTCAATCTCAAATTAATTTATTTTTAGTTTATTTCTAAAAACATTGAACTGGATTATGGTACACTTTAACTTACATTGGATAAATGTTGCAGATGTTTGTACTGAGTTTGAATATTTTGAACTTATTCCAAGTTTATTAATACACTTATTAGAAGGAAATACTGACTGTATCTAAGTAGAATTGTCTTGGGCTCTATACGAGTTTTATTTTTACCTTGATTTTAACTTAAATTTAGTTCAATTTGATAGATATATGAACAAAAAATATGTAACGGTTTCCTGTATTTGCTACAAAACTCTACTCAAGTCTAGTTCATGGTTAGATTTTACTAAACCAAAAAACAATAAATATGATCCAACTCCCAAGACAATTCATGAAAAACCCTGACTCTATATGAGGGTCAATTTTCCTCAGTTTTAGTTTATTTTAACACAAAATTAGTTCAATTTCTTTTGAGTGTACGGTAATTGTCCATTTGAATTTTAAACGGGTATAAATTCATATCTTTTTTGAGTATTTTGAACAAAGTTGACGATGACATTTGAAATTCTTGTGCACGGCGTCTAACTTACGTGTTTCGATTCAGATTTCACTTGATCACCCAGTGTATAGAATGTTTCAAAATTCTTTACAATACTGTGAATGGTTGCCTTGCTCGGCACATTATTTAAGCCATAAAATCCGGCAAAATTCTTCGCTTTTGTGAACGATTATTTAGATAATAATAAATTATTTCCATAATAAATTTAGATCCATAATAAATTGTTATCGACTGCTCTGCACAACTGTTCAATACAAACTGACAAATGTCAACCAAACAGAAATGGCGTTCAAAAACAGCGGCCTCGAACATAAAAAACCTTGTACAGAAACGTTTCTCAAATCTCTCACAACTTTTGACGACGGCGTGAGATCAACTATTGATTTCCCAATCCGTAGTTTATAGAAAAGATCGTGTTGGTAAAATTGGTGGTGGTGTTTTAATCTCAATTGAAAATTCTTTATCTTCTGAGTTAGTTACAACTAATGATATTGGCGATCTTGAATTTATTGTGGTGTCCCTTAATTTAGGCAATTTGAAACTGTTTGTCACGTGTTCTTATATACCGCCATCTTCATGCTTTGAGGTATATCAAGAGCATATTGACGCTATTGCAAAAGTTATTGCGTTAGCCAGTAGAAAGGACCGTATTTTAGTATTGGGTGACTTCAACTTGCCGTCTGTGACATGGGTGGCTTTACCCGATACCAATTCTCTGACTCCATTGACACCATGTGATTGGTCATCTGATTTTGTTACGCACATTTCCGAACTTGGCTTGATTCAATTGAACGACATTCCCAATTCTATGAATCGAGTCCTTGATCTAGTTTTAGTGGATGATTCTAACAACTTTGATATTTCTCGAATTGATCCGTTAATTTCTCCTGAGGATAGTTACCATCCAACGCTGGGAATTAATTATACATATGATACCATGAAGGTTGGTTGCAATTGCTTTCGTCCTATGTTGGCCTATGCTTTTTGCGTGCGAACTTTATTCTTTTGAATAATCTTATCTTTGATACCGACTGGCATAGTATTTGTCAGTGTAATAATTCTTTTGAATTTGAAATCGCCCTGGATGATTTCTATAATATTATTAATGGATTAATGGATTTGCCGATAGCCCATATAACACCACATGAAATTAAATCTGAAATTAATGCAATGAATACTACTAAGTGCCCCGGATACGACAAAATAGACGCGAAAATTATCAAATTATTGCCTTTTAAATCAACAATGTTTCTTACGATGCTATTCAACTCCATTATCCGTCTACAGCACTTTCCCGTACAGTGGAAATGTGCAGAAATCATTATGATTCAGAAGCCTGGCAAACCTGAGAACTGCGTTAATTCATACAGACCTATAAGCCTCTTGGTAATGTTTTCGAATCTATTTGAAAGAATTTTTCTCCGTCGTCTCCAACCACTTTTCAATTGAATCAACATTATTCCAGAACACCAATTTGGATTTCGCCACAAGCATGGCACACCGGAACAAATTCATCGAATTGTGAATGTGGTTTCAAATGCTTTAGAAAACAAAAAATATTGCTCTGCTGTATTTTTAAATATACAGCAAGCATTCGACAGAGTTTGGCATACGGGGTTGCTGTTCAAATTGAAGAATATTTTACCAGCTCCATTCTATTTGTTTTTCAAGTCTTATTTAGAAGACAGAAAGTTTTATGTTCGAGTAAACAACGATATCTCAGAAATAAGAAATATTGAAGCTGGTATACCGCAGGGAAGTGTTCTGGGACCAATATTGTATACTATTTTTACGTACGATATGCCATGTATACCCGAGCTTACAGTTGCTACGTATGCCGATGACACTACGTTTATTGCTTCCGACACTTGCCCTAATGTTGCTTCATCGCTAATCCAATCTCAACTTGACACCCTGTATTCCTGGCTCACTAAATGGAACATAAAGGTAAATCCACTAAAATCGACCCACATCACGTTTACGTTAAGAAAAGGGGACTGCCCATCAGTTATGTTAAATGGATCCACAATTACTCATACCGATAGTGTCAACTACTTAGGAATGCACTTAGATAGGCGACTAACATGGAAGAACCACATAAAAGCAAAGAGAAATCAACTCGATATTAAATACAAGAAAATGTACTGGTTGCTAGGTGAAAAATCGGAATTAAGTTTGGAAAACAAAGTTTTACTATATAAAACAAATTTAAAGCCAATATGGTGCTATGGCATACAAATCTGTGGAACTGCCAGCAAATCAAATATTGAAATTATCCAACGATTTCAGTCTAAAATCTTGCGAAAAGCTGTAAATGCCCCATGGTTTGTTTCAAACAAGACCATACATAAGGACCTGAACATACCATTCGTCAAAGATGAAATAACTAAATTTAGTAGCAGATACCTTCAAAGACTGAGCAATCACGAAAATCCGCTGGCAATTGCATTATTGGATGACAGTGAAGAAACTAGAAGACTGAAGAGATATCATATTTTAGACCTACCATTTAGACAATAATTTTTATTATGTTTATGTACATGAATTTTCAAATACGATACCATAGTATATAGTTATTGTGTATAACATATGTCATTTTCGTTAATTTATCAAATTTGCTTAATATTATATATATTAATAGATTGCAAATAAAAATTATGTAAAAAAAAAAATATTTCTAAGTCTGTACCCAAGAGGCCTATAATGGACAAAAAATCTGGACTGCTAGCAGACTATGCGAGGTATATTGTTGCTAGGAGTAGATACAACTCTAAATCTCGTGAGAGTTACAGATTATATTTCGATAGGTTGAAGGCTAATTTTAAACGGAACCCCAAATCATTCTTCAGATTTGTTAACTTGAAGCGTAATTCGTCTTCCACACCTTGTAGGATCACAAGGAACGGTATTGATTATTCAGATGAGGAGTCTATTGCTAATTGTTTCGCCGATTTTTTCGCATCTATTTATTCCACCCGAGCCTATGATTTTTCCAAATCATACCCGTACACCTGTCGTAAATTCTTCGTGGTTGCTAGATAACTTATCATATTGAAAGCCTCGAATAAAGCTGGTCCTGATGGTATCCCGGACTCTATGTTGAAATACTGCTAGAATTCTCTCAGCTTACCGTTGACTCTCTTATCTAACGCTTCGTTGAAGTTGGGTCATTTCCCTGTACAGTGGAAAAGCTCGTATATAATCCCTCTCCACAAATCTGGTAGTTTAGTAAATGTTGCAAATTATAGGGGAATTGCAAAATTGATTGCCATTCTTAAACTTTTTGAGAATTTAGTCACAAAGGTAATTTCTCATTATGTTTCCTCTATTTTAGATCCATGTCAACATGGCTTTCGGAAGGGTCGTTCCACCGTGACTAATTTGCTTCAGTTTTCCTCTTCTATTATTGACGGCTTTATTACTGGAGATCAAACTGATGTGATTTTTACCGATGTTAGTAAGGCTTTTGATAAAGTTATCCACAATTTGTTATTATATGGGCAATGGGTTTTAATTGTAACATGCTGAATTGGATTAGTTCTTACTTAATGAACAGAGAACAGATGGTATCATTTGGTCGATCATTCTCAAGATCTATTTTTGTGTCATCTGGGGTGCCTCAGGGCAGTCATCTTGGCCCGGTTCTATTCTTGTTATTCATTAACAACTTACACGCCTCCACTCTAAATTGTTAACGTACGCTGATGACGTGAAGATCTATTTTTCTTACAAGGATCCTTGTCAATATACTTTACTTCAGAGGGATTTGTCTACTTTCCAGACGTGGTGCGAATCCAATTTGATGGAGCTTAATTTTGCGAAATGTAAGAATATGCTGTTCTCTAGGTCATCATTTTGTTCGGGAAAATACATTTTAGGTGGCAATGTTCTTGAATCGGTGGATTCATTTGTTGATCTTGGTGTTCTCTTGGACGGAACATTGAATTTCAACTCCCACATAACTACGGTGGTAAATAAGGCTTATGGAGTTCTGAACTTTATTAAACGTTGGGCAAAGGAATTTTCAAATCCCTACGTTACGAAAAATCTTTTTACTTCACTATTCCGCCCTACTCACGAATATGGATCTGTTGTTTGGGACCCTTAGTACAATTTGTATGTTAATATGATTGAATAGGTCCAGAAACAGTTTCTCATTTTTGCCTGAGAAACCTTCAATGGAACCCGAACCATAATCTTCATTCGTATAGCAGTAGACTAGCATTGATCAGATTGCCGACTCTTAGTAGTAGACGTACCATGATAAACTCTATTACAGTTTTGAAGATAATTGATGGATGTATATATTCTGAATTTCTGTTATCTAAGATTTTCATAAATGTCCCATTGAGACCCACGAGGTACTATAAACTCATTCACTTCGAGTTTCAGCGTTCGAATTATGCGTCCTTTGATCCAGTTAGGAGAATGTGTCGTGACTTTAATGAGCTATATCAGTTTATTGATTTCACTGGTAGTAGGGAAACTACAAAGTCTAGGATAATTTGTCATTTGAACCGATTGAATTAGTGGTATATATTCCTTTACATATGTAAATTTACGTTATCCTTACTATCTGGTCTGATTTATAATTTGATTTTCGTTTTGCTCGTAATTATTATATATTATGAAGTCTGTTATCTTACTATCTCGTGATGTGCTTTTATACTTATTTATGTTAGTGTAATACCAACTGGTGAAGAATTTCTGTAGTTGGTTGCAACGTGTGAACTTATGTTCCTTGCTCTCCCGTTATAGACCGTCCTCACGTTATGGGGACGTGGCCCTCTCGGTCGGTAGGGGCGGGTAAGAGTGCCGGCGATGGGTTTGCTCGATAGGAAAAAAAATCATAAGTGGTGGTTAAATGTAACGGTAAATTTAAATCCATTTTTGTTACTATTTGCTTGCCCTGGAAGTAAATTTCTTAGGATTTTTGTAATGTGCTTTTAAAGCAACGTTACATAAAAATGAGCTTAAAATACGTATTTAGTAACATAATAATTGTATTCAAAATATTTACAAAATAGTTATTCAACATAATTCAAATCGTAGATAAAGTTTTTCGATGTGATTATAATTATAATATTATAATTATTATAAAGTGCATGGTAACTTCAGCTGTCGACTGAAATACGTGCTGTGTTTAGCGGCGACAAAATCATTTTGAACTTTGACCGCTTTGTGGCATAATCTGAGGTTAAATTATTGGTGTCGATTTCGTACATAAAGTTTTAGTCTAAATTCTACAATGCTTAAATATATTATCGGGCGTATCTCTAGCATTTAATATCCTATCAAAATGATAAACATATATAAATAAGTATATCATTGAAAACTGTATAAAATATCTAAACAATTATTAACCTATTGAAAGACACTTTAAAATTTCAATTTCAAAAATTAAAATGTTTTGGTACGTATTTGCAAAGAGATACGTCCTCATTCAAGATATAAAATTGTTTGTTTACCCTTCAACGACAAGATATATTAAAATTATGGAGAAATAAAAATTTATTATGTTTATTTTGACGAATGCCGCGGTATATAGTTTCTCACAATTTGATGTATATCGTCCCTGGGCCTTCAAAATGCACTATGTGTGATTATTAAACATTTTGTTCTATTGCACTATTGTGCAGACTTGTAAGTTATACATATCATATACCCAGCAAGCCGTTTCCCGATATCTAGATTTGTATTAGAATCGGTTGGTCACGAATACGTTGAAAGTTGAAAAAACATTGAATGAAGAATAAACTCGGCTGGAAGTTTTTATTCGAGCGATATCAAATTATGTTCTAAGATTTAAAATTCGTTTTTTTCGATTTACCGGTACAAATTATATTTTAGAAAATCATTGTTTTGGAACAATGTTTAGAACAACTAGAACAACCGGAAAAAATTTTGTTTTCCAAAAGTGGGGTGCAAAGTTTAATATTGGTTTTTTTCGATTTACCGGTACAAATTATATATTAGAAAATCATCGTTTTGGAACATTGTAGAACAATCCTAGAACAATTCAGAACAATCTTCAAAAATATTTATTTCTAAAAATGGGGGGCTAACTTCGCACACCTGAAGAGCTATCAAAAGAAAAGTAGAAAATATTTTCAAAACTGTGCAGATACTTATGAAACAAAAAAGAGCATTTACAAACTGTGTATGATCATCTTTCTGATGGTTTTGAAGATCATGTTTGAAGATCAAATTAAAACAATAATAGTGAAAGCATCTCTGTTTCCGAAAATCTTTCAAAACTTGCTAAATATTTTAAAAATATGCGCACAAAGAAAAACACTAACGCGTATACCAAACGTGATAATGGGGCAACTCATTTACAGATACCTATTTGGTACTGGTTGTTGGATAATAGTTTTTGAGCGGAATTTTGAAGAGTAGGAATTTTGAATGTAACACCAAAAACTTTCGCAAGAATTCGGGGCTTTAGGTACTCTAGAGCATAGTGGTTACTATTGTTGCAATAAATGCTTTAAAATTTGAAGTGAGGATAGAAGTAAGTATTTTCGTAGCAGATAGTACCAGAATTAAATTTTTTTAAAACAACACAAAAATATGTACCACACAAAAACATCAAATATTTTCCAATCAACATATTTAAATGTCAAAAACGATTGTTTAGTTGGTAAAAAGGCTGAAAGATGGTAAGGTAAGATGACAATATAATATGAAACCATTATCCATTTGTAATTTAATGTTTTTGAGAAAGCTTGTAATGATGCGGCAGTTGAAAGAGATACTGATGTATACAATATAAATAAAATCATAAGTACCTCAACTGGCACGTTCTCTAATTCATCCAGCAGAACTTTTTTCCAATTAAAAACTACAATAAAACAAAACAATTAAGCGAGTCGCTTGCATAGAATTAAATTGTGGTACGAGGTTCGCAGGTTGGCATATATATGCTTTCCAGATATCTATAATATCTACAGCATTCTCACCATACAGCTAATCTAATATTCTTGATTTTTGATAGGAAAACGATGTAGCAAAAGTCCCAGATTTCATTCGAAATAATTGGTGCAAGGTTACGTACAAGAATTACAGCAAATGCAATGAAAAGTAAGATATTCAAATTGTGTTTCATTAATTGAAATTTTAATTTGTTGCTACATATATTGCCATAGATGCTTAGCGGTCAAAGTTTAAAAGGTTGTAAGATTACGAATACGACCAAGCACATACGAACTGCTGCAGACCGAATAAAAAAATTTAACAATTCCTATAACCAAAATCTAAATTATTTAACTCAATATGGAATGTTTCAAATGTCGCTGAAGAAAAGCAGAACAACAAGTGGGAATCAAAATAAACGAAAGAAACTGAAAATGTAATTACACGGACTGCAAAAGAAAAAGGATTTCACGAAAATAATTAATTCATCATGGATGATTTCCATTTATTCGGCCTTTTCATTGGTACCTTTAAATTTAATTATTCAAGCTCGAGGCCATTCTATATATCTATTAATAGAGACATAGTTTTTTTTTTAAAATGGAGTTTTACAAATGTATTCCTATGATTCCTGGCAAAGCGTATAGCTATTTCAGTTCTAGCCACAGATTTTCATCAGCGGTTATTTGGAATGATGCTATTGAAAAATTCATCAAACTAAATGCAAACGAAATCTAATTTGAATTGAGAATTCACTATAATGCAAGTGTTCGAAAAATATCGCAAGCAAAACACACAAGAAAACATTTGCAGAAACTTCTTTCCATCTCAAGAGAGAAACATCGATCCTCATTCTCTTTCAACTACAATAACAATTGCATGCAGTTTCGTCGTGCTCCACGTTATTCAAATTCATCAGGGATCATTTAAATTTATTCGCCTTTTTATTGGTACTTTTCAATTTTATTGTTTCAATTTTATTGTTCTAGTTTTTGTTTTAAAGGAGTTTTGCAAATGTATTCCTAGGATTCCTGGCAAACTGTATAGCTATTTCAGATCTAGCCACAGACCTTCATCAGCGGTTGTTTGGAAACTATATCTCTATTAATAGAGATATAGAATTGCCTCGAGCTTGAATAATAAAATTGAAAAGGAAAATAATTAATATTTTTGTTTCCTATATGCTCTTTTATGTTTTGCTGGACAACGGGACAAAACGTTAATTAACGTTTTTTAACAATATTTATTATTTAGGTTTTTGTTTAAACTTATACTTCGGACTTTTAAAATGTTATAAGGTTCATTCATCAATTTCTACTAAAAGATGTATTTTAATAGAAAATATTTGTTCTCGAAATACAGTGAAATTGATTTATTGTTTAATTCTGCTTTACTTTTGTTTTATAAATTTAGCTTTGTTTCTAATAAATAAATAAACTTCTTAAATAGTATATTATTCTGTTATGGATATGATAAAGGTAAAAGCGTACAGATTAATTTTTTAAAAATCGATGAAAGGTCTCAATACATGCAGCTTTTAAGAGCGATCTCGCAACTAAATATCGTCGATATCGCTTGTTTTCCGAATCAAAATAAATACGATATACAAGGTGGCGCAAAAGTAATCCTCCTATCAGAAAATGCTATAAATTTTGCGATTGGCCCCTAATGTCAGCTCTGTTTTGACATTTGTGTAGTAAACACATGCGAAATACACGTTAATAAACAATGTTACGCTACACTGCTCCAGAACGCGGAATATTGCTGACTATTTATTTGACCAATAATCGGTCGGTGACTTTGGTACAACGTGAATTTCGTCGCAGATTTCCTGGCCGTCCAACGCCTACTGGTGAAACACTGCGACGTTTAGCCGCTCGCCTCGAAGAGACTGGCACAACACGAGATGCTGCCAGGCGTGGTAGACCCCGGAGTAGCCGTTCTGCAGAGAATATTGCTGCTGTAGCCGAGGATGTCATGGAAGCGCCGTCGATGTCATGGAAGCGCCGTGAGCGCTACAGAGCAATGATCGACGAGTTCTTTTTGCCGCAACTTGATGAATTGGGATTGGGAACATGTGGTTCCAACAGGACGGTGCAACGGCACACACTGCACGTGCCACAACCGATATGCTGAAGGATGCATTTCCCGGGCGCCTAATCTCCCGTTTTGGCGATTTGCACTGGCCAGCAAGATCGCCTGATTTGACCGCTCCAGACTTCTTTTTGTGGGGCTTTTTGAAGTCGCGGGTTTATGTCAACAAGCCTCAGACTCTTGCAGCTCTTAAAGACAATATCCGTCAAGAATGTGAGGACGTATCGCCGGAAGTTTTGGCCAAAGTGATGGAAAATGCCATAAAAAGGGCTCAAATGACAATCAACTGTGGCGGCGGCCATTTACATGACATCATATTCTCGACTTGATGTAAAAAAAATTAAAAGACCAAATAAAAATAATCCACAAGAAGAATCAAAGTTTTTCATTTTTTTTTAAATTACAGCCAAAAAACATCGGAAGTTTACTTTTGCGCCACCTTGTACATATGGATTAAATATCTTACCGAGGAATCATCTTTATTTCGAATCTGTCACCTTGCAGAATTTATACGAAAACGCTACTCTTTTCTGATCTATACTGAATTAGATATCGATGTAATTTTCAAAAATATCCAATCATTTTCGATACGATTTCGATCCGTTTTGCTTACTGGGATAGAAGACCTCAGTGCAAGAAGGGCTTGCCATATTACTTGTTTTGCATTGTATTCTTTTGCAACTTTCCATTGGTTCCCAGACAAAATTCGCGGGAAAGCGGGAATTGAAACTGAACGAAATAACCCGGAAATCCCGGGCGGCAATTTATTTATATACTATTTTTTCAAAATATTGGCCTAATTAGCTGAAGCAAGTAATAACAACAACAAACACTTACGCATATAAAAAGAAGTAAACTAATAAAGTTTAACGAAAAGAGAAACATTACAACGGCAAACATATTCACACATGTTGTTTTGTTTTGTATCGAATTAGCCAAAGTTTACAATACAAATTAGTAGTGCAGATTGGGTCGATGATTCCTTGCTTTCATTCACATTTACCACTTTGTGTCTGCTGGTGTAAATATTGTATGTATGTGTAAGTACATACTTATGATCATGCAAACATTTCGGGTGGGAAATAACATCACTAGACTACCGCCGTCAGACAGACATAACGTCATCAGATTGCCACGCCACCATGTACGAAAATAATTAGGTGCATCTCGCACATGCCACTGCCAAGAGTGGAACTGTTCAAGAACACAGCCTTTTACTTGGCATTTTCATTCAAGTTTAATGTCAGTTGTACCAAAACAAATCTCTGCTAGCTTTTTTGCTACACTTTGGCATTTTATTGGTGAGAAAACTACATAATTTGATTGTGTTGTTATTTACGTTTGGCTCTTCTGTCATATCATTAGTATATATACATATACATATAGATACGTAAATACATTGCATACATACGGGATGTATACAAACAGACACACATGTACATACCTGCGTTCGAGTTTTTCTAGAACCGCAATTCACATTCAAGGGAATAATTTTCCGATGCAATCCACTGAGTATGACGAAAGTTCAAATACACAATTGTTTATACATACATATGTTTGTACACACGTCTGTTGGTAGGGTGGTGTCCCACTAATAAATATGTCGTTTTAGTTGGTGCACATTTCCGATCACATTCCCTTTGGGCAAATTACGTAACGGTTTGTACACAGACACACTCACGCGTATTCCGCAATATGAATTTTAACTGATCGAAATGAAATTACTATGCGAGACGAGATTTACAACGCGAGTTTTCCAAAACAGGACTATATAATTTTTTTCATCTACATATGTATATACTAACTAGACTAGATTTGCATGTAATATTCAGAATTATTAGTATGTATTTATTTATATACTAATATATTGCTCTTATTTATTATTTCACTTATACGACACGTTTCACGATCGCCACAGCAGTCTGTTATAACAAAAAGTTTTATGAAAACTAAATGTACATTGGTGCTATTTCTTCAGCATTTGTTGATTTCAACACTGGCGGACTGTATATGGGTAAACCTCTGCAATCCGTTTGTTCGTCAGAACGTTGAAATGTAGTTACGGTATAATAAGTTTGCTCAAATTGGCTCATAGCGTGTGGAAGCGATCCTTCTCTTGGCCTTTAGCGATGCACATGTAGTGTTCAAATAACCGACATATTTGAAAATCGGTTCTCAGCTTCACCCACTAAGTATTGTGCGGTAAGTTTGTTTTGTATGACCATTCTATTTTCTCTTAATGAACAGTTGTCTATTAAATCAGACAAACAGTAATTTTCTTGCCTTTTTCCCTTTGAAAATAAAGAAACATTTTATATATTTGTATGATTTTGATTTAATTTAGATTTTTTTGTTTTCTACAAACAACATAAATTTGAATTCAGTTTACACATATGTACATATTTAAGATTTATTGTAAATTTCAACTGTCTTATTCATATTTGTCTATCACATCTTGGGGTTAGAAACACTCGAAACTCACCCACCTGAAAGAATTTTGATAACGATTATAATGAAACTATGCACTAGTATGTAGATGTCAACAAAGACCTCCCAGTGCTGCCATCTTTCATAATACAGGTTATGAGGAGTTGAAAGTGTAAATAAAATTGTTATGATGCAATCATGCTCAACTAATCATAACTCAAGATCGAGTAGTCGGGCTTCTATGGTTTCAGATTCACATAAAAGGACTAAATGAACTGCGAATAACTAATTCTATTTGGTCGTATTAGCCCACTTATATCATCAGTAGTTTAAAAAAATTTTATAGGTCGCTTTTCAAAAAAAAAATAAATGCAAGACCTTGAAAATTGCAGTAAAACCGCGGACTGGTTAATATCTCAAACACGACATTTTTAAAGTTAAAAGTATAAAGTATTTATACTTATACATTTCCCCAGAGTTCTAATATTTTCGCTATATTAATACGTTTATACAATTTTCTACACATTTAAGGACATTGCCCCGTATTTTTTTTTTATAATTCAAAATGAAGAATTTGACAATTCTGGATTCAAACATTTATTACAAATGTGATCGATCTCTCTATACTTATACTTAAAAAATCAGAGAAATATTTTCCTATTCCCCTAACGCTAAAATGTAATTGGTCTAATGGCGGTGAAGACCAAGCAGACGGGATAATTAGCTGGATATAACGTGAAGAGACTGCCCTAGACATTTCAAATTGATTGGAAAATTCAATCAGATTGATAAAAATATGGTTTGTATTAGGATTCGAAATTTGGTGATGTTCGTTACGTTCTGTCTGTTCTAACATGGATTGAATTGGAGGTTAAAGTTGAGGTGCTCCACCGTAGTTCTAAATGTTAGTTTTCGCCAATTTCCGAATCAAAAATCTAAATATGTTCAGGACTACCCTCATTTTTGCTTATTTCGAAGTTAACCATAGGGTTTTCAGTTAAGAGCCATGCACACCCAATTTAAATAATTCAATTTAAAAATGTAATGCATTTCTGCCTTGAAGTAGATGCACTCGAAAATTGAGGTCATGAGACACTTATTGGGATTTATGTTTGCAAAAAATGACTGAGAATACTAATCAGATTATTATATATCCCAGTTTGTCTTGAAGATATTTTCAGTAGAGTTTCCTTAGGACAATGTACGTAGGTACTGACACTTTTTGTAAGACATGTCCGTGGCATATTACTAATTTTGTCTTAGGTGACATAAATTGTGAACGGGCTGACAATTTATGTGACACTTCCTTATAATGCCAATGCTGAATAGCGATAGGATAAGTCTATATCTTTTGTCAACGACTAGTCATGCGTGTAGATATATTTAAGTTATTCAGAATACATAAATCTGAAATGTATATGTACATACATATATATTTGAATTGTATTTTAAAATTTTACAGAATTAGTGTCAAAAATGTTTGAAAATTAGTACAAGAATATGCGCATTTGTTTTATTAATTTAACAATATTTATTTTAGTTTTTTTTTTTAAATTAGAGGTCATCCATCTCGAAGACTCGACTACAGTAATCATATAGAAAATGACGCTTTGGGCAACTGGCCAACTGATGAATAATAACTTAAGGTCGACTTGTGTACATGTCATAAGGTGATCGTCACAGTTGACAAACTGCTGAAAATTCCTGCTGACTTTTTACCAAATGCATGAAAATGACATTAAGTGTTTTGTATGGGAACGGTTCGGCAAATCAGCAGGGACTCTGACATGTCCCTTCTTTGTCACTAGTGATTGTGTCCAACTATTCGGACATTTGCTTTGTTCGTGTAATCAAGTGACCCCAAAATAAGTTTTCTGACTTACTCGAACAACACAGTACAATTTTTTTTAATAGGGAACTGAGAATTAAATAGCAGGCAGTAAATTATTTTAATAGAATGTAAGCGATATTCAATGACAAACGTTGCACCTTAGATTGTGCCTGGGGCAAAATAAAGTGTAAAAATGTATTGACTCGAAACATATTTTTTATAGTTATTAGTTTGTCATTATAAATATTGTCAAAAGTGGCTCAATAGTATGGCAACAAATTAAATATTGTTTACCTGGGGCAATTGAAATGTAATTACCCCTATTTGGATGGTACTACGTCCGTCCGGCAACAAAATCATCCCTATTTCTTAAATTACATTTATCAAAGCAGATCCAAACCGTTGATTCCCATGTTTTAGAAAAAGTATATCGGAATTAATTATAGCAAAATAGCATTTTATTATTCTTTTCTTTTGTGTTTTTTTTCACACGATGTGAATATTCTTTCACACGTACGAATTTTGACATATGTATCTTAAGTGTAAAGACCTGGAGATGTTGTGGGACCTGCTATTATAGATTTTCTAGCATCTTTATTATAACATACTATTAGATTCTTTATTCGATTAATCGGCATAAATTACTCGATTAATTTAAGGCTAAAATCAGTCGTCTTAAAGTACTCGAGGCATCAATTGCCAGAAATAGTTCGAGGCACCGAACAACGGTTAATCGATGCCTTTAGGAAATTTCCAACTGGGATGAATTAAAACAGAATGTTCCGTCTCTAAAATTTATATTGTTTTTTTTAAACATTTATTTTCTGAGATATTAGACAATCCGCATGTAAACTCAATTAGTAAAATCAAACATGTACCTTTTTTCATCCTGCAATTTATTTATTGCCCATAGATTAAAATACTATAAATTCACCAACTCGCTCTCTGTTTTTTGACTGAAGGGAATCGAACGCCTGAAGTCGTCAGTTTCAAATTCAAGAGAAGAATTCTGTCGCTGAGGTTTGATAAATAATGCTAAACTGTTACTGTGAACATGCAAAATATGTAAATATATGGAAATATATGGCATTGCACAGTATTAAAAATGTAGAATTGTGTTCGATGTTCGCACAATTTTTTTCTGATTCCTCTCGGAAGAAGCACATAGTGGAACGGCCGATGAGACGGATAACACTTCTGTAGCACGTCTGATGCGACGGTTAACACTTCTGTAGCAGTTTAATCTATGCTATTGCTGTTGTATGATCGCTTATGTTTATGTAGAATATTAGGAAAAATATATTAACATATTAGGAAAATATGGCAACTCTGTACATTGTATGATAGTATTGGCAAATATTTATTTTGAGCAAATTGCTTTTTTTGGGTGTGACCGTTCACATAAAAGTTACCATAGAGTAATCTCATACTAGAGAGAATATTTGGCTCATCTGACGTTTCCTTTCACACTCTTCTTGATGCGGTCGGTGTGATAGAGAGATGTTTGACGAAAAGTGAGATACACCAGGTGGAATTACAATAACTTCTTGCTTTAATTTTTCATGTCGTGTTGGTGAAAAACTATGCAATTTAAATGTGTTTTACAATCTTTTATTGTTAGCATACATTTGCGTTGTATTTAACACAATAATTTTAACACACAAAACGAATTGCCGTTGTTGTTATTTTTTTCGTTGTTTTGAATCATTGCCTCTATCTGGTATTAGTAAAGCAATTCTTTTCAACATCGAACGTAAATATCACACCAGGCCAAATGTCATAAATTTGGTGAGAGAACTGTGAGGTCTACTATAAATATTAGCCTATGAAAGTTACTATGTGTACATTTCAGAGAATTCTCCTGGTGATGGTCATTTCATATATTTACATAATTTTAATTAATCAAGACATTTTTAGAATTTTCGTGAAAATGGGTACCTAGGTAAGAATTTACAATATAAATAAAAATTACGTTTGTATGGGAGGTATGAGAATAACGATAGTTAATTCGCCCATCTTCAGTATAACGACACTAATTGAAAACGTATTACGCCATGCCCATATACTGTTTTCATTAATTAATTCCGTTACAAGACGGTATTCTGTTAGTTATTTCGATTCAATTTTTCATCTTTGTTTATTTTCGGTGGCCGTTGGCGAGAACGCTGGTTCGGTCCACCTTACACTTCTTCCGACGACGGTCACCTCGATTAGTGACGTCGACATTGTCGAGTAACAAGCCATGGAATAGCTTCTCAAAAAACAGTTCGTAACCGGTGAAAACTGGAAAGCTCAGTGATTGTGAGAAGCTCTCCCCTATCCCTTAATGGGATGTAATGGGAAAACATTTATTTATTTATTTATTTTCTGGATAATTTTAAGAAAATTAAATATGAAGCCGACATAAAACATTTTGCAAATGCATAATATTTTTGCTAATAAGTTTCCTAATCTTTGACCTGAATCGAAATTCATCGAAATCCGACTACTCTACCTTGAGTTATGATTAGTTGAAAATGATAGCCTAATAAAATTTTGGGTTAAAATTACGGGCATACACACTACCATAGAATAACACATACGTAGAAGGTTTTATTCGCTCATCTGACGTTTCATTTCACACTCTCATCGTAGGTTTGTGGAAATGAGAGCAAATTAAATTTAAAATTTACATACACCAGGTGGAGTTACAAAATGTGTTCACTTAACTTTTTCATGTCGTTTTGGTGTAGAACTGAAAAATTTAAATATATTTTGCACTTTTTTGTTGACTTATATCGTTGGTATACATTTGTATTGTATTTAACACAACTAGTTTGCCACAAAAACACGAAATTCGGGTGTAGTTCCTTTGTGGATCGCTGTATACCATTGCCACCATCTGGTATTATTGAACCTATATTTTCCACCCTCCACTGTGTAATTTCCATCGTACCTATGACGTTTAATTTATTGAGCGAATAAAACCTTCTATAGTATGTGTTATTCTATGCACACTACTAGGGTGGTTCAAATTCTCATATTAAAATTGAATCGTTAAATTATTCCGAAATTCTGTGTTATTCGAATTTTTCGAGATTAATTTTGAAATATGTCACCAAATTTTTGGAACTGTGGCGTTTTTGAAATTACAAATTATATATATTATTCAAAACAACGACTTTTTTCAGTATAGTTATAAAATTTTAAATTTTTGCCATATAGCCAGTTTAGCCAATACCTTCCTTGCTGTTGGTGATAATTTGAAATGTAATATTTTATTCGAATGTAAACAATCCACTTTCCACCTGATTTATGTAAACCGTCACTCGTTCATATGATAATTTTGCACCACTTGACTTAACACGTTCGTGGTTTTCAGAAAAGAACTGAATTAATTTCGTTCATAGGGAGCCACTTAAGTAAAATGAAGATGAGCCGGAGAGACAAAGTAATACTTGACACTGTGGGGGTGACAAGGACATTTTTATGTCAAAATTACAATATATTGATATTGAGGACTGATAACGGTGGAAGACAGTCTCAATGTTCAGGCAGGAGTATATATCGAGGATTAACACAATTTGAAGGGATATTTCAACATACAGACGTATTAACACAGTTCTGACAAGCAGCTTGCAGAATGAGAACAACATATTAGTGGAAAAATTGAACAAAACGGAAGTATTATATTTGACGAAGAATACTGAACTGACGAACAGAGTTGCCGCACCCAGGCAAAGTACCCAGGCACCCAGGCAAAATACAAGATCGATATTCTGAATAATTTGACGAATGACTCCAGATACAACGTAAATGATGCACTTGGTTTTAAGTCGGCAATTAGCAATATCGAAAGAGATGATGGTCAATTATTCCCAGGAATAAATTGTGTAGAACCAGTATTTCCACCAGATCCACGCTGTAGTGGAAATTTGGTTGCTGCACTGTCACCATATACATTGTGTTGGCACTGGACGGCAGTGCTACCCGACCAGAAAACGGTACCTGGTGAAGGACCTTTGTTCGAATCTCACCAAAGCAAAACACCATAAAATTTGTAATGTAATTTCAGATTACTTATGTGGAAAATCCGCCCATAGTAGTTCGTGGGATGCACTGAAAGAGATAGAGCCATTGGAACTACTTCAGTATATTTTTGCGGGGATTATTCACCACATTCGACATAGCGTCCGTGTATCGAAGTCTACCGATCCATTTAGACATTAAGACGATCGAGACAAAAATGTAGTATACTGGAAAAATTAACACAAATAACAAGACATATTCATTGAATTGCTGAACTTTTTCAAAAAAATACGAGATAGCTCAAATACAAGGATACATTTTATGAGCAAAGAGAGGGTATGCCCGTGGGAACACCCCAGCTTCACCAGTACTAGCTGGCATAATGATAGAGGAGTTACTACTGGACGAATCTTTGACGATGTTGGAAGTGAAGTTCAAAATCTTTACAAAGTATGGAGATGACTTCTTTGTTGTAATAAAAAGGACTGAATAACGTTTGCCGGACATGAATCTACCATACCTGGACGCAGTAGTAATTCGACAATGTAATCTGCTCAAGCTTTAGTGGTATCAGAAGACCACAGCTCGGGGGATTCATTAACTTTACCTAAAAGCACGTCCGACATAATATTATTAGCACAACGATAAATTTCATCAATAGAGAGTAGAGTAGAGTATTTTCACACGAAGAATGAATGTAGAACAACGGAAATTCTTCGGAAAATTGATTTCCCATCCAGGACTGTACAAGAGTTACTAAACCGAAATGTGTATGTCTAAAGTACAATTTACGGCTACAGGATGAGAGCCCATCAAAAACGTACAAATCGCTGACCTATATACCTCGATATTCCTCAACTCCGATTAAAGCCCTCCGATATCTATGGGAATGGATCATATGAGTTGGCATTAAAACCGCGCAATACACTGAGCAGGATACTCAGCCACACAAAGTCTAAGGTGGCAAACAAGGACAAAGCTAATAGCAGACTGTCTAAACAAGTGTAATGGTGACGCGACTGACGTATGCCTTGTAAAGCGATGAAGTTAGGACCATTTGCATTTTGAACCACCCTAATACACAGCCTGCAGAATAATTACTGGCTACACTTTAAATTATCAGGTAGGCCATGAGAGAATTACCTCAGGTAGGCTGGACAATATCTTGAGCTTTTTGGATCGAAATAAATTAATCTGCGGTGGATCTAACACTTAATCTCGTCAGCCTGTGGTATCACAATGGACTAATAAGTCTAAGTGAGTGACCAACATCTGCCCTAACCTAATCATATTTAAATACATACGTACATCTTTGACATCTGTCAGGAAAATAATTCACTGAAGTTTTGTTAAAAACGGACGGAAAATTATTTTTCGTAAGTCCGTCTGACATGTTTCTACCCATATTTAAAGATTATGCTTGATTTATTGTCCATCCTATAAATATTTTAAATTTAAATACGTATAGAAATTAAACTTTGAGCTTCCGAACCAATTAAATATTTGAAAATCATATCCAAATTACAACAATGAATCAAATTTGTATTTAGTATTTCTGTTTTAATTCTAAATGCATATCCGAAATTTTGAGTTTTAACTCGAACCGGGTAACTGACGCAAAATATGAGAGTAAAAAAGTAAACTTTTTTAAATTCCGGCACGCCATCAATGATTTGGAACCGGGTTTTCGGGTTCGGTTTTGAATACATAAGATAAAATGCAATCTGTGTAAATCGGTCGTTTCAAATGGTAGACAGTACTCTCACTATATCCCATGTACAATGGGATGAGATCACAATTATGACGATAAATGTGTTTTCAAGTCTAGTCGGGGCGACCACAGTTAGTATTAGAGTCTATGCTGAGTGAATTTGCACATTCGTCCATATGAAATTTAGCATATATGATTCTTTGAGTCTCATCTTATGAGAGGTACTTGGTATTTGTAGTGGCGTCAAATATTGCAACAACTGACTAGATCTTTCAGCAAAACGACGCACGCAGCCAAGTGGCGACATGACACTAAGATGGAGTAGGACCCTGGGAAGGATTGGATTGAGATATAGTTGTGGTGGCAGTGTACAATGAAATATTAGGATCGTGGTTACTGTATTGGTGGAGAAAGGGGTTACTGGCGGTTGCTGATGCACCCTGAGGGAGTAGCAAATTGTTGGCGAAACAAAGGGCCGATGCATAGTAGGGAGGCAGCATGGAGGCTAAGGACGGATTGGTAGGCGATGGAGGTGCAATGGCGTTGGTTGAGTTCATAGATGCTGTAAGGTAGAGATTGTTTTCAAAAACAGTCTGCCTCTGGGCAATCTTTAAGCGAGACGTCAGTTGCTTCTTCCACTTAGTCCGCCTGTTCTGAAACCAGGTCTTAATTTGAACCTCTGTTAAATTCAGTGACTTGGAGAGTTCCATTCTCTTGCTAACGCTGAGGTATTTATCCAGTTTGAATTCGTTCTCCAGTCTTTCAAGTTGCTTGGCGCTATAGGCTTGTCTGGGCTTTCGATCGATTCCTTGCTTCCGAAACCGTTTTGCTGTAAATAGTAAATGGGGAATGAGGCAGATTTTAATGTTTGACAAATATTTATACAATTCGCTTTACCTTGTAGTCCCATTAAGTGGTGATGGTGATAGTTAAAATGTGTTGGAAGTATTGGCTTCGCAGTCAGCCCAATCCAATTTGTGTATAAAACAGGTAACATTTCCAAATCGCTCTGGTGCGCTAGCCGATTGCCGAATGGATATACTGCGCTTGCGTTCGTGACGTTTGTAGAAATAGGATTCAGGGTTTTACTGACAATTTTACCAACATCTAGAATGGCTGGAATAACACAATTGAAATTTATTATCTTGGAACAAAAATATAGCTTACTTAGAGCATAAGATAACCCATTAAAAATGGATCGAATTTGTAAATATCGCACACTCTCTACAAACAAGTCATAACTATAAATTTTTGAGTTTGAATTTTGTGTTAAAAAAACAATATGCATCGCACAGTGGGACCGATTGGAAAATACACGGTAACAATATCACATCTTTTAAAGTACTGTTCTGACCATTTTGGAATGTACCAGACATTTGTAGAGGAGGAGTCAGCCTTTTAGAATATTGCACTCAGGGTCACCCTGTATCATCACAGTTCGTGCTACAGTGTGTCGAATTTGACCATTTTGGTGCTGCTGAAAATTTCAATGCGTGGTACTTCTACATTTATAGACTGATTACAAAGATTTTTACTTTTAAAAATACACTATGCACGACAAACAAAAAATACCCTTTTTTATTAAGATATTATCTATCAAAATTTAAAATTGTAAATGTTTTCATTGCCTTTTTCCAGTTTTTTGCTAATAACTGTCATTTGAGGGAAAATAATATTTCTGAAACCACCACTGTATTAGAATGACTTTAATAAAGAGTATACAACAAGGCTCCCCATTATATTCCATGAAGGGATTGGGGAGAGCTTCTCACAACCAGTGACTGTGCGCTTTCTAATTTTTCACTTACTCGTTGGCACCTACAGTTTTACACCGGTTCCGAATGGTATTTTGAGAAGCTTTTCATGGCTAAGTACTCGATAGTGTAGCCATCACTAAGCGATGTGGCCGTCGTCGCGTATTTTTTAGTTGTCTGGCGGTAAATTCTCTAAAGTAAAAAATCTTTGTACTCTCGGTTTTCTCGGGTTCTCTCTGGAGAAGAGAGAGAAACAATAATAAAGCAAATTATGCTCGCCTGCGAGCAGGGTTGGAATAAACAATGGACAGGAAATTGGTATTAGTGGCGAGTCTCTAATATTTAATTTTTCTAAGGTATTTTTTCGACTTGAGGTCTGAATAAACTCGATGTTACTTTTAGTATTTCGGTAAACTTCGTTTACCATCTTCATAGGTTATATGTTCTAAACAAAAATACAGAAAAACTACAATAATATACGAGGGTTGCTATTTATATGTCGGGTCCGGCAAAAAACTTTGGAAATGGTTTTATTGTTTTTCAAAATATTCTCCATGAAGATCAATACACTTTTTCATGCGCTGATTTGTGAAAGCTCGCAATGTCCTAATGCAAAATGATCCGTCTTCTCTTGTTGTTTTTCCTTATTTCTTCGAACACTGTTGGCAAACAGATGATGTTGTACCACTCAGAATTGACCGTCCTACGTTCTCCTAAAGGCGCTGTGGCCACATGACCGGTTATACCGAAAAAACCCCATCACTTTCCTCACGAACAACTTTTGTTGGATTTAGCTCATCGGCTCATATGCACAGATCTGTGATTCGTCACCTGTGACCATTTTGTCCTGTATCAAATTTGGAGCTAGGAGGTAGACCAGCTGTGTCATCGAAACCCCCTGAGTGAGCTTCAACGGGAATTTGGTGAAACTGCAACACACATGCCATCTATTTAGTATTTCTCTATCTATGGTCTATGCTAGAACATGTCAATCATTCCAATGGAAGTTCCAGTTTGCATCTGGCAACACTAGTATTGCCTGGATCCGAAAAAGAAATGGCAACCGTCGTACAAAGGACAATAAAGACAGTAACAATTATACTTATAATTATATTTAGAACAAAATCTGATCTAACACTTTTAATGGTCATCTGTGTAATTTTTTATATTCACCCTTTTTCAGGTGGAACATTCTTTATGTGCAGCATCTCAAGTCAATATCGCCTGTTGTAATCGATTTCTTCTATCAGTACCTCAACATCGTCAAAGTTCGGCCTATGACCTGTTGTCTTACAGGGGACCGCAAGCGTCATTTTTTGCTCAAATGTTTTAGCTTTAAGCTCAGACTGGTGCGAGGAAAGTCAAGTCTTCAGTTTAGTCTTTGTAATGCATTCATATAAATTATTTCCTACGTTTGATATGTCTGCTCTCACTGAAATATGGTAATGGACAATATTTTGTCAACTGTGCAGTTACAAATGAACAACATTGCCATGAAAATTCTCGTACCTCCTATATAACGATAAATCCCCAAACCACTCAGGATCATAATTGAATATGGGCGCATTTAGCACACCCATTCGTGTAACTGAAGGGCGAATCAGGGTTCGTATTTCGTGGGTAATGAGTTATCCTGGTTTACCCAGGGTAACCAATTATTATTGGGGTGTGAAATGGATAGCGATCGATTACCCATTACCAACAGGGTATGGTGAAAATAATGGGTAGCTACCCACGAAAATGAATAATTACCCATCACGATTACCCATTACCCTCAGAGCAATGGAGAAAATAATGGGTAGCTACCCACGAAATGGGGAATTACCCATTACCCTCAGGGCAATGGAGAAAATAATGGGTAGCTACCCACGACAATGGGGAATTACTCATCACGATTACTCATTACCCTCAGCGTAATGGGGAAAATAATGGGAAGCTACCCACGACTATAGGTAATGAGTTACCCAAGGTAACCCATCCCTATTTTTGATAGAAAATATCAAAAAATTAGGAAAAATCTCTATACCTCGGAAACGGTGAGTCCAATCGAAAAAATTATCAATTTTTGCGGGTTTTTAAGGGGTTTTCATACAAAAATCGCCAAAATAAGAAAATCGCTAAAATAAAAAAGTGGCTATAACTCGAAAACGGTGCGTCCAATCGAAAAAATAATAAAAATTTGTGCTATTATTTTGATTGGACGCTCCATTTCCGAGATATGTATAGAGATTTTTCCAAGTTTTTTGATATTTTCGATCAAAAATGGGGATGGGTTACCCTGGGTACCCATTATTTTCCCTATTTCCCTGAGGGTAATGAGTAATCGTGATGAGTAATTCACCATTGTCGTGAGTAGCTACACATTATTTTCCCCGTTGCCCTGAGTGTAATGGGTAATCGCGATGGGTAATTCCTCATTTTCGTGTGTAGCTACCCATTATTTTCCTCATACCCTGTCGGTAATTGGTAAACATTCATTACACATTCCCCACGACGATGTGTATGGGTTACACATGTGAGGGTAAATACGAACTCTGGGGCGAATATAAACCTTCTTTAATGGAACTCACACCCAACATAAGACATACTAGGTCGAGGGTATGTTTAAGTCGGATCAGCCGACTGAAATTTCTGTACAGATTTTAATAGCGGTCATCGAAAACAGAAACTGGATATTACGTAAGCCCTTTACGTCATCCAGTTCAAGATGGTTCAAGGCAGTGATTATTAATAACATAAATATTTCAAAAGTCAATTTCATTGTTTGTCGTAGCAGACAAAAGTCAGTTATGTTGAATGTGATAAGTTAAGCAATATTCGCACAGCCTACTTTGAATAATGTCGTTGATAATTTGAAGTGCACGAAAAAGTAACTGTAAAATTGTACTTAACTGCTAAAGAGCTGCATGAATATTTTAATTTTTAGCCAATTGAGAATGAATCGAAAACAGAACTCTAATTGAGAATGCATCTAACGAACGAAACGAATACAAACACTCTCAATATACGAAAATAAACTATAGTTGAGCGCGTAATTTACTCTCATATTTCCAAATTATTATGGAAATATTCGAAAGATGATAGGATGTTTTGAGTTTCGTTTGTGAAAGAATGAGAAGAGGGAAAATGTTTTGTTGGTTTCGTTCCAAAAAGAGAAACAAACAAAACATGTACGTTTGTAAGAATTCTCTTTCTCTCTTTCGTTCGCAAACGACGTACACAAATTAAATTTCACGCAATAGCTTCTTCTTTATCATACCGCAAATCAAAATATTCAAAACAATCTCGCAAAGACATGAATGCTTCGTTTGTTTTGCTTTTTTGAACGATACAAACAAGCACTACTTGATGTTCTATTTTATTCTACTTTTCTAGTTTTACACTCTTTGATTGGGATTTACAGTTTTACACCGGTTCCGAACTGAAGCTTTTTCATGGCTAAATACTCGATTGTGTCGCCGTCACTAAGTGAGGTGACCACCGTCGAAAGTAATTTAAGGTGGCCAGAGCAGGGATCGAACTCGCGTTCTACCATTGTACCACCGATGGCAACTTTAAGGTAGATGAAAACGAGTGGTAGATATTTTTCTTCGGTAAAATTTAATGGTTAAAATATCTAATTCAAGATATATTATAAATGTTATATGTATATACAGGGTGTCCCCTAAACTTTTGTCTAAACTTAAACACGTGATAGCTGAGAACAAAAGCTACAATGTTTGTTCTTACGCCAATTGCCTAGGTGGCTTCGTTTTCGAGATATTCGTGTTTAAAATAATTGCATTTTTGAATGCATTTTCAATAAATGCATAATCTACTTTTTAAATGAAAAAGAAATATCATTGAAAACTGCTTCAAAATTGATTTTAAATCAAATGCGACAGGAAGTGACTATTAATACAACTGAACAACTGAAATAAGAGACCGCTTATCTAAGTGCATAACGCAACAAGGCTCTCATTTTGAAATTTTTCGTTAATTGAAAACATTTAAAAAAAAAATTCGTTTTCATTTCAAACGAAAAGATAAATTCTTCCTTTAACGTAGAACCACATCCATGATTCTAATTCAGGCAATATCTGTTGCGTTTAGAGGTCTGTCATTCAAATGTAGTGACAATTCTCCCCGTGATTAGCATTTTTGCTCGCTTTTATTTATTTTAACTAGATTTGTTACAATTTCGATTGGATTCATTTCAATAAAACAATTGAGTAAATTTTTTGTTATATTCGTCTTGCTAGAAACACTTGGCCTCTTTGACTTCTTCGTTTTCTTCGGCTTCGACCGCCCGCACAAATGTACACACCAGAACTTTTTCCGATGTCGTCGGAATGTATACAGTGTCTGTATATGAGCCAACAAATAGACTGCCTACACATCCATACACGTACTCTATGCAAAAGTATGCACGCATGATTTTATCAATCGTTTTTATAATTTCGTTTATTCTTTGCTTCATGTCTTTTTAGTTGTGAAACATTTGCAGACTGTACGCAGGAGAGTTTTAAAAATATATGTAAAATATAAAGTAAGTAAAAAAAGTGCAATATAACTCAAATAATAATAAAAAATATAATAATAAAGAAATATTGCACCCTGGTCAGCGTCTGATCCATAATGGGCGGCTGCAATCAAATATCCTGACAGTAGGTAAAATGCAAAAACCCGGTCGACTGGGTTTGCCTCCCACCACCGTTCAGAATGTCAGTGAAAATACGTAAACGAACAAGGAAACATAAACAACCACTATTTGTTGACGACCCCCGCAAACGTTATAAGGACCACGATTTACGGCTATGCACTTGGAATGTAAGAACTCTATATAGATCCGGTACAAGTATCCAACTGGCAGATGTCCTCGAAAATTATAAGGCTGACAGTACCGCTATCCAGGAAATGCGATGGACAGGACATGGCTGCACACGAAAAAGAAATATACTATGATATAAACTACAGTTGCCATGAGAAAAAACATGAATTTGGTTGCGGATTTGTAGTTGGCAAAAGACTGCGACATCTAGTCTCTAGGTTCAATCCTGTGAGTGAATGTATAGCCACAATCCGCATAAAAGCGAAATATTTTTATATTTCCCTAATTTGTGTGCACGAACCGACAGAAGAGAACGATGATGATGCCAAAGACATATTCTATGAGCTCCTAGAGGAAACGTATGACCGCTGCCCTGGCCATGACATTAAGATTGTACTATGAGATTTTAATGCCAAAGTAGGAAGGGAGAATGTGTTTAATCCAACTATTGGCAATTTCAGTCTAGTTGCTGACAGTTCCGACAACGGTATGAGACTGATTGACTTTGCCGCGGCAAAAAAACATGGTCATTAGTGGTACAAGATTCCAGCATAAAGACATCCACAAGGCTACTTAGGTATCCCCTGACCAAAGAACGAAGAACCAAATTGATCACGTGGTAATTGATGGAAGGCACTTATTCAGTGTAATGGACGTACGAGTGATCAGAGGAGCTAACATCGATTCTGATCACTCCTGGTAGCAGCAAAGGTTCGCACAAGGTTAAGTAGAGCTGGACATTGGAAAGCTGCAATTACCAGAGGTAGCCACAGCTACCTCTGAGCTAGGAACCCACCCCCTCCCGATGACGATCCTGCTGCGCAGTGGAAACCCTGATTCAGTAATTAGTATTCGTCCGACTAAAATGTTTTTCTTCGTGTGATCTGGTAGCCTAGAAATGAATCTATTCCAAATGTCGCAAACATAAAGGGTTTTTCAACAGAGACGCTACAAAAGTAAATGGATAAGGACAGCAAACGACGCCATATTTTTTCCCGCTCTTTTGACATTTCTCTTCAGTAAGGTTTGCCATTTCATCATGGAAAGATATACGAGGCAACAACGAGTCGAAATTGTTAAAATTTACTACCGAAATTTGGAGTCAGTGGCCTCAACTTTAAGAGCGCTACGATTCGGATTTTCATCGGAAAATCATCTTCAGCGATGAGGCTCATTTCTGGCTGAATGGCTTCGTCAATAAGCAAAATATGCATTATTGGTCAGACAGCAATCCACACGTAATCCATGAGTCATCATTGCATCCCAAAAAAATTACAGTTTGGTGCGGTTTATGAGCCGGCGGCGTCATTGGGCCGTACTTCTTCCGTGATGATCAAGACCGGCACATTACTGTGAATGCGAATCGCTACCGTTCAATGATAACCGAATATTTTTCGCCCCAGTTGGATAATATGGACTTGGAGGACATGTGGTTCCAACAGGACGGCGCCACAACCCACACAGCGAATGCCACAATCAATTTATTGGAAACCAAGTTTGGTGAACGTGTTATCTCACGAAATGGCCCAGTCGATTGGTCGCCTCGGTCGTGCGATTTGACGCCGTTAGATTATTTCCTGTGGGGCTACGTCAAGTCTATGGTCTATGCCAACAAGCCAGCGAAGATTGATGAATTTCGTACGAATATCGAACGTGAAATTGCAGCAGTATCGGCCGATTTATGCTTGAAAACCGTCGAAAATTGGGTTCAGCGTCTGGACTTCTGCAAGCGTGCCCGTGGTGGCCATGCAAAAGAAATCTAGCTCCATAAATAATGGCATCGAACGTACTTTCGCAGGAATAAAGAAATTCATTGGTATCTAAAACCGGTTTTGTTTTATTTAAAAACAACTTTTGTAGCGCTCTTATTGAAAAACCCGATATATAGAGCACAGTAATAGTCGGGTAAACTTTGTGTATAGGAGAAATCGCATTTTATGTTGTACAAAGGTTCTAATGGGTGTGTCCTTCGTTGTTTCTGAATCCAAATACCAACCAACGAAGCCTACGCGAACGAATTATGGTTAACACAAAACACAATTTTTCCGGTTTGTAAAAACTACAACATTTTGTTACGATTTATAATGTCCTCCAAAATTCAAACTAATTAAAATTGTTGCAGGAACGAAAAATAAGTTGTTGCAGCAACGAAAATTGTCAAAAAAAAATCATTTGTAAAATTTTTCCTTACAGCGACAGCCAAATTGCTGCTTTTCATTGCTGCAACGTAAAAACATTAACTAAAATGTTTCATCCATGCGACGATGTGTGTTTCTTTCAGTGTAATAGCCTGTTCGCACTAGGCCACATCTTTCATATTCAATCAATTTGCCAAAGATGTGAAAATTTCTTAAAATTCTTTGCTTGGAGAAATACTTTAAGAGAGGCAAACATATATTTGGAATGAAAAATAAAAATTTTAAATTTTTGAGCTGACGTTTCTTCGTGTTTTGTTAATAACTCGTTTATTTTTATTCAGATCGTCATTTTGAAAACACCATCGTCTAGAAGACACTTCAGAAAGAAATAGACTCAAATAATTATTGAAATATCGTAAATTGATTGGAAGAGGCAGGTTCTCAAAGTTAAAATTTTTTTAACCTAAAAAAATTTCAGAATTTTGTCGTAAAGGTACCATTAATCTGTTGCTAATATTTTTTAATTTCATTAAGAAAGGAGTATAGCTTTTTAAATTTTTTAAATATACGACATTGAGAATACTGTTGAATGTAACTTTGCTCACTGTGAACAATTCACCCTACAGCCAGCTAACGCTCGAAAACCAGGCATTTTTTTTAAATCATTTTGCGATACTGCCAAAGGTTTTGATTGGTGATTTAATTTTGTTTGTATCTGGTTTTAAGGCTGGAATGTTTTTAAACATTCGCCATCAGAAGTAAGACGCATAAATGTGGTCACGAGGGTACTATGTGTAAAAAAGGAAAATTTTCTTAACACGTGTTTTCGAACTAGTAACCTCAAACTTCTTACACTATGTTTCCATTTGGAATTTGTTAAGCATGTATTAAGCCATAATGTGTAAAAAATGTGTCACTTAGTAATATACTGTTTTCGTAAGGCTTGTTCAATAGTTTAAATTTTACATTTTTGATCACATTTTTTTGTAATGTGTATAAATATTTTTGGTAATATATGCACTAGACCAGGGGTTCCCAATCTTTATCAGCCCGCGGCGCACTTACAGTTTTAGTATTTTTTCACGGCGCCCTACTTTAGTAAGCTATTTGGAATAGATATAGTGACTATATGTACGGGTGAGATGAAAAAACTGCAACCAACTTCAGACTGCTGTCATTTGTAAGCCACTCGTCCGACAGCTGTTAAAATTATTCCAGTGACAGCTGATTATATTGTTTACAAGCGTACAAAAGCATTTTGGTGAGAATTTTCCAGAAAAAAGTTATTCGTGATGGAATTCAAGCGTGATAGTGTGATTTCTTTATATTTGGCTGGAAAACCACAAGTGGCTATCGTTAGAGCACTCCAGCATTTAAATGTTAATAAATCTTTTGTGTCTCGTACCATCGCTCGTTACCGTGATACTGGTAGCGTAGCCCGACGTCAAGGAAGTGGACGGAAGAAAACAGCAACATCAGCAGAAATGGTTCGAAAAGTAAAGAAGCGACTTGATCGAAATCCGCGTCGCAGTGGCCGAAAAATGGCTCGTGAGCTGAACATATCGCAATATTCCATTCGGCAAATATTGAAAAATGAGCTCGGGGTAAAGCCATTGAAATTCCAAAAAGTGCAAGAACTTACACCGCAACAGAAAGAAAATAGACTCAAAAGAGCCAAAGAGTTGCTTCGCTTGGCCGCAAGTGGTGAACTGCCGAATTTGGTTTTCTCCGATGAGAAAACATTCGTTGTCCAGCAGTTTGTAAACAAACAAAATGATCGTGTTTACTTGCCAAAGAGGCCAGCTGAAAATGTGCACCTTCGGTTGGCCACCAGAACTCAAGCGCCGGCCATGGTGATGGTGTGGGCCGCCATAACAGACGATGGTCGCTCTCCGCTCGTATTAATCAACCGTGGCATCAGAATAAATGCCGAATATTATCGCGAAAATATTCTGGAGGGTGTATTGAAGCCTTGGGCACGCAAACATTTTGGCCGCAGACCTTGGACATTCCAACAGGACTCAGCACCATCGCACTCAGCACGCGCCACCCAAGAATGGTTACAAAATGAGGTTCCTCGCTTCATTTCCAGCGCACAATGGCCACCGAAATCTACGGATACCAATCCGTTGGACTATTGTGTCTGGAGTATTTTGGAAAGCAAGGTTGGCACTAAAAAATACCAAAGTGTCGATCACCTCAAGCAAGCGCTTCGCCGGGAATGGGCCAAAATACCGCAGAGCAACATTCGGGCAGCGTGTGACGGTTTCATTGGCCGTTTGAAGGCCATAATTCGTGCCAAAGGTGACCAATTCGAACAAATCTAAACTTATTCTAAAATTTGATGCTATTTCCAACATTTGTTGCTTTCATTCAATAAAATTTAAAAAAAAAATGAAAAAATTATGGCGTTTTACTTTGTTGCAGTTTTTTTTATCTCACCCTGTATATATATTATAGTCCAAAGAAATAGGTACCTACAATAACAGTAGTTACGCAGAACGGCACAACAATTAACACATCCCCAAAATGAAATTAAGTTTTATTATATTTGTAAGAATTCAGAATTGGAACAGAGAACAACGAAAAAGACTTCAGAAAAAAATAAAATACGATAGTTACGTCAGTCAAATCAATGTGACGGGTGAGCTTGATGATTTCCGCACAGTTTTTCGAAGCGGGGAATAAGACCTGAGACTGCTACTCTCATTTCTTGCTCCACATTGATCTTTGAGCGATATTTGTTCTTGATTACAGCTACAGCTGAAAATCCTGCTTCACATAAATATGATGTGCCAACGGAATAAAAATTTTTACAGCTTTCGAAGTTAAATTTGGATATTCATTTTGAATCGATAACCAAAACTCCACCAAATCGAAACTGGTGTATCTAGTTTTGAGGCTGTTGTCGCAAGAGAGTTCAATGAGACTCTCTTGCTCTTGTGTTGTGAATTCTGGAGGAGCTTGTGCACAGAAAGGATCTTGGATCCACGCAAATTTTTCGACATCATCATCTGCAAAGTACTTCGAAAACCATTCGGTGAGCTTCGATAGGTGTTCCGTGAAAAGGGCTATTAGGTCTTGTGAGACAACTAGTTCATTAGATGCCGCATATTTATACAATTGCGGGAAGCAATCTTGACCGCTGCCTTCATTCATTTTTTTTTGTCCACAACTGCAGTTTCTTCCTAAACGCCGCAATTCTCTCCGATAGTTTCAGAATGTGCGTGTTGTTGCCTTGCAAAGAAACATTCAAATTATTTAGTTTCTCAAATATATCGCACAAGTACGCTAGTTTTAGCAAAAAATCTGGTTCAGTAAAATATTTGGCGTTTTCATGACGTTCTTCCTGTAAAAAAGTGCGAATTTCTTCATCTAATTCGAACACACGAAATAAGACATTTCCACGTGAAAGCCATCGTGAATTGCAGTAATACAGAAGGGCCGTATGTTCAGCTCCCATATCTATCCACAACTTTTTAAAAATTCTGGAATTTAGAGGCCTAGTTTTTATGTAGTTTACTGCACCAATGACACATTCTAGTACTTGGTTCAGTTTAGAGCTCATTGACTTTGATGCAAGAACTTCCCTATGGATGATGCAATGGATCCACATAGCATTCGGTGCTTTTTTACGAATAAGCGCTTGTATACCTCCATACCTGCCAGACATGGATCGAGCACCATCAGTACATATACCCATACACTGTTTCCAATCCAAACCATTTTCTACAATAAACTTGTCAAGAATTTCAAACAAGTCTTGGGCCTTCGCACTCTCGGTAATGCTTTTGCAGAATAAAAGGTCTTCGACAATAATATTATCAGCGAGAAAGCGAACGTAGCAAATAAGATGTGCATCATTATGACTGTCAGTAGCCTCATCGAGTTGCAAACCAAATTCCTTGCTTTGCATTTTATCTATTAATTGGTAATTAAGATCCTCAGCTATGTCATGGATTCTTCGACTAATAGCATTGTTAGATAAGGGCACCTTGAAAATTAATTTTCCAGCCGATCCTCCCACCATAACATTCACCATGTCTAGAGCAGCCGGTAGAATAAGCTCTTCTGCAATTGTATGAGGTTTTTTGCATTTTGCCACCCTGTATGCCACTTTGAATGATGCTAATAGTGCGTTGTTAGGTACTGTGGCCTGCTGAGTGAACACATTTTTTGTTTTTAATAAAGTTTGTAATTTCCGGTGAAAAAAATCACGCGATTTTTCAGCCATAGTTGGATGAATTGTCTCGAGATGTCGCTTTAATTTACTTGGAAGCATACTTTCGGATGATAGTATTTTCAAACAAAGAACACACTGCGGTTTTTCTTCATTTTTTACTTCTATTGAAGTAAAACCAAAGTCCAAATAGCTATCATCGTAGTTACGATATTTTCGCTTCTATCATTTGAACTACCGACTTGTTTATTTAATAAAAATCTGTCCATTTTGCGTGAAATTTTTAATGGCAAATGAAGCGAAAAAAACACAGCGACACGTACGTCCCTTCGCGCGGCTAGGTTAACTACTGACTTGTAAGTAAACGGACATTGCGAGTTCACTTGTTGTATTAACCAGCGAACTGCGCAGGCGACGATTTCTTAAGCAGCGAAGCAAAGTAACGGTTTTAAAACGAATTTTTATTGTCACTAGGCAGGCATTCTCTTTCCCTCTCTCTCCACTTTACTTTACTGAATAAAATGTAAGTAATGCAACAAATGGTTCTCCCTCTCATTTGCTCTTCCTTGGTTGATAACAACAAAAGAGGCAAGTAAGTGAAACCAGGGATGCCAGCTTGTGGTTTTCCCGCTACTTCTGGTGATTTTTGACATACAAAAACCAATGTTTTAGAATTGTAGCGATTTTATTTTTAAAACGCCACCGCAGCGACTTTGGCTGTTTAATGTAGCGGGTGTAGCGATTTTTACGTAACATTGTTTATTTTTATTTTCAAGAAAAAAAATTAGGAAATGAGAATTCAATATCATTTTTCGGATAATGATAGAGGATCGACTCACGGCGCCCCTCTTTGCTTTCTACGGCGCATCAGGGCGCCGCGGCGCACACTTTGGGAAGTCCTGCACTAGACCGTTAATAGCATATGAGGCAGAATCTAAAAGTTGTTGCGATCCTTGATTTCCGGGCCGAAAAAGTTTCCATTTGGCCTACAAGCCCCCAATAAAAAAAAGTGGGGCCGAACGAATAACGCTAACGTCTGCCCACAGTTCATTGAAAAATTAGAACACACTTTATATGGTGAAATATGGGGATTTTAATCAAAATACGTATGTTTGAGCAACTAAAAATATTTTTTTTGTTGACATCGATATTAATTTCAGTTCCAATGTTGTGTCAGCTGATGACATATTGTTTGGGATTTCTAAATTGAAATGTTCTTTTAAGCTGGACAGTGACGGTTTCTGTGGTACATTTTTTAAACATTGTAACAATGCATTTGTCATTCCACTATTGATTTTGTTGAATAAGTCTTTAAGTGAAGGATTATTTCTTAATAAATGGAAAATTGCATCCATAACACCGATTTACAAATCGGGTGCAAGGGATAACATTATAAATTATAGACCCATATCTAAATTATCAAATATGTATCTATTTGAAAAAGTATACTTCGCCGCTAAGTCTATAATCTCACCCTATCAACATGGTTTTGTTAAAGATCGACCTACAGTAACTAATTTGTTAGCTTTGTCAGAATACTGCATTTCTAGTTTCAGTTTTGGCTGCCAAGTTGATACAGTATATATGGATATTTCCAAAGCTTTGGACAAAGTTTCACATAATGTGTTAATTAAGAAATTGTCTGAGATTGGTTTTCGTTCCATGTTCTTAAAATGGGTAGTGAGTCATCTTTCGAAGAGAATAAGTTTTGTTTCTATAGATTCCGTGAATTCGTATCGTATACAGATGATTTAAAGATTTTTGTACGTATTAATTTCATTACTGTTGTTTTTCGCTTACAAATGGATATCCATAATATTGTAATTTGGTGTTCTAAAAATCATTTAACAATTAATTTGTCAAAATGTTGCCTGGTTTCCTACTACAAATGCAGAAATAAAATTTATTATATATACTCCATAGATAACCAAGCTTTAGGATCCATGGTTGAAATAGGTTTTGGTGTTGTTTTTGATTCTAAGTTCACTTTTGTTAATCATATCAATATGATTGTTACTAATGCATATTCTTTACTTGCCTTTATCAAGCGGAATTGCCGTGAATTTTCCGATCCTTACACAATAAAATTAGTGGACATGTCAACGCTACTGACTAAATTAGAATATGGGTGCATCATTTGGAATCCATTTTATGCCACTGATATCTCCCAACTTGAAAGAATTCAGAAACAATTTATCACTTTTGCCCTCCGTTCTTTGAAATTTACATTGCCATTGCCAGCTTATGTTGATAGGTGTTTTTTGTTAATGTTGATTTATTTGTAAATATTATATTTAAACTGTAATAAACACTAGTTAACAATAACAATTTTATTATATACAATGTCTCTTAATCGAGCACTCTAGTATTATCAATATGATAAAGATTGTTTATCACAATATACAAAATATTTGTTTTTCTTCTTTAAGATGAAGAATAGAGTGCCCATGAAATACATCGAAAAATGGAAAGGTGTTATTTTTTCCGCTCCTCGCGCATTTTCTAATAGATTTGGGATACAAAATAATTTACGTACAAAAATTTGTTCCAGCGGATGCAAACCGGCCAGTCACCCACGAGCTTTAGCCCTAAAAATGGAGTAAAATTACTTCAAAGCTTTTATGAGCTGAGTTAAACCAGAAGACTGTCACAAAAATACAAAATAAACATTTTTATTACAAATATAGGTGCCATTTTACTCCTAGAACATTGTGGTCTTTTTATGACCTTTCATTGTGTTTTCAGAGGTCAAAGTTCAAATTTGTGGCGACAAATGTTTTCACACAATTTTTTTCAAATTTATCGATAAATCTATTTAGGTTTGATTATCGCTAAAATGTAAAGTGTTATATGTAGTTGTTGAACCGAGTACAACACATCTTTAAAACTGCATTAAATTATAAATAAAAATGAATTATCAAATTGATTAATGTACATGACAACTCTTTATCCGCTTCTCTCCCATAATCGAGATAAGCTTTCACTCATATGGATAAAGAGTTCCCATATTAAGATCTTTTCCAGTCCTGTATTTTTTTTTCCTTTTCATATTGTTTTACGATTGAACTTCACTTCGGTGATCTTTTGCGAAGCGGTAAGAAGCTGGTTGAGAAATAAAATTTTCAATTATTTGAATTAATTAGATAATTGTCTTTTATTTCTTGACTTTGGCATTTGGGGCAACCTTCGATTTACAATCCTGTGAGTTCCATTAAATACAGTCCACTTGCAGAAAATCGGTCACAGAATTTAAACAGTAGTTTAAAAAAATGCATTTGGAATACATATTATATTTGCCACATATAGGCTGTCAATAGAAAAGTATTTATTTTTTGTCATTATTTTAATCGATTAAATGGTTATTCGTATTTTTCACTACACAAGTTACTACAGTTACTAAATATTTTTGAGTTATTCTTTATATGTATGTAATGACTAACAATGGTTTTGTAACACCATCCTTTCGTTTCGTCGGAATTTCAAAGGACCTATACATTTCTATTTATTCATTTGTTACAACAGAAGCGATGTCTTTAACATTCCTCTTTTCATCTTGTATTAAACGAAAAAGTCCTCCAAAAACTTCTTTGTTTTTTGGAAGCATCCTTCCCTCAAAACTACTTTTTTTTCTTCCTACAATAAAATATTAACCCGATCGTTTTATGCGTAATTTACACAAATATTTGGTCTTAAATACTTACCAATCAAATAAACACAACTGGATGTTACACTATTTTCCATTTTCAAAATTTAAATATGCAAAAAATATTTAAAAATTAATATATAAAAATATACAAATTTATTTCCAAAACAACAGAGTTTCTTTCAAAGGTTTCAAACAATTAAATAAAAAGAAAGTCAAAGCAAATTATTGTTTATAACATGGTACAAATATACGGTAAACGCAAATCCGTAACAAATTTAACAAGGCAACAACAACAGGGATTTTGTTTTTGTATGTTGTTAGTCTTATGTCAAACTCAAGTGATTAAAAAATAATGAAAACATCAAAAGCCTATATTTTTCTAATGATTGTCATGTGTTTGTTTCTTTATAAGTATATTGGTGTTAGCGCTACAAAATGAGAATTTGACATAAGAGAAACACACACACAAGAATAAAATTTAAACAGCTGTGCAACTAATTCTACCTTATATTTGTACCGTGGTCAAAGACTATTTAGAATTAGACAACCAGATGATGGGCGCAATTTGGCAACCCTGGTAAAAGACAACCAAAAAGTGCTAGAAATTCTCTCAAAGGCATTTCTCTCACGCGTCATATCTTGATTATTTCATACTTTTTGCATAGTTTATGTAATTTTACTTCAACATGGTTGGAATTTGTATAGTTGTATACAATAAAACTATCAAAAAGTTGCTCGTGTATTGAAATATTCAATGAAGAGTGTAAATGAGAGAACAGAGAATGACTAAGGTTTCACCCGTTGTGTTTGTTGACACTTGAGTGAAGAGAAATGTTGACTGTCTACTTGTACATCGTTTTTGGTAAACGATATGTTTTACAAAATATTTTTTTTTAAACTACATATAATACTTTATATTTTGGCAATAATCAAACCTAAATAGATTTATAGATAAATTTACGAGGGCCGTGTGAAACAAATTTTCGCCACACATTTGAACTTCGACCTCTGAAAACACGATGAAAGGTCATAGAAACGCCAAAAATTTGTATAAAAAAATGTTTGCATCTATATTTGTAATACAAATGTTAATGTTGTATTTTTGTGACAGTCTTCTGGTTTACGAGTTACAGCTCATAAAAGCTTTGAGGTAATTTTACACCACTTTTATGGGAGGGTGACTAGCTGGTTTGCATCCGATGGAACAACTGTCTCAACGTATATTATTTTTTATGCCCAATCTATTAGAAAATGCGCGGGGAGCGGAAAAATACCACTTTTTAATGAAGAATATATAATAATTGTTTGCAATGAAAATTTTTTTAAAATCATTACATTTATGATTGGTTTGGGTTATTTTGGAAATGAGAAAAAATATAAGTAATTATCAATATATCCACCAAAATTTGTTGTTTTTAGTTAGTAGTAAATATCTCAGATGGGTAGATGCTCAAATTAAAAAAAATAGTATTCACTCCGCGATTGTCACAAGCTTGAATGTGGGGCACTTATTAAATAAAATAACTCACATAGTTCAAGAAGCAACAAAACTAATTCCGCTTGGAGTCACACAGGCCTGGCAGAAAAAACTATCACAAAATTCTTTATATTTAATTGGTCAAAAAAATGGACAATAAGGTGAAAGCAAACGAACATTGGCTACTTAGGCAACCTTTATCAAATGATTTAAATGTGACGACCATAGATGAAATAAAACATTTTACGGTGAAACTTCGGAATTCCAAAGGCCCGGGAATAGATGGTATTAAACCGATCGTGCTAAAGAAGATGCCACATAGTTTCTTCATTTCGCTCAAAAATATTTTTAATTTGTGCCTTAGGAATGGATACTTTCCCGATCTTTTTAAAAGGCAAATGTAATACCAATTTTAAAACCAGGGAAGGAAATAAAATCGCCTAAAAGTTACCGGCCGATTAGTATGCTAACTTGCATTGACAAAATCTTCGAAAAAATAATTTTACAAAGGGTAGAAGAATTTACAGAGTCTAACAATTTATTGAAGAAAGAACAGTTTGGTTTCAGAAAAGAGCACTCAACTATACATCAAGTAAAAAGAATTACAAACTTCATCGAAAATAATAAAATGAACAGAAAAAGTACTGGAATAGTGGTTATGAACAAATATACAAATTAAAAACGATGAATTTTCCTATTTACCTCCAAAAACTAGTAAAACGTTTCTTGACAAACAGAACAATGGTGGTTACCGTGAATAATGGAAAATCCACGGAAAGGCCCATCCCTGCTGGGGTACCTCAAGGATCCATCTTGTCTCCTATTTTATACTCTTTGTATACAACAGATTTCAAAGTCACGAAAGAACACAATACTGCTCTATACGCTGATGATACCGTAATTATAACAAGTGGAAAGCTATCAAATGCAATAATTAAAAATATGAAGAAATGCCTTATACATGCAGAAAAGTACTTCTTAAAATGGAAAATAAAAATCAAAGAGGATAAAACACACACTATAATTTTCCCATTTAATAAATCGCCTAAGAGAATTCCTACTTTAACTCTAAACATAAGAGGGGCAGAGATTCCACTTAAAAAATAGTATCAAATATCTGGGTATAATACTTGATAAAAAAATTTACATTTAAGGAACACATCTTCAAAACATGCGAAAAGGCTACTCGATGCGGAAGAGCACTTTACCCATTGCTAAACAGAAAATCAAAGTTGAACGTCAAAAACAAAACGTTATTATACAAAATGTGTATAAGACCTATTATGACATACAGGTGCCAAGTCTGGTATATGAAAGCTGCTAAAACATACCGGAAAAAACTTCAAATAATTCAAAACAAGAATTTAAAGATAATTTACAATTTACCAATAAGCTATTCAACATTCCATCTGCATAGAAATTACAACGAAGACTCTTTTAGTATGGTCGCATATAATCTAAATAGAAGCGTTGAAGATCGAAACAGATACTCCAATTCTGATTTAATTAGAAATTTATAGATAAGACTATCTTCTAAATCGTCACTATGAAGATGAAAGAAGTTGTTAATTACATTATTTCTTAATACTTAAAAGAGGGTTTTTACTATATTTTTTGCCTAAAACTGTGACAAATTTCTTTAATGACTTATACCCTAACAAAATAAGATAATAATTGTTGCAATACTTTTAGTAAAATCTCAAACTATATAAATCTAAAAACTAATTTTAAAATTGTAATGATAGTAAAAAAAAAAAAAAAAATATCTCAGATCTTTTCTCGATATGCTTGTGCTGTATGTATTGACAGCTTTTATATTGGCTCGTCTATAGTTGTGATAAAAGACTGGAATACCACTTTCATTTTGAATAATTCTTTTGTTATCTAGATAGCCAAAAGCCTCAGGTGGAATAAACCCCTTATCTAGGCAATTAATTATATATCCTTGATCCGTATAATAAGGCACCATTATATAATTATTTTCATAACATTGTGTACATTGTAATATATTATTTCTTATTAAATGTATTATAAAATTGTCCATTCTTATTATATTGGCACTATTGTACAATTTCTTATATAGTATATATATTTGGTATAAAGCTTTGTGATGACATATAAATTGGTGTGCAAGCTCTTAAACATTTTCTTTCAAAAACTCAAATTTTTTTCCATGTTTGAAGGTGATATATTGAACCAAATTGGACAACCATATGTTAATACCGCTCTAATTAGGGACTGGTACATTATTATTTTAACTCTAGGTTTTATAAATTTGGAAAGAAACAATGGTCGGTATATATAGAGCGCTTTTCTAGCTTTTGTAAGTATTTCCTTGACATGTTGATTAAAATACAAAAAATTGTACAGGTATAGACCTAAATAGTTTACAACCTCCTTATTGGGAATATTGCAATTTGCCAAGCTTGATTTGACTCCAAACTTCTTCTTATGTTCTTATTGCATTTGTCAACTGTCCGTTTGAAAAGTATTGTCTCACATTTCTGTGCGTTGATGTTCATATTCCAATTGATTGTATACTGTTCAACTAAATTGTAGGTTTTTTGAAGATTCAGATTAATTTTGTCGACTTTATCGACCGCATAATATATGATTATGTCATCTGCAAACGAAATTATATTATCTACACTCTTTAAAAGATATATTGTGTACAAATTAAAAAGGATTGGAGAATTTACAGTTCACTGTTGTAGTCCGTTAGCTATCTTATAGGCTATCTCCACCGGACGCTAACGAGGAATATTCGTCGTTAAGCACTAACGACGTTATTCATTCGTCGTTAGCCCATACTAAAAACAGGTCTTAATTATTCGTCGTTAAGCACTAATCACGAATAATTAGAGGAAAAATGCTAATACAACTCTGAAATATTCCACTTAAATCGTAATATACTAGTATAACAGTATAAAACACAGCAGGCTGTCAAAAATGTAAACAAAAACGAAAAACAACAAAAAATGTCTAGCTTTCAGAACGATATTTTTACAGCAGTGTCTGCAACATCATCCGCCGCGGCAGCCAGGAAAACATCAACCTCCGCCTCCAAATCTACAAGCAAGAAGCCCCCACATCAAAGAAAGCGTAGTAATTGGTCTGCCGATAATGAGAAGCTGCTGGTAGAGGTGTGGGCCGAGCACATAACGGACCTGCGCGGAACCCGGAAAAACACGCACGTGTTTGAAGAGATGCGTGTCGCGATGGAGCGATACGGCTGCTTGTTTACTGGGGGAGAAATCCGGACAAAAATAAATAATTTGTCGTGCCGATATAGGTGAGTAGAAATTGTATTTATAGTTATTGCAACATTGAGCGTTTTCACATTGGCCGACACGACACCAGCACGACAACGATACCAGTGGGAGCGCAAACTCATATAAGTATATGGGAAAGCTTTCACATTTGCCAACATGTCGGTTTTTTGCCGTTGCCGGCAACGATATGTCGGCGAGAAGCAAACACTCCACTCATGCCGTTGACGGCAGTTGTTTATGCCGTGGTGGTGTCGTAAACGCTCATTCACTTATACCAAGAAAATATTTTTAGGAAGGAAAAATCAGCGGTCGGTATATCCGGAGGTTCTCCCTCAGCTTGGCCACTCTACCAGGGCATTCACGCTATCCTGGGCCGTTTCAAAATAAATAATGTAAGGGAGTTAATCGAGGAGAGCATAGAAGGTGAGTGTTTTTAAATAAAGATAATTCTTCGCGACCAAATTTGTTTTTTTACAGACCAGCCTTGTGAAGAGGTTGAATATTTAGAAGATTCAATGATTTCTTGGTCATCCACACAACGCTCCAGTACGTCACCTGGACCTTCAGCTGGGAGGTGCAAAAAATTGTTCCAAGAAAAAATTCTTGAAAAAATGAGCAATATGGAGGAACAAATTGCTGCTCAGACAGAATATCTGAAGAAGCATGATGACAAAGTGTTCGGTTTAATGGAAACTTTCGTGCAGGACTCAAAGGAGATGAAGGACGCCTTTGTGAAATACTGTGAACACACAGTACGCAGAAATCCTTAGGCATGTAACCCAAGATTGTTCACAAAGATGTTATTTTAAAATTAAACTTTTATTTTCAATTACTTAATTAATAATATTTAAATGAATTAATAAAATGTGTTTTTTCCCAAAAGTTATGATGCAGTTTTGTTGTACGCCACCACAACTCATCAGCACCGCTTAGCGGTCTCAGCCACAACAAGAAAAATTATTTTTATCAAGCTCCAGATTTATTGTAATTCCTTTATTTACTTATTTTTTAAATATTGATTGTAATTATACAATTGATCTGGATGTTGGTAAAATCGTCTTAATCGTCCTCAGATCTGACGGTTAATGAACCGGCAATGGATCTTCTAATTTCCTCAGCACTGGTGTTTTCATCACCGGGTATGCAAATGTGTGTAGGTTGTTCATTTGTTTCATAATTGAGTTGTTCAGTTAACCAATTATTATTTATTTCATAATTTTTTTCATTCAGGAAGTTGTGTAATATGCAACAAGCCTTAATGATAGCATTAGCATTACCAATGCTATTATCTACACCTTTTCCAATTCGTCTAAACCGGGGTTTTAAGTGGCCAAAGGCATTCTCCACTACCCTTCTACATTTAGACAACCCGTAATTGAAGCTCTTTTGCATCCGGTCTTGCTCGCAATGATATGGGTACGGCTTCATTAGATTTTTAGAAAATCTAAAAGCAGAGTCACCTATTATTACAATGGGTACTTCAACTCCATTAATTGTTTTTGACATCTGCGGTAGAAGAGGGCATTGGTCCAAATTTTTTTTTAAAAGAGATTCTTCAAATATTGTTGAATCGTTGCACCGGCCAGGGCTACCGACGTTTATGTAAATAAATCTGTATCTGAAAAAATGTACAAAATGAAAGAGAACTTAATATTAAATATAAGTATGTATACAAACCTATAGTCGACCAATGCAAACAGAACTGTAGAATACCACCCTTTATAATTGAAATAGTCTACGGCATCCGAGGAACGGGGATGAATTTCTATATGGCACCCATCTGCATATGTGCAATACTTATTATTATACTGCTAGTACGTATCATTTGGAAAGAACTCACCTATTGCGCCTAGGCATTGTGGAAAGCCCATGGCATGGAAGCCGTTTACGAAATCTTCTACTTTTTCCAATGTCAGAGGAAAATTGGTAATGTAGTTCGTCTTCAAGTTGGACCAAAGCGAAACGCAAAACTGGTTCAATATTTTGCCCACGGTACTTCTTCCTACGCCAAATAGGTTTGCCACAGTTCTGTATTCCGCCGATGAACCCAAGGCGTATATAGCAATTGCAACCCTTTTTTCTAGGGGTATTGCTTTGCGGTAATTGGTGTCTTGCTTACCAAAAGAAGGCAACAGTGAGCAAAGAACCTTGAAAGTTTCTCTGGACATCCTAAAATTTTCTTTAAAAAACTTTCCGCTGTTCTCTTGGCAATCGACTTCCCAGAAGCACTTTGAGCGTTCCTAAGAAGGAGTTTAAAAACACACATATTACACTCGCTTACTTACAACTAAACACGGTGTGGATATCAACATCAATATCCTCGCGCACATTTGCTGAAGGCAACTCCATAGGAGCCGAAGGATGCAATACAAATATATGTATATAGATTTAAATAACAAAAAACATACTAATTGCCAGAATCTTTTTTCCGGATTCACCGATTGTAAATATGTAGCTTGCAGACATCTCATAACATCCTGCATACATTTTATGTTTTGCAATATAAGTTTACGCTTTTTATTATAATCAAATAAGGGCATTTTTATCACTCCTTCTCTTCTAATTAAAATATTTTGTATAAAAACTTGGAGATTTTCCATTTTTTTCAAATAAATTGTTTGATATTTACTGTTTACTTTTTTTGTTTGTAAACAACGATCTGTCAACCTTAATTACGAAAGCTCGGTGGAGACGGAGAAATTTAGCTTAATTATTTTTCGTCGTTAGCGTCCGGTGGAGATAGCCTATTAAACGATTTTGAACTTTAAATATCATGAGATGGCAACGCTGCAATTTCAAAAGAGAATTGATAAAAATGGTAGCATCGTGTTAAGATGGCGTTAGAAAGAAAGAGAATGTGCAAAAGTTGTTAAGTTAGTGCATCATCACACTATGGCTTTCATACGCGTGTTATCACGCTATTCTCTTTTAAAAAGCGTACGTAAATCACGATTACATTACATTCTGCGTTTTGGCTTGCAACCACCCCTTCAGTTGTTGACGTTTAATCGCCTGATCTCCATCAATCGTACATTCGTAAAAATATCTAAAAGTGGTCTATTCTAATTAAATGTAACAAAAAAGGAAATTCTCTGTGTTGAATTCGTTGTCTTACATTCGTAAAAGTTTTGAAAGTGGTGTATTCTCAGTTAATTTATTAAAATTAAATATTTATACCCATCGATTACACCTTTTCACTTCGACATTATAATTAATATGAAACAAAATGGCAGAAATACGAATGTGAAGAGAGAGAAACGTCAAAACTCCCCACAAATTTTCGTATCATGCGTGAAAGACTACCCCGCCGGCAACACCACACCTCTCACCCAAAAAACGCGATAGGCACGGGTTGAACACGCGTGTGAAAGCCATAGTGTAATGATGCTCTTACTCAGCATGCATGTGCAGTGCCATGTCAACTACACAATTCAATTGATATAAAATTCAAGTGAAAACGTTGTAACTTTTTTGTTTTTCTACCGATTTTGATCATTTACAGCTTGTTGAAATGGAAATTGTATTTAAAAACGATTTCAAGTCTAGTTATGCAAATAAAATTATTTTTATTTATTTTATTTTTTATTATTAAAACCCCATATTTCACCACATAAAGTGTGTTTTAATTTTTCAATGAACTTTGGGCAGACCTTAGCGTTATCCGATCGTCACCTAATTTTTTAACGGAGGCTTGTAGACCAAATGGCTACTTTCTCGGCCAAGAAATCTGTACAAAAAATAATAAATGGTCTAATATGCACGCTTATAAGTATTTCGGTAGGAGAAGTACATATGTCTATAGTATGTCTATCTTTATAATTACACCACTCTACAGATATTAACACATTGAAGATTTCCGATTTCGATCGCTTCTATGTCGTCCTTTTCTATAACATGACATATTTTTGGTAGCCATTTCGTTCTAACAGAGTATAGTACCGAATCTGATGATAACATTAAGCGTTGCATAAGGTCTGAATTTTGATGCAACTTTGAACATTTTCGTGCATTAAATAACCGAAATTGCTTAACATCTCTATTTCTGGATTCTTGTGCTTCTTCCGTGAGTTCACCTAATGGGAGGACTGTTTACCGCAATTTGTTTTGCATGAAAAAGAACTTTGTGCACGGTAGGCGCTACTGGTTATTAGATAAAATATTTTTAACATTTTATATAATATTTTAATAATATAGATATTTTTTCGTATTAATTATTTTCTTGCTGTTAATAACAGCTAATATTACATTGAGTGGCCGTCGGTGGTACAATGGTTAGTGTGCGCGGCTTTTTTACATGAGAACGTGGGTTCGATCCCTGATCCGAAACATTTTATACGTGTTTCGCGAAAAAAATTTAAATATTTTCATGTGTTCGAAATTTCCTGAAAACTAAAACATCCTACCTATGATATTGAACCGAATGTAGTTTAGAATTATGTGAGCAGAAGTTAAAGATTAATGGATCGTTGGAAAGGAATCAAATTTGCAATATTTTTTTAAGATTTTAATTTACACCTTTGGCCATCAACCAGCATTTCTAAATTTTTTTAAATTACTATCGCATTGCCCTATTTCGGGTTGGAACTCCTATGAATTCTATTTTATTTACAATTATTCCTATAAGAACAAACTAGTATTAATATTTTTTCAAATCTTAATCAAATTATAATTTTTGTCCCCTGTTTGCTTAGAAAATTGTCTTTTTTATGACACTTTTATAGAAATAATTGTAAATAAAATAGGTCCCGTTCGAGTTGCATCCTGAAATTTTCAAATTATATTAATATCCATCCGATGGCGATATATCAAAAAAAATTATCAAAGTTTTAAACTAAGACTGAAACCTAACAAAAATTACTGCAAAATTGCGACAGAGTTCATTTAGATTCCGATTCCGGAAAAAAATACTCGAGACCATTCCAACGAAACATTAATCTCCAAAATCCGTCCACTCACAAATTTTTCGTTTTCCGCAAATTTCAAAAGCTCAAAAGCTTTTCAAAAAGGTTTTTTTTTACAGAAGATTGTACCTGAAAAGTTTCAAGAAATAGTTACCTACCGATCAGCAATTCCTTTTTTGTTTCAAAAATCTTTCGGTTTGGCATGAAATGTATATAAAACAATAAATAAATAAAAATTCAATTAAAACGACCGTTTTTTAAAAATAATCAGACTTATGCCATTCGAATCGTGTGGACGTATTCTAGCAGATTGGAAGAAAAATAAGAAACTATAAAAAAAATTACAGCAGACAGTTGTCCGAGGCCTTTGGCCACGGACTGTCCCTGCAGGCTGTGTCAGAGACACGGCCATTAAATTTAACGTAGAATACGCCATCCGATAAGACAGAAAACATATATAACAATAAATTCATTTGCTTATATTATTTATCATTTATTGTTATATATGTTTTCTGTCTTATCGGATGGCGTATTCTACGTTAAACTTAAGGGCCGTGTCTCTGACACAGCCTGCAGGGACAGTCCGTGGCCGAAGGCCTCGGACAACTGTCTGCTGTAATTTTTATATTTACCAACAGCATTTGATTCAAGTCCGTTTAAAAAAAAAATATTATGTTCAATTTTTTTAAACTTAATTTAATTTATGTATTTTAATTAATATTTTTATTGAAATAAGTTCTGCGAATGTTGAGAGGGCCGCCCTAATATTAAAAAAGGTTTACCTTATCGAGTCTTCGCATTAGCATTCGAGCGTTGTGTGAAAGCTTTACGCTTTACAATTCAAAATTAATGTGACAACAGCTTTATTGAAGCTTTCGCAAAAAAGCTTTATTACGTTAGCTTACTGTTTGTTTGCCTTTTTACTAGATACATGTTGCCAAGCAACATTAGCTTGCTGTTCGTTTCACTTTTTACTAGATACATGTTCCTAAGCAATGTTGAGCAACCAAAAACACTCAACCAAACACCACACATATGTTTGAGTGTATGTGTTTAAACAATTTTCATTTGAGAAATTAAAATACTAGAAATATATCAACCAATATGAAATGTATATCAAACGAAAGATAACATCTTCATTTACCTACAAAAAAAATTTTAAAAAAATTCATCTAGCCGTTTCCTCAAATTCAATGAAATAAAGATTACAACAATAAAAACCTGACATGACTCCTCATACCGTAAGGTAAGACGTATTCTACGTCAAAATATATTTTTCTTTTTGTTCTGTAATTTACTCTGTGCAAAATCAAATAGCTATGTAGAAAATACTTAATACTTTAGCATTATTTTTTGTTAGAAAAAATAATCGAATAGTTGACATTTAATTTATTGAAATAATCGAAATGTCGGCTTTTCAAATATTTAAAATAATCGAAAAGTCAACTTTACAAATATTTAAAATAATCGAAAAGTCGACCTTTGTATCAACTACATATCCCTATATAAAACTATACAGCTCATTGATTGTGAGAAGCTCTCCCCTATCTCTTCATGGGATGTAATGGGAAACTATTCATTTCTATTTATTTAATATTACTTTGAAATGTTTTATTAAATTTTGATCAAGACCAGTGATTTGCGAGGCTGTTTCAAGATCTTCGAAGAAACGTTTTGCAGTGTTGCCATCATTTGAGCTGCCATACCCATAAAGGGGTTTGTCTATTAATAGTGCTTGCACTTTAAATGCTTCCTGTATTCGATTCTTCTCTTTCTCTCTCATACTATGTAGAAGTGAGTTTTTTTCTTACAGGAACATTTTTATTTCCCGGAGTTGTGCGGTATATAAGATCGTAAGCCCAATGTATGTACTATTCCATAAATCGAATCCACGAATGGAGGGGAGATATTCCTAATTTAAGGCATATTGCTTCAGTTATAGCAGTTTTTGTATTGAAATTTGGGAGACTGCCTTATAAAAGTGGCTATAACTTCCTCATTTTGCACCCTACCGATATGCCGAACCCCGCAAAATGATTCTTTCTTTTTTGCTACGCTAAGTTCTTTGAAGAAAACATGTTTTTTGCAAAAAAAAAAAAAATTAACAAATTTTTTTTTTAATTTTTTTTACTTATGAACATTCGTGGAAAATTTCAAAAGTCTAGCTATTACTGTTTTCGAGTTATTTCAAAATTAAAACAAAACCGTACCACAAAAAAGCTAAAATTTTTGGGTTGAGATTCTCTTGGAATAGGCTTCATTTCCGCCGAATTTCATCAAAATTGGTGACACGTTACTTGGAAAATATCTGTTTTACTTTAGACTACCATATGCCATATGCGTGCATATACATATTACCAAAAATGTTTATACACTTTACAAAAAAATTTAAAATTTAAAATATTGAACAAACCTTACGAAAATTAGATTGGAAGCATATTACAACGTATGAGCACGATCTGATGAATTTCTAACACATTATAGCTTAACACTTGCTTAACAAAATGCAATTGGTAGTTGTTGCGGGAATCCACCAGAGCATCTAAGTTTCCACTGGATTTTAACACCCAAATATAAAAAAAAAACAATTTATAGATTTCAATATGTATATTTGGCAATATTACAATTCCTGTAATATTATGAGAGAGGTTACACACTTCAAGTTGTAAATTTCACTAATATTTACATACTTTTTGGTTTTGAAAACAAAGATGCAAAGATTGCTGACAACAATGAATAAAAATGATTAAATTAATGAATTTATCCAATTAAGTTACGAGCTTCACAATGTAGAATTTTCAAGATGTCTGTCTGCTTTTTATTGGAATTTCTTCTCCTTTCACATTTTGCGCTTAGATAGTGCTTGGGATATTTATCTGTCAAATTGGCGTTAACATATACTATGATAGAGAAGAACAAAATTATGAAACTGAAACTTATCATTATTATGAAACTTATCGGTAACGCTGTAGTCGATGGGTTTGGCGATAACAGCCCCCGGCAGTATGGCAACAACGATCTTCGCTGCCCTACTCTTTATCCTGAGCCACATCGAGGACAGCTAGCTTAATAACTGGTCTCTCCCAAACACCGCAGCTTGTTTTGATAATGGCACTTCGAACTTGTCCGTCAGCAGCGGTTTTAACATCAACAACTTTTCCTCTATGTCAAACATTACGAGGGTTTGCAGGGTCAACCACAACAACCAAGTCTCCAACGCTCAGCGGTTTCGATCTTTCCATCTTTTCCAAAAATGTTCAGCATATTTCTGAGAAGAAGGCAAGTATTCCGAAGAATGTATCCGGTGGCATCATAGGAAGCCAAGGGTTTCATGCCATTTGAACTTCCTAACAAAAAATGATTCGGTGTTAAGGCTTCTTTTGTTTCATCATCAATCGGAATGTAAGTTAAAGGACGTGAGTTTACAATATTTCCTACTTCTGCCATCATTGCCCGCAGAATTTCATCAGTTGGTAATCTTGTAGGCATTATTTTATACAGCACATTTTTAATTGAGCGAACCATGCGCTCCCATGCTCCTCCCATATGCGGTGCAGCTGGGGGGTTAAAGTTCCATTTGGTCCCGGCTGTAGTAAGACTACGAACAAATTCATTGTGGTCGATTTCCTTTATGGTTTCCCGTAACTCTCGCTCGGCTCCTACAAAATTGGTCCCATTGTCGCTGAAAATTTCCCTTGGGGTACCACGTCCAGCCATAAAATTGCGAATAGCTAATATACATGAGCTAGCGGTCAGGGAATGAACAACTTCGACGTGAGCTGCTCTTATAGTAAGGCAGGTAAATAAGGCGCCATACCTTTTTTCCCATGCCGGTTGACGGTTACAAAAATTGGTCCAAAGAAATCAAGGCTGGTAAAAGTAAATGGTGAGGTAAAGGTTGACAAACGAGCTCTAGGTAATTTTGCCATTTGAGGATGACTTCATTGTGGTCGATTTCCTTTATGGTTTCCCGTAACTCTCGCTCGGCTCCTACAAAATTGGTCCCATTGTCGCTGAAAATTTCCCTTGGGGTACCACGTCCAGCCATAAAATTGCGAATAGCTAATATACATGAGCTAGCGGTCAGGGAATGAACAACTTCGACGTGAGCTGCTCTTATAGTAAGGCAGGTAAATAAGGCGCCATACCTTTTTTCCCATGCCGGTTGACGGTTACAAAAATTGGTCCAAAGAAATCAAGGCTGGTAAAAGTAAATGGTGAGGTAAAGGTTGACAAACGAGCTCTAGGTAATTTTGCCATTTGAGGATGACTTGGTTATTTTGCACATCTGGCATTTACGTACTGTTTTTTTAAAACATGTTCTTAGACGTGGTACGTGATAACGTTGGCGAATCTCGTTAATAACCGTTTCGTGGTTCCCATGGTGATATTGTGCATGATAATGCATTATCAGAAGCTCTGTGATATAAGAGTATCTTGGCAGTATGGCTGGGTGTTTAAACTCTTCGGAGACGCACGCTTCGTCGATACGACCATCAACACGTAAGATGTCATTATCATCCATGTACGGAGACAATTTGTAAATTTTGCTTTGCCTTTTTATTTTGTCGTCATTTTTGAGATCCGCTATTTCTTCTGTATATGCCTCGGCTTGGGCCTGCCTAATCAGAATAGCTTCTGCGAGGTTCAACTCTACGGAGAAAATATAAATGCTGTTTAGCTTCACACTCTGTTGTAAACTCAGCGCATTGTTCTAAAGGCCATGTATCTTCTTGTTGCCTCAGAAATGTTGGTCCATTTATCCATCGGCTGCCATTACTTAGGTTCGGTCCGCTCTTTGCCCACTTTGTAGCTTCGTCTGCGACATTAATTTTTCCTGGAATCCACCTCCATTGACGTAATTCTGTGGTGTCAAGGATCTCGTTCACTCGGAAGGCAACGAATTGATGGAATTTTTTATGGTCAGATCTTAGCCAGCTTATAACGGTTTTCGAATCGGACCAAAAAACTCTTCTGTTTATATTAATTGAATGGCTTTCGGCGATTGTGTTTGCGAACCGTGATGCTATAGTCGCTGCCATAAGTTCAAGTCGAGGAATAGAGGGTACTCTAAGTGGAGCAACTCTCGTTTTGGAGCCGATTAGGGAAACAACCACAGACAATCCATCTGTGATTCTAAGGTATGCAACGGCTGCGTATCCGTTTTCGCTAGCGTCCGCAAACATGTGTAACTGCACATCTAAATTATTGTAGGTCTTAAAATATTGAAGGTAGCATCTAGGCACTTTAAAACTTTGAATTTTCGTTAGTAGGCCTATCCATTTAGACCACATTAGCATCTGCTGCTCACGAATATCGTTGTCCCATCCTATTTCGCTTCTCCAAACTTCCTGTAGTATTATCTTTAAATACATTAAATAGTGACCAATAAGTCCGAAAGGGTCATAGGTAGTCATTAGAATTCTCAATAAGCCTCGTTTAGTAGGTGCCTTTTTGTGAAGAAAATAATCACTGTGCAAAAGGCGGGCTGAAATTTTAAAACATATTACTTCTTCCTTTGAGTTCCAAAGACTCAGTGAAAGGTTTTTGGGCTCCTTGGTGTCATATTCGTGTAATGCAGTCAAAACTCTTGTTTCGTTACACAGCCAGTTGCGTATGTTAAAGCCTGCATTACTGTGAATTCATTTTACATCTAAAGCCAATCTGATAGCTTCTTCAGCTGTAGTTACCGAATCTAAATAGTCATCGACATAATGGTTTTCTTTTATAGCTTTCGCTGCCTTTGGGTATTGATCGTGAAGTTTTGAAGCGTTGAGATTTTTAACATATTGTGAAATGCTTGGTGCACAGGATGCTCTAAATATCATAACATTCATTATGTATACATCGGGATCTTTATTTCCTTCTGTTCGCCACAGAAATCTCTGTACATCCCGGTCCTCTTTTTTAATAAATATTTGGTGGAACATTTGTTCTATGTCTCCACAAATTGCGACAGATTTTTGTCGAAAACGATAGAGGACTGATGGAAGTGATGCTAACAGGTCGGGTCCCTTAAGCAGCATGGCATTATGTGATATGCCATTTGCCTTTGCAGCTACATCCCAGACTATTCTAACTTTTTTTTGGCTTATTTACGTTAAAAACGGGAAAATTGGCAAGTACCACACCCTTTGTGTTTCAGTTGATACGTTTTCTAAATTTCCGATGTTTGTAATATATCCTTTTGCCTAATATTCATAGTGTTTTTAAACTGTTCCTTTAAATTTTCATTCCGATTTAACTTTTTCTCTAAGCATAAATAACGTCTCTTAGCCATTTGCACTCTATCTGGTAATGCAGTTACTTAATTTTTCCACAGCAGCGAGGTTTCGTAGTGGCCATCAGGACGTTGAGTTGTACATTTTTCCAAAATCGAAATAGCCTTTTCATCATCTTTATTAACAGTTGTCGGTGTAGAACTTATACTTGCAGTTTCTAAAGAGTAAAATCTTTTAACTAAATTGCTCAGGGAATCATCGTAACTATCATTGCATTCACAAACGTGGTGATAATTTGTTTGAACTGAGTTTTGGCCTTTAGAGGATCCATATATAATCCACCCAAGACGTGTACTAACCGCAACTGGTTCGTTTTCCTTACCCTCTCGTATTTGTTTAGGAGTACGTAAACTTATATTGTTCAGACCAATCAAAAGTCGCGGCTGCCTGACAGATTTAAGTCGTCTATCACTTTTTCGTCAATGAGGCTTGTCGAAGAGCCTTCATCAATAAAGGCGAACGTTTTCAAGAGCAACTCTTTGTTCCCGTAAATTGTAACGGGTATAATTTTAAATATACTCTCACTATCCGACCCGGGCAAACGTTATTTTGCCTTCAAATTTTATTTTCACTGCAAGTCTTGTTCCGCTAATAAAATTAAATAAGTGTGTTTGAAAAAAAAGAAAATTTTGTTTATTTATTAACTTCTTTATCTTAATGCTAGCGGATAAACAATATTTTGAGTTTTTTGGGTAGGTGTGTAAACATAAAGATTTTTTGGCCTTCCAACTCTAGAGCAAGCAACATATAATTGGCCGTGCGAAAAACAGGAATTTTCTAAGTTCAAACCAGCAACACTTAGCGATTGGCCTTGAGCCTTATTGATGGTTATGGCGAAAGCAAGACGCACTGGAAACTGTAATCGCTTGAAATCGAATGGTAAATCTGTTGAAATCATAGGAATTCGTGGTATCAGCACTTCTTCTCCTTTACATTTGCCGCTGATGATTGTGGCTTCGATTAAATTTGGAGATAGTTTTTTAACTGCAAGTCTTGTTCCGTTGCACAATTTCGGTTGTCCATTAAGAAGAGTAAAGCGCCATCTATTGAAAAATGTTAACAAATAATCAATGTGTACACATTTCTAAGATGTGCCATCTGTCGGACGAACTACACAGAAACACTCCTCACGCCCCATAGAGCATGTATATAAAGTTTGGTCAAAATCGGTGCAGTTGTTCTTGAGTTACGGTGCAAAAACACAAAAAAACTAAATATTGCGCCATCTGTCGGACGAACTTCAAACTACACAGAAACACTCCTCACTCCCCATAGAGCATGTATATAAAATTTGGTCAACATCGGTCCAGTAGTTCTTGAGTTACGGTGCAAAATCACAAAAAAACTAAATATTGCGCCATCTGTCGGACGAACTTCAAACTACACAGAAACACTCCTCACTCCCCATAGAGCATGTATATAAAATTTGGTCAACATCGGTCCAGTAGTTCTTGAGTTACGGTGCAAAATCACAAAAAAACTAAATATTGCGCCATCTGTCGGACGAACTCCAAACTACACAGAAACACTCCTCACGCCCCATAGAGCATGTATATAAAGTTTGGTCAAAATCGGTGCAGTTGTTCTTGAGTTACGGTGCAAAAACACAAAAAAACTAAATATTGCGCCATCTGTCGGACGAATTTCAAACTACACAGAAACACTCCTCACGCCCCATAGAGCATGTATATAAAGTTTGGTCAAAATCGGTGCAGTTGTTCTTGAGTTACGGTGCAAAAACACAAAAAAACTAAATATTGCGCCATCTGTCGGACTAACTTCAAACTACATAGAAACACTACTCACGGCCCATAGAGCATCCATATAAAATTTGGTCAAAATCGGTCTAGTAGTTTTAGAGTCTATAGAGGACAAACATACAAACATACTATTGTATTTTAAATATATAGATTTGCATGCACCCTGTGCGTATTGCAGCTCTGAGTTTGACTTGTGTCACTCGAGCTGTTGTCGTTTTCCTCATTGCCACCTTTTTCTTTGTTTATGTTTATTTGATATTTGTGAAGGAGCGAATGATGCTTAAGTTGACATTTATCTGCACCGCATACACTGTTGCTGCTGCAGACTCCGTAATGTTTTCTAAGACATTGCCGGCAGAGCTTTTGCTCTCCTACGATGTTCCAGCGCTCTGCCCGATTTGCTATTTTGAATTTGGGACATGTTTCTAAACCATTGCAGTCACCCTGGCATGCTAAACAATCTCTCCGTCTATGATCAACATGTGTATTGACGTATCCACTTCTCTGTTTGTTGCGTGAGAGGGTTCGGTAGCAGAGGTGGCGTCGCTCTCAACGTGAACGCTGCTAGCAGATAGGCCGATGTCAAAAACCCAAGCAGAGAAGTCTGTTAAATTGCATTTCATGTTTTGTTTTGTCAGATTCTTTCTATACGTTCCCCAATTTATTTGGAAGTAAGACGCCAATTTTGACACTAGCTCTTGAAGAAGATAAGAATTATTTAACTCGTCGGTAATACCACAAGCCTCTATTCTTGATTGGAGTCCTTTTACTTGCACTGCGAAAGAAGTAATTGTTTCTAACCTATTTGGATTTATTGTTGGCATTGTTCGTATTCTATTTTTTAGTGAATAAATAATCTTTCCGGGCTGCCCATACAATAATTGCAGCGTTAATATTGCGGTGGAAACACATGAAGGATGAATGAGTATGTGTTGCACTGACTGAAGAGCTTGCCCACATAAAGATTTCTGAAGGCGAATTAGATTTTCTGCGTCTGTTAGACCGCAGACCGACGTAGACCAGCTGTATGTGGAGTAGAAATGTGGCCATTCTTCCGGGTTTCCACTAAAAATGGGCAAACCTTTGGCACAGTCTGCCTAGCATTTATTTGTTGGTAAGTTAGATTAGTGTTCACGCTACTGGAAGGAATGGCTGATAGAGATGGAAAAAAGGCGTTGCTAGTATGTGGATGAAATAAATTGGATGTAGTTTGTGGCAAAAACGGCCCAGAATACGGTGTTTGCATAAGGGTGGGGGTATTATTGTGATGAGTAGAGCTGAAAGGAATATGTGACGGATTATTTTGATAGTTGTTTGACATGGAATATGTCAGATCAATAAAGGCTGTTTGGCTTTTGTCCAAAGCTGGGGTTTTATATATTGCTTGGTGATTAGTACATGGTGGATCTGAGATCCTAGGATCTTGTGCACGTTCTGGTTGTTCTCTTCTTTGATGCGGGTTATTAGTTGTTGTGTTCGTGGGTTGAAGCCTTTCGGCAGGTAATGTTTGTTCGGCATTTAACACTGGAAACTCTGACAGAGTCTGTCGTTGTGGTTCTTCGGCTATGACTGTGTTAACGGCTGGGTAAGATTGTTGTTCTAACCATTGTTCAACCGAGTTAGATTTTGGCGATTCAGTAGCGTCGAATTGTTCTTCAGCCTGTTCTAACAGTTGGTACTTTCGATTTAAAAATTCACGATCACGCTCTATAGCTAATTGCCGTTCCTCTTCTAGTCGTCGAAGTTCTAGATCAGTGACGGCCAACTCTTGTTGAAACGACGAAGTTTGGTCGGGTTTCACACACACACAGCACGAACGTTTACGAAACAAAAAAAATATAGAGGAAAAAACAAAAAAATTCACTCAGTTGCATACCAGCATCAACAAAGGCAGGTTGTCGTCGATTTGTTTGATAAATTATGATTAAATTTTATGAAATAGGTACACTCGTAAAATATCCAAACAGAACATTAAAATACAACTTATATATATTATATTTCTATTTTAAATAATTGATTTAAAATTAAATAGATTTTATTTAATAATATTTATTTTATTAATTTAAAATTTTTAATTAAATAAAATTTTTCAAAAATTATATAAATTTAATATATTAAATTTTTGATTTTTAATAAATACATTTTTTGATTTTCATTCAGTATGGGGGATATTGGTTGGGAAAATTCATTTTTATTTTCATTAAATATTTTTAATGAAGCAGAATGCCTTGTTTGCAACCAAAAAATTAAAGAGAAATTTGCATGCAATTTAAAGCGGCACTATAACCGCCACTCAGATATGCATTCTCTTACTGGAATTGCTAGGTCTAATTTAATTATCAAGTTAAAAGAAGATTTAAGAATTAAATATAATTAGTTCATGAATACCAATCATGGCCAAATCATTTAACATATATAAGCAAAAATAGTAAAACAATCCAACAACGCAAACAAAAGAAAACAAATGCATTTCTCCATGTGTATATTTACCAATACACTCTCTCTTTTGTTAAACACAACTAAACATTCTCATTTCTCTTGTTGGCCGTCACTGTTCTAGATCCCGTTTTCGAACGATAGAGTACCTTGAAGTGTTTGAGGTGTTACTATAATGACTCCGTTCAGATCGTGGTGGATCGCTAGCGTGTTTTGTTGCAGAGCATTGTGTGCATATATACGCCGTCGGTGATGCAATGGGTAGTGTGCGCGGCTCTTGTACATGAGATCCTGGGTTCAAACCTTGCTCTGACCACCTTCAAAGACTTAGCGCAACTAACACGGGAAAGATGTTTGACCACAAAAAGAATTTTAAAATATGTTGCGGGAATCCACCAGAGCATCTAAGTTTCCACTGGATTTTAACACCCAAATATAAAAAAAACCAATTTATAGATTTCAATATGTATATTTGGCAATATATATTAAAATTCCTGTAATATTATGAGAAAGCTTACACACTTCAAGTTATAAATTTCACTAATATTTACATACTTTTTGGTTTTGAAAACAAAGATGCAAAGATTGCTGACAACAATGAATAAAAATGATTAAATTAATGAATTTATCACATAAAGTTAGGAGCTTCACAATGTAGAATTTTCAAGATGTCTGCCTGCTTTTTATTGGAATTTCTTCTCCTTTCATATTTTGCGCTTAGATAGTGCTTGGGATATTTACCTGTCAAATTGACGTTAACATATACTATGATAGAGAAGAACAAAATTATGAAACTGAAACTTATCATTATTATGAAACTTATCGGTGACGCTGTAGTCGATGGGTTTGGCGATAACAGTAGTTTTTGAGAAATAATGAAAGAAGTATGAGGTTACTAGTACGAAAAACGTGTTAAGTAATTTGACTTTTTTAACATATAGTACTCTCATGATCACATTTATGCGTCTTACTTTTGATGGCAAATGTTTAAAAACATTCCAGCCTTAAAACCAGATACAAAAAAAAATTTAAATCACCAATCAAAACCTTTGCCAGTCTCGCAAAATGATTTAAAAAATGCCTGGTTTTCGAACGTTAGCTGGCTGTAGGGTGAATTGTTCACAGTGAGCAAAGTTACATTCAACAGCATCCTCAATGTCGTATCTTTCAAAAAATTAAAAAGCTATACTCCTTTCTTAATAAAATTAAAAAATAATAGCAACAGATTAATGGTTAAAAAAAATTTTAACTTGTAGAACCCGTCACTTCCCAACGGTTTGAGATAAATCAAAAAATAATTTTAAGCTATTTATTTTGAAGTGTTTTCCATACGATCTGTTTTCCATCATACGAAAAATAAACAAAAAACTACGAAAAGTCACATCAAATATTCACATTTTTTATATATCATTCCAAATATCTTTTGAATGGTAAGATATATGTATGTCACACACTTCGGCATATTTTTTGTTTGTCTCTCTTATGAGATTTGTCCACGTAAAGAATTTTAAAACTCGGCTCAAAATTGTAGAAGTTACAGGTCTTCAAAACATGAACAGCACCAAAGTGGTCAACTTTGACACCCTGCACCAAATTCTGCGTAGCAACAGGGTATCTCCAAATGCTATATTCTAAATGCTTTACTCCTCTACTACAAATCTCTATTACTCCGACAAACAGTCTGGAAGTTCGATCCGACAAACAGTTTAGAAGTTCCGATTTTATTACCACTTTTTTGCAATCGGCCCGAATGTGGGTCGTACCAATAGAACAACTGGATGTTTCAAATCCTTTCCCCCAATTGACTTTTAAATTCACACCTATTTCGTTTCTGTACTTGTTTGTTTACTGTTATATAATCTTTATAATATTAAAACCGATATTAAATGTTCGAAGTTATCGAATAAACAAAGAAACTGCTTAAGCACTAACTCGATTTATTTGCTAAATGGTGTATTATGAGTAGACTCCGGATTTCATGTAAAAACATAGCTTGAATAGGTGGACATAATTAATTGTTTTGCGCAAATTATTTTAACAGACAACGGAGTTAAAATTATTTGCTTTATATTTGCATATTAATGCACATGTTATGCAAATAAGTTATATTTATGCACAATTTAAAATTTGTCAAATAAGTACACAGGCAGTATTTTGCAGGATAGCTATTCATATTGACATTGGGCAGAGACAAAGAAAGTGGACAGGACCAATGGTGAAGAAGGCATTTCAGATATATCACAAAGTTGGCCGATATGGCAGATGTTCAGAAGCCAAAAGGATTAACTCACCTTTCCAAACTGTTACAAATCTTTTTATAAATAATACATCAACAACATAGAGAAATATATCACTCAGTGCAGAACGAATTCCAACTATTTTTACTTAGTATTTAATTTCCAGTTGCCGAAATGAGTATCCATTTTTAAAAGCGATCATCCGTTATAAAATCTTACGATATGTAGTAAATTTCGTTAACATCGGTTAATAGTTTAAGTATATGACAGTTACTCGTATATCAAAACGTGAATCCATGTTACCTATTTTTGTTCCAATGATTTAATTATCTTCTGCTAAATTGTCTCAACTCCTACATACAAGCTTCCCTCAAGAACCTTATAATCAAGCTTTGCAGGCACGTCTGTAAGGGCGCTATATCAAACTGTGAACCGATATACAGAGCGAGTATTTTTTCGTATGACCTCTTAAAATTTGCATATTCCTCCTCTTGAAAATATATTTTTCGCAGAATATTTCAACCATTTATTCCTTATTTTATTTATTTCTCATTCAAATGTAGTGCACAGACAAACGTTGTGAGAGGTTTAAGAGACGATTTATCATACAAAAAAAATATCTCAAATGTCTCAAAACTTTTCGCGAAGAAGGCTGTGTTATGTCTCATTGTAAATATTACATTAATATGGCAGCACTGAATGTATACCAAATGTCATCTCAATCTCATTCTCTCTTTTATATTAGTATTCTCTAAGTCTCATTACACTTGTTAAATAAATGTAAACTGAAACACATCATTACGCGTGCTAATCATTTCAACATCATCGATACCGGAAAAATATAGAAAAGTGGCGACGAGCTAATCAAAAGAGGAAATTTTCAAATTTATTAATACCCAACGAGACAAATAATTTATTGTACAGCAAGGAAGAATAAGGGTTTCTTTTTTTTTCTTCAAGATGGATGCCGCCCAATTTGCGCAATTATTAGACTCGTGCAACAAAACGCAACGGGATTTGCTAAATTCACAGCAAATAAGTGCAAATGCCTTTCAAACACAACAACAACAGCAGCAACCGCCATTACAGGTTATGTTGCCGCCATTTGAAAACTTTGATGAAAAAAGGGAAAATTTCAAATTATACCGTCAACGTTTTGAAAACTATTGAACTATGAAAAATGTTTTCACAAATAAAACCCTTTGCCATCAAATGTTGATAAATTCAATTGGATCTACACCCTTCAAGTTGCTGGTTTCATTAACTGCCCCCAAGACAGTCAACGAAGTCGAATACGACGAGTTAATGAAAATGTTGGAAACTCACTTATGCCCTAAGAAGAACATTCTGGTACGCCAACACAGATTTTTGTCAACATATCAAGGCGATGAGCAGACAATAACTGATTATGTGGCATTACTCTGGCGGGATATCAATGAGTGTGAGTTTGTGTCGAAATGCGCGTGCAAGGCTGACATATCGGACGTTTTCCTTCGAGCTCAATTCATACGTGGCATAACCGACAACACAATCCGGAAGCAATTGCTGCAATCTGAAGAAGACGATTTCGGAAAAGTTGTACAAAAAGCCTTATCATTGGAAGCATAAAAAATAGATTGTCGCGAGCTAAATACCAAGCAGCCCATCAGTAGTGCCGTCAACAAAATTCAAGCCAGGTCTTCAAGCAGACGGAAAACCAGTTCCAGGAATCAATCTTCAAGGCCGCAAAATCGTTCAAAATCTGGGATCAACTACAACCAGCTGGGAATCGATAATTTGTGCATATGGTGTGGAAGGGACAACCACAGAACAAAGGAGTGCCGTACTAAACCTCATAACCTCAAATGTAAGTCGTGTGGAAAGAGCGGTCACGTACAACAAGTATGTCTAAAAACTTTATTAAAATCTTCGAATGATACTCAAAATTACAAAAATGATGAACATGACGACTCAATCCACAAAATTTATGGTATTAGCCAAATCGTCGATATATTTTCAAATGATTCCGATAAGTACTATGCGACAGTGGAAATAAATGCGCGCCGTCAAAAATTTGAGGTCGACACTGGTGTTGGTGTATATACCCAGAAATCAATACGATCGGCTAGAAATAAAGGCCCCACTTGAGCATCCATTAATTGCTTTCCGATCATACACGAAGGATATTATTATTCCTGATGGTAAAATCAACGTGGAAGTCAAATACAACAACGCGATAGCAACTGAGGAGTTGTATGTAGTTCCCCGCGAATACGATGCCCTATTAGGTCGAGTATGGATTCGCCATTTGGGAATCAACCTCCAAGAAGTGGACGGCCATCATTATGACCATATTAATGCAGTACAACGAAGTAATTATGGTTCAATTTCAGATATTGTCGATAGTTTTGAGGACGTTTTTACGGTGAAAGTTGGTTGTGTTCCAAACTTCGAAGTCACTCTTCAGCTTCGTCAAGGTTCAAAACCTGTATTCTTCAAGGAACGAGAAGTTCTATATGCGCTTCGTGATCGGGTGGAGAAAGAACTCGATGATTTAGAAGCAGCTGGTATCATTTCAAAATGTGACAGGAGTGATTGGGGATCGCCACTGGTGATTATTACGAAACCAGACGGTGGTGTCCGACTCTGTGTCGATTATAAGGCAGGGGTTAATCCTCAACTGGTTTCTGCAAACTACCCAATACGCCGTATCGAAGAGATTTTAAATAATCTTAAAGGGTCAAAGTTTTTCTGCCGTCTTGACCTCTATAAAGCCTACCTACATCTTCGAGTTAATCCAGATTCCAGTGAAATACAGACGATATCCACCCATAAGGGAACTTACAAGGTAAATCGGCTATCTTTTGGCATAAAAACAGCCCCATCGGAATTCAATCGTATCATCGAACAAATTTTATCCGGGTTAAATAAAACCATGTCATATTTCGACGACATAATAATATACAGAACAACAGAAGCCGAATGTAGACACAATTTAATAGAGTGTCTCAAACGTTCGATTACATCAGCCAGGTTAATCCGTTATGCCGAATTTCTGTCAGGGTTCAACTATGAAATAGTATACAAAAAAGGCGCAGATCATACAAATGTCGATTGCTTATATCGGGCAACACAAGTAACGGAAAAACAGTCTACGGAGAAAACTATCAATGAAGAGGTGAACGAATTATGTTGTCAAGTAATTTTTGAAATCTCCAGTGAATACATCAATGCTGAGACATTAGCGTCAGAAACCGCAAAAGACCCAGAACTCTAAAATGTTAACAAATCTGTTAAATGGTGATGATGATCAAGAGAAATACACTCTCGATAACGGGGTTATATTCAAGGGTGAACGAGTTCTTATTCCCAGCAGCCTACAGCCTCGAATTCTTCTGGAATTACATCACACTCACCCGGGGATTACAAAAATGAAACAACTTGCGAGAAGATACTGCTTTTGGAAAGGAATTGACCGCGATATTGAACTAATGGTAATATCATGTGAATCCTGTGTTGAAGTGCAAAACAAGCCTTCAAAAGCTCAACTTCATCAATGGCAAGAACCAAATGAAAACTGGGAACAAATTCACATCGATTACGCAGGCCCTTTCCAGGATCACAACTTCCTAATTGTCGTCGATGCAAAGACAAAATGGTTCGAATTTACAGTCATACGGGACTCACCTTCAACTCAAAATACAATATATCTTCTAACGGAAATATTGGCTACTCATGGGTTTCCATCAGTATTGGTATCGGACAACGCTTCAATTTTCACCAGTGAGCAATTCAAATCATACTGTAGCCAAAATGGTATTTTTCAAAAATTAATCGCTCCGGGCCATCCCAGTACGAATGGATTGGCTGAACGCAACGTTCAAACATTGAAACGCAAATTAAAAGCGATGTCGTCGGAACCGGGTTCTTTGCAAAAGAAAGTAAACGAAATTCTACAAAGGTATCGAGCAACACCTCTCAACTGTGGAATGAGTCCACCAGAACTGTACTTTAATATACGTATTCGGATAAAACTAGACGCTTTAAAGCCAACCATTAAAATTTGAATGTACAAAACCAATTCCAGGTGTTCGGCAAATAAGCGTGGGAGAAAGAGTGCAAGTTCTACATATTCGAAACATCAAAATAGTATGGAAAACCGGTACCGTAATACAAAAGTATGGAGGACTTCATTATTTAGTTAAGCTAGATGATGGTTGTACCTTGAAACGTCACATAGATCAACTTAAAGCTACTAAAGTTCAACAACGTCAAGTACATTTTGCTCCAGACATCGCTGATGACAACATCGACTCAAGTAATTCAAGTAAACCTGCAAATCAACAATTTCAAGATTATAGGCAGTTTATCCTCGAAACTTCCAATCCTCAACATCATACTAGAAGTAGCCAAGTTACCCTTGCAAATCCACAAATATTGCAGCAGCCTCAATCTAGCCAGGACCAAGCCGTTCGTATATCTTCTAGAACACGCAACGCGCCGCCATATCTTCATGATTATGTTCCTGAATAACTGAATGGGGGAAATAACCTTTAAATGCTTTTTGTATTACTCAATTTCCAAAATTGTATTTAAATGAATTTACATCTTTTATAATTTAAATTAACAAGTTCTCATTTAAGCGTGGGAGATTGTTAGGTCTCATTGTAAATATCACATTAATATGGCAGCACTGAATGTATACCAAATGTCATCTCATTCTCTCTTTTATATTAGTATTCTCTAAGTCTCATTACACTTGTTAAATAAATGTAAACTGAAACACATCATTACGCGTGCTAAGCATTTCAACATTATCGATACCGGCAAAAGATAGAAAAGGCTGTAAAATTATAATGTGGTTGTCAAATTTAAATAGACTTGTTAATTTTGGAGTTTGAAACACGAATAAAGATCCAGGAATGCAACTAATTCGTAATGAACTACCCCAATAACCTTTAGATATTAATCTATAATAAAATTTATAACATTTTTTCAAAACGCATCTACCTACATTTTTAAACTTTAAATTTTGACTTCAAATCCATAATCACGACCCCAAACCTCCTGGATTCTAATGTACAAATTCTTTCAAAATTCATTAGCCATATTGAATCCACAATTCTGAATTTTACGTTTTGATTAATTTATTCAAGCTCAAGGCCGTTTTAATATTAAGCTTACTTATTAGCTTTATGGGACATGGGACTGTCCGTGGAGGTGGAAAGTTTCTGATTGTCATTCACTTGGGAGTGGCCAGAAATGATTCCTTCATTGGGCAGTCCAAGCAGCTCACTACTTCCACGCAGTATGTCCTGGGCAATGGCTTTTCGGAAACCTCCGTTAGCTAGCTAGAGTGAGAAGGCGAAACAAATGAGCATCAACTCAGGTTTAGTAGGTGACTGATGTCACTGAAGCTCATCAAACAATCGGGCATATTCTTTTGTCCTTAGAAGGCGGATGAGCCAAACATACGGGCCAACGGCGGAAAGAAACTAAAAGAAGAAAATCCAGGTTCAACATATCGCATCCTGGTCAGCGTCTGATCCATAATGGGCGGCTGCAATCAAATATCCTGGCAGTAGGTAAAATGCAAAAACCCGGTGGACTGGGTTTGCCTCCCGCCACCGTTCATAATGGCAGTGAAAATACAAAAACGAAACAGAAAACATAAACAACCCCTATTTGTTGACGACCACCGCAAACGTTATAAGGACCACGATTTACGGATATGCACTTGGAATGTAAGAACTCTATATAGATCCGGTGCAAGTATCCAACTGGCAGATGTCCTCGAAAGTTATAAGGCTGACATTACCGCTATCCAGGAAATGCGATGGACAGGACATGGCTGCACAAGAAAAAGAAACTGCGATATATACTACAGTTGCCATGAAAAAAAACATGAATTTGGTTGTGGATTTGTAGTTGGCAAAAGACTGCGACATCTAGTCTCTAGGTTCAATCCTGTGAGTGAACGAATAGCCACAATCCGCATAAAAGCGAAATATATTTATATTTCCCTAATTTGTGTGCATGCCCCGACAGAAGAGAGAGATGATGATGCCAAAGACATATTCTATGAGCTCCTAGAGGAAACGTATGACTGCTGCCCTGGCCATGACATTAAGATTGTACTAGGAGATTTTAATGCCAAAGTAGGAAGGGAGAGTGTGTTTAATCCAACTATTGGCAATTTCAGTCTTCATGCTGACAGTTCCGACAACGGTATGAGACTGATTGACTTTGCCGCGGCAAAAAACATGGTCATTAGTGGCACAAGATTCCAGCATAAAGACATCCACAAGGCTACTTGGGTATCCCCTGATCAAAGAACTAAGAACCAAATTGATCACGTGGTAATTGATGGAAGGCACTCATCCAGTGTAATGGACGTACGAGTGATCAGAGGAGCTAACATCGATTCTGATCACTACCTGGTAGCAGCAAAGGTTCGCACAAGATTAAGTAGAGCGAAAATCGTACGAAACCAGACGCAGAGGAAGCTGGACATCGGAAAGCTGCAATTACCAGAGGTAGCCACAGCCTACTCAAGGAAGCTCTCGCAACTTTTGGCACAGAACCCACCCCCTCCCGATGACGACCCTGATGCGCAGTGGAAACCCATTTCCGACTCTATAAAAACTGCCGCAACAATCGTACTTGGTTTCGAAAAACCGCTTCGAAATAAACCGTGGTACGATGAGGAGTGTCGCATAGCAAATGACGAAAAGAATGCTGCACGTATGGTAATGCTTCAGTCAATTGCAACGCGAGCTGCAACTGAGCGTTATAGGGAGAAGAGAAAGGAGGTAAACCGTCTCTTTAGGCGTAAGAAACGGCAGTGGAGAAAGCGCGAGAGTGAGAAAATTGAGACATACAGAAGGAAGAACGAAACCCGAAAATTCTACCAAAAAGTTAAAAACGGAACTAATGGACATGGTTCAGGGCCCCCCTTCTGTAAAGACAAGGACGGAAATCTCGTCGCAGATGTGCAGAGCATGTTGGGAATATGGAGAGAGCATTTCTCCGCGCTACTAGTACCTGAGATATCCGATGACGATTGGACAATCGATCACAATATGGACGACGACGTGGATTGCCCCCCTCCTAACCAAGACGAGGTCAGAACAGCTATTGCCCGGCTTAAGAACAACAAAGCCGCAGGAGCCGATGGATTACCGGCGGAGCTGTTTAAGGCTGGCGCCGATAAGCTGATAAGGTGCATGCATCAGCTCATTAGCAAAATTTGGTTAGATGAATGCATGCCCGGCGATTGGAGTCTCAGTGTACTATGTCCCATATTTAAAAATGGTGACCCGAGTATTTGTGCCAACTACCGTGGAATAAGCCTTTTATCCATAGCATATAAGGTTCTATCAAGTATAATGTGCGAAAGACTAAAACCAATTTTCGCTGACCTGATTGGACCATACCAGTGTGGCTTTAGGCCTGGAAAATCGACAACTGACCAGATTTTCACACTACGCCAAATCCTGGAGAAGACACACGAAAAACAAATCGACACCTATCATCTATTTATCGATTATAAAGCAGCCTTCGATAGTCCGATACGGGAGAAACTCTATGAAGCAATGTCTGAGCTTGGTATTCCTGCAAAACTCATACGCCTTTGCAGGATGACTTTGACGAACACCAAATCCGCAGTGAAAGTTGGTAAGGATCTTACCGAACCTTTCGAAACTAAGCGAGGCCTCAGGCAAGGCGACACCCTATCGTGCGATCTCTTTAACATCTTAATGGAGATCATTATGAGAAAAGCTGCAGTCAATATGAATAAAACCATCAGCAGCAAAAGTCACATGCTGCTCGCGTATGCTGATCACAGCGATATCATTGGACGCACAGTAAGATAAGTTACTGCTGTTTTTTCGAGAATTGAGAAGGAGTCAGCAAAAGTGGGTCTGACGGTGAATGAGGACAAGACAAAATTAATGGTTTCAACGAACAGGGCCTCCAAGCGATTAGACCAAAGCGTGAACGTTGATAACCGTTATAACTTCGAGGTAGTGGACGAATTTATATACCTCGGATCTGCCGTGAACAAAAACAACAACGTCAGCCTTGAGATCAAGCGGAGAATTGTGCTTGCGAATAGATGTTATTTTGGGCTAAGCAAGCACTTTAGAGATAAAGCCCTCTCTTGAGTAACAAAAGTCCAGCTGTACCAGACTCTCATTCAACCTATCTTGCTTTAAGGCGCAGAATCCTGGGTCCTATCGCAAGCAGACGAAACATCTGTAGGAGTCTTCGAGAGAAAAATACTCCGAAAAATTTATGGCCCTATAGTGCACAACGGCGAGTATCGGCGACGCATGAATCATGAGCTGTATGAGCTTTATCCTAACATTGACATAGTTAAGCGGATCAAGATAACGCCATTGCGCTGGCTAGGCCATGTCAGTAGAATGGATGAAGATGAACCAGCGCGAAGGGTTTTCGAAACCGAACTCGAAGGAAGACGAAAAATAGGAAGACCAAGCTATTTCGGATCTTACCAAGATCTTCTTCAGCAGACGTTTTTGGTATCCTTTTCGGTCAATTCAATTCAATATTTATTTATTCCAAAAACTTAAACAAAATAAAATCCAAAGTAAAAGATTAACTTATATACATACAAAATTTTCCATCATTAAACAATTTTCTTAGAACCACATCTATTTCGTCTTGGCAAATTGGCATAAGTCCAGCGAGGCCAGTACTTCAACAAATATACACAAAATTAATACTAAACAAGGGTACCCAAAAAAGGCATTAATACAAAAAGGCATAAATTCGACGTTAAACTTAAAAACTAGCTTAAAACTATTTCCTAAAACTAATCAAAGGGGTTTTCAACAGAGACGCTACAAATGGCGACAGCAAACGACGCCATATTATCCCCGCTCTTTTTGCCATTTCATCATAGAAAGATATACGAGCCAACAACGAGTCGAAATTATTAAAATTTACTTCCGAAATTTGGAGTCAGTGGCCTCAAATTTAAGAGGCCAACTTTAAGAGGCCTCAACAATCAGCGATGAGGCTCATTTCTGGCTGAATGGCTTCGTCAATAAGCAAAATATGCGTTATTGGTCAGACAGCAATCCACACGTAATCCATGAGTCATCATTGCATCCCGAAAAAATTACGGTTTGGTGCGGTTTATGGGCCGGCGGCGTCATTGGGCCGTACTTCTTCCGTGATGATCAAGACCGGCACATTACTGTGAATGCGAATCGCTACCGTTCAATGATAACCGAATATTTTTGGCCCCAATTGGATAATATGGACTTGAGGACATGTGGTTCCAACAGGACGGCGCCAAAAGCCATACAGCGAATGCCACAATCAATTTATTGGAAACCAAGTTTGGAGAACGTGTTATCTTACGAAATGGCCGAGTCGATTGGCCGCCTCGGTCGTGCGATTTGACGCCGTTAGATTATTTCCTGTGGGGCTACGTCAAGTCTATGGTCTATGCCAACAACACCGCGACGATTGATGAACTTCGTACGAATATCGAACGTGAAATTGCAGCAGTATCGGCCGATTTATGCTTGAAAACCGTCGAAAATTGGGTTCAGCGTCTGGACTTCTGCAAGCGTGCCCGTGGTGGCCATGCAAAAGAAATCGAGTTCCATACATAATGGCATCGAACGTACTTTCACAGGAATAAATAATTTCATTGGTATCTAAAACCGGTTTTGTTTTATTTAAAAAAAACTTTTATAGCGCTCTTATTGAAAAACCCGTTATACAATATTTACATTAAAAGTCCCACGATAGCCTGAGCTTCAGAGTTTCGTGATCCAAATTTGCGTAATCACGCATAAAGGGGCCTAATTTGTTATGGCAGGACGTTAAGTCCATACCGAACATCCGACGGTAGTCGCCATCAATGGCCCCAAATTGGGTCGTTCTGCAAAGTCACCCCACCGGGAGCTGTTGCAGCGTAATTAACGCCGTGTGATGATGTCGCCGCAAGGGGAGGACCACCGTGAGCAGCAGCAGCGTAGGAGATGCCGCTACGAATTCCACCGGTTTCGCGAGAGAAGCAGATTCCAGGAACGACAAAGTATCGCTTCCTGGCTTCAGCCTTCTCGCGAAGCAATTTCTGCCGCAAAGGACACTCCCTAGCGCTGGCAGTGTGCCCGCCAGTAGAACAGTTTATACATCGGACCATATGATCCGGCCGAAGGATCGGAGCTCCCGTGGCCGGGTCAGGACCAATGGCGTTTCTCATACCGTCCGCGTTAGTGGGAATGACGTATTTTCCCCGGCCATGGGGCCCGACTCATTGGCAGCAGCGGTGGGGCATACCGCAATTCAGTGCTATGTGCCCATAACACTGACAGTTCCGACCTTGCGTCACCCACGTCTATGCTATTCGGTGAATTCATCTAAACTGTATGTATCGAAATACGAGAATTCCTTTATACATATGTATGTTCGAAGACTACCAATCACTAACATTGGAAACACGGTTTTAAACACGCATGAATTTTTATTGTTTTATCATTACAAAACAAGAAAACAGAGGTTGCCATCAACAATATTATTGTTTCAAGCTCGGAGTGCTCTACGTCAACTTTCATCATTTCCCTTGCGGGAGTTTTTAGTCGGCAGTGTTGCCAGAAGCCGTCAAAAAAATTATGCTAAATGCCCAAAAACATTGTGCAAAATGGAAAGAAATTACACAGAACAACACATGATTTTGGCACTCAATTCTGAGAATTCCACGTGAAAGTAGTCCCAAAAACAAGAAGTTCTGCATCATTCGTTTTGTGAAGTTGGTGGCATTAATAATTTAATGGCCATACGATTTTTTTTGCTCAAGGTGTATTTTTAGCACTTTTTCTCTATTTCAACATGGTTAAATGGTGGTATACCGTACGGAATGACTCTTTTGTCTGAAGCAAAGTTGTAGGTATTGAGTAGGAGAAAAAACATACCCGAAAAAAGTGCATCCAGTGCCTTGAAAATCACAACAAATTTCCATATTTTAACATAAACCCCCCCCCCCTTTTTTCACCTCTTTGGATCAACTTGATTACCAATTCACAAATATGCTGTTTTTTTCTTTACTATATACTTTATTTTGCATGAAAATAAAAATTCCGATCCATATTAAAGCTATTCTTGCACAGAAAATATGAAATATTTATATGTTATCTATGCATGGAGTCAAAATTTAGACCATTTTCAATTATTGTCAATGTATATCCTCATTGAAGTTGACGCTTGTGGTTCTGATGATACTGTTTTCTTCGTAGGTTGTTCATATTCATGTTCTGATTCCGCATCATCATCCGAGTTGGACATACTATTCAAGGGCATGTTTTGTTCAGTGTGTCCACCTGCATAATTTTATAACTCCACCAACATAATTTTATAACTCCACCAACAAACCGCCGCAAGCAAAGCATCTAATTTTTTGCCTTTGAATCGCTTTTCCATTGGCATAGTTACCTGGTGCAATCTCTCTCCTTGTTCGTCCGATTCCGGAGGTAATTGTGTCAAAAAGGTATCAAGGTGGAAATGCCTGAAATGTAATTTTAACGTCATGGATGCATTGATTTTTTCAAAATAATACAGCAACTTGTCCACTCGTGTCTGTATGTCATCTAGCTGTATACGATTCTTTCCAAAAACGGCTTCGATGACTTGTTTCAATGCGTCCATCCCATGCACATAGGTTAGGGTGCACCTAACGCCCCACTTGATATGGAATGTCTTGTCCCTAGTCTTAAAACATACCATTAAGGCTAAAAAGATTTCCTGATTTTATTTTTTTTTTCAGAAGTGGTTTAGGTGGTTTACCTCATTCATGAACTTTCATACTATTAACGTATGGTATAGATATATAACGGTGTTTTTTCGAATCCATGTAACTCTTTACCTATTGTTCTTAGGAAAATTTGTCCCGAGTGTTTTAGATAGCTATTTCTTCAATCTTTTTAAAAAAATAAATGAAAAATAAAAAAAAAAATTTTTAATTTTTTTTGCAAAGTGAAAACTTTTTTTCAACTTTTTTTAAAAATGACCTTTTTTTTTTTGCTCAAAAGAAAGTTTAGGTCGCTTCGTGGGATGCGACCTATTTATCTATCAAAATAAATGTTTTGTAACTCAAAACAACGGTTTTTCAATTTTTAGCAAATGCACTATTTTGAATTTTTTCTATTTTTGTCTGTTTCCAAAACCTTAAAAATAAAACTTATACTGAGAAACTAGACAAATTAACCTTTCCAACGGTATGTAACATGTCTAACTAAAATTTCATACCCTTGATAATATAATACCCACATAATCAACAGTCTTGCAGGCATAAATAAATTTATGAAGAATTTTTTTTTTGCTTAACAAATTAAAATTTTGTATTTTAAAAAATCATGAAAAATCACAAACGCAAAAAAAGTGCAGAGTCTTATTATTTTCACGTAATGTCTCATAACCTATGAACAAAATGAGACATAGATCATGACAATGGATGCACGCGTTTCGTTTTATTACAAGAATATTGGTTTTATGTTACAATGAATTTGGATAATCGTACTGAATGAATTTCAAAATACGTACAAAATTCTTTGGAAACAATTTTGATGACTTTTATGGGTCTCGTAATTGAGAAAAAATTAGTAGTAAACAAAAGGTTGCTTTATTTTTATGATTGCATTATTGCGAATGCAGTTCATATACTCCGTTCACAGTCAATTTAAGTGAAAAAAGAAAGGTGCAATTTTTTATTGATGTGTGGTTTTACAGGTAAGTTATTTCTGCAACTGAGAATTCCTGGTAAAAATAACGAAATTGGGGAAAATTATGACATATTTTCATTTAAATTACCGATTTTTCACCTTTTATTCTATTTTAAATTTAAACTATAATACTGATTTTGCACATTTTTTACCTTTTTTCTCTGGAGCGATTTTAAAATGGATAAGCCAACAACAAGACTGTCCTCAACAATATTTGGCCTTGGTAGTGGAATAACAGAAGAAGACTGTACAATTACTGGTTCACGTCTTCCAACAAATTTACAAGTCTTGCGCTGTTTGATGTACCATCTTGAAGAAGGTACTCACAGCAATCGTACCAAATGGGAGTCAGCCAAGATTGTCCTAGCAAACATTCCAATGATTAGTTAACGCAAGTCCTGTGAGAAGATGATAAAACTTCTTGATGACAACGCAAAGCTCAGGGCAATTCCTTGCAATCGTAGAGCAACTCCATCTTCACTCAATAAGGTCAAGCAGATGGAAGATTTCTTAGCTAAAACATTTTCTATATGGCCTGTGAATGTTGAGAACCTAATCAAGAATGCAGAAGATTTGCATTTTCTACACTCCATGAAGGGTGACCGCACTGCAACATTTGGATCACATGACATAGTGCTGGCTGCAAAAGTCAAACGTCGTCAGGACCGTGAGCAATCAGAGGCAAATCGGCATGAGAGAATTCAAAATGAGATGAACATCAGTACTACAAGAACAACCAATAGCAGTAGTAGCAGTGATGTTGAGGATCCTGGTGGTGTTGAAGATGAAGACGTAGAAAATGTAGATATTAAGCCACCATTTGCAGGTCCTTCAACGAGTAGTACACTAAGAAGTCATCATCGTACTGCACGCAATTGAACTACCGCGTTCATCCCACATGATATCATGCAGCGGCCGAAACTTGTTGCCTTAGCAACACGTTTGAAAATGACGCCAACGCAGCAGGCCGCTTACAGGTGAAGATACATCTAAGATCGCAAATTCGTACACAACACCAGATAAATATCGACACAGAGTTGTAAAGACGATATCTAACACTAGTAAGGAAGAGTGGATTCCTCCAAAGTATGCAACTCTTCATTGGGACTCAAAACTTATGCCATCATTGATTAACCAACATGTTACGGAAGAAAGACTTACAGTGGTAGTGGGGAATAATAGTGAACCCAAGCTTCTCGGTGTTCCAGCATATCAGACAGGAAGAGATGAACCATTTGTAGATATCATTGCTAATCTTACTGTTCGCTTGCTGGCTTCTTGGCACTGTACCGATTCCATCATCAACATGGCCTTTGACCCAACAGTATCCAACACAGGGCATATGACTGCACCATGTGTAACCATTCAGAAGCAGTTAGGTCGTGCTCTTCTTTGGTCAGCCTGTCGCCACCATGTTGGGGAAGTTATCTTGTCACATGTTTTTGATGACCTTAAGATCGAAGTATCGCGGTCACCAGATGTTACCCTCTTCACAAGGTTTCGTAAGAATTTTTCCTTGTTGAAGACAACTGCTTGTGGTGACACTCGTGTGCCATTGTCACGGTTCGACTGTAGCACATACAGTGAGAAGGTGCAAAGCTTTATAGGTGAACTGAGAACCTGTGATCAGTGAAGGGAAGGCCAGAGATGACTATTTAGAGTTTGTGAACCTGTGCAATCTCTACCTTCAGAATGAGTTAGATGGGCAAACCAATCCATCCTTTAGACGACCAGGAGCACTCCACAAAGCCCGATGGATGGCCAAGCTGATATACAGCATTAATATAAGTCTGTTCAAGCAGCAGATTCAAGAACTACCTATTGGGATAATAACAACAAAGCAGCAAGTTCTAAAGGTGAGGGAATTTGTGAATTTTGCCACCCTCATTTATAGTACCTGGTGGATAACCTGCAATTCTGCTGTTGATGTGCCCTGGAATGACTCGCAGTTGTTTCACTCTCTGTTGAAGTATGAAGATGTAAATTCTGTGATCTCCAAGAGTGCAGTTCGTGCATTTAAAAACCACCTTTGGTATTTAACTGAAGAGATGGTGCCACTTGCACTTTCGAGCAAAAAGGTGTGTGCAGAAACACGAAAAGCTATCGCTGCCCGCATGCTAACTGTCAAGCCAGACACTGATCTGACCATACCGAAGAATAGATTTGGAACGGAATTTGGACAGCCGAAGTTTCCAACGGTAATCACTTTGTCAACAACCCTTGCTTCTTTAGTTTGGAGAGACTCTTGGTTTGTATTTCATCTTTTGAAGTTAGATTCCCAGTTCTTGACAGCGGATGTTGAGATATGGCCAGAATGCGCTTCCCAGCAAGAATCATTGATTAACATACAATCGTTAAATGTTGTGAACGATTGTGCTGAGCGTGGTGTAAAACTCAGCTCTGATTTCCTAGCAGCATCCGAAGGCGAAGGCCATTACCAGAATGTGCTGCAAGTCGTCGAAAAAAATCGTAAACAGCAGCCAAATCTGCGTAAACGCAAAAAAGACACTCAATAAGTGTTTCAACTGATCACCAGCCACATTAGCCAGTAATCTCACCTTGATATTAAAAGCTGTATATTAAAATGTAACAGTGTCTACACGTTGTGAGTAACCTTATTGCTTCGTTAAACAATATGAACTTAAAATTCCTAATGTTTTTTTTTCCAAATTTAAAGTGGGTGGTGGACCACATAAATGATGTTCCAAAATTACAATTTTTTTTAAGCAATTCTCCTTTAGTATATGTAACAAAATAAACATAGGGACAAACACTTCCTACAAACTTTTGAAAATAATGGGGCGTTAGGTGCACCCTGACATAGGTGGTTATAATGGTTTGCAAGCATATTTGTGAAAGAGTCGCTTTTCATTAATTTTCGTATATCCGGTCCATTCAGTGATCTAATTTATTTTTGATTTCCCAGCTATTCCTAATTTCATGTGGAGCGATGGCATCAAAATATCATCTACATCCTATTCAAATGTTCATTCCGTAATTTTATTTGTCTCACGAGCTCGGGAGTTCTTACTTTCCAATCTTTACATTGATATTGATTGTGTGAACCCGAATCCCAATTTCAAAGGAAGCAGAAGTATTTTGAAAACCATCCTTTAATATAATGCCTTGTATTATGTTGACAACCTTTAGATCACAACAAATCTAATTTATTACAAATCTAAATTATTATTTTTATTGAAAGTGAAAATATCGTCTAAATTTTCTTGATTTTCATCTTCAAGAAGTTGCATGGCTTCTTTGTCTAGTTCGATTTGGGTTGATTTCCACTTTTGCTGGATATATGTGGAACTGAAGTACAAAACAAAATATTAAAAAGATCTTCATTGGTATTGAAAATGGACATTTTTGTTGTTGTTTCTCTTGAGCTTCTTCTGACAAACCTCCAATTGGTAGCATATTGTGATCAATGATTTTCTCACCATGATATAAGACCGTCGGTGGTTCAATGGTTAGTGAGCGCGGCTCTTGTACATGAGATCCTAGGTTCGAACCCGGCTCTGACCACCTTCAAATTTTCTTTCGGCGGCGGTCACCTCGCATAGTGACGGCGACACTATCGAGTATCTAGCCATGAAAAAGCTTCTCAAATTACCGTTCGGAATCGGTGTAAAACTGTAGGTCCCAATCAGTGAGTGAAAACTGGAAAGCGCACATCCCAGTCCCTTCATGGGATGTATGTAATGGGAAACCATTTATTTATTTATTTATATAAGACCTTATGAACTGTTGAAGATTCAGTGTTGTAAGGACCTGTGCAATCTTTCCGTCAATTATAATAAGAAGCATTTTATAATTTATTTCGATTTTTGGACCATCAAAATCAAATGGTATTGGCTCAAGCCGATTAATTTGTTTTCTATTTTAGATACTTCTTCTATTATCAAATTTGTTGTTTTCTTTTTAAAGGTAAACTTAATTGGTCTGCACAATTTGATTGAAGAAGGTACTTCGTTCTTCCATACATCAAGTCCTGTAGATGTACTTGTAGAAGGTTCAAAATCCAAAATATTTTTTTTAATCTCAATGGAATGAAAGAAATCATAAAAAACTTTTGAATCTGATGAGTTTTTCACATTGCTTTTGTCCGGAAGATCCATCGCATCCCCATTTTAAAATTAATGTAAGACTACAATTTCCAAGGTTTTTTATGCTACTTCTTTTAATAGTCTTCTGCAATGTGATTTAAAATATTTTGTAAGATCCTTGTGGCAATCCTTTTTATAGAAATAATTTCTTTGTATCCTTGAAAAACTGCACAATTTTTCTGATTTGTGCGTTTCTGCAGTTCCATGTACTGATGTGCTTTGAGTTTTAAATCTAGAAATAGCCCAAGTGCTTAATCTGGAGTAAATTCTGTATCTTCATTTGTAGTGGGTATGCTTTTTAATATTCTTTTTACATGTTTAGGGTTTGCGATTACGGGGTTTTCTCACTTGGTACAAAAAGGAATCCTTAATTAATTGATCAGCTATTTTCGTAATTGTGTCTTTAATTTTTCGTCTCCGGGATCGTTCACTGCTTTCATCGATTGATTTCACAGTTTTTCCACCAGAATTAACAATTTTATACGGGTTTTTAAAAACCAATTCGCTTGTTAACCATTTATGGTTACGATGAAGCATATTTGCTTTTATTCTACTGAATTCTTTGTACCGTTTTTCACGTCTTGATAACAAATTTCTAATTCGTAACTTATGACTTTGAAGGCTTTTTAGATCACAAAATTTAAAGAAAGGATCGTTTAAAATATATGACACAACCGTTCCGTTTTTATTTTCAAAATGGATTCCAGCTGGGATATTGTAACTAAACTTATTGTCTTCATAATAATTAAGAACCGAACTTTTACTTTGGAATATTTTTTTTATTTTAACGTCACTTTACGAAATTTGCTTTAAGAAATTTTTTTCTAACTGATACAACTAAATACTAATTTATGTGGGTTCCTAACACTAAGCTTTGTTGCGAAAACACTGACATAAATACTTATAGAAACAAATGCTGTGCTCTCGTTCTCTCTGTACTCACTCACACCCAATAGAATAGAGAGAATAATAATACCCACTTATAACCAGAGTTCGTATTTACCACCCCATGAGTAACCCATACACATCGTCGTGGGGAATGTGTAATGAACATTTACCCATTACCCGCAGGGTATGGGGAAAATAAAGGGAAGCTACCCACGAAAATGAGGAATTACCCATCATGATTACCCATTACCCTCAGGGCAATGGGGAAAATAATGGGTAGCTACCCACCAAATGGGGAATTACCCATCACGATTATCCATTACCCTCAGGGCAATGGGGAAAATAATGGGTAGCTACCCACGACAATGGGGAATTACTTATCACGATTTCCCATTACCCTCAGGGAAATGGGGAAAATAATGGGTAGCTACCCACGACGATGGGCAATGGGTTACCCAGGGTAACTCATCCCCATTTTTGATCGATAATATGCAAATTAGAAAAAATGTCTATATCTCGGACACGGAGCGTCCAATTGAAAAAATAACCATTTTTTGTTCGCCACTCCTTCCCCACGGCAATAATAATGGGTTACCCTGAGTAAGCCACGAAATACGAACCCTGCTTATAACAGAATCCCTAAGACACTTATCTGTATGCCCTCATTGATGATGTCACACTGAAATTGGTGTGTTTAGATGTAACTATGCACGTGTTTAATCTGTATAGCATTAAAGTGTCTTTCGGGTGTGGAAGTTATATGAGGGGTATGGTGGACCGATTGTAATAAAATTTAGTGTAATATTTGATGTACATACAAGAGTTCTTCTGGCTTAATTTGATCTTTATATTTGTTTTTGCTGGACATTTATTAGCGTTTAATTGGTTTCCGAAAGGTCGTTTGTATGGGAGGTACCCGAAAAAGTGGACCGAAAAGCGGACGTCCAAGTGAACAAGGTTCGTTCTGGTTAAAAAAAAATTACAGTATACACAATTTCATAGAATTCCGTTCAAAAATGCGACCTGTACTTTGTTTAAAAGAATACATTTATACTATACTATAATTATAGTGGTATAAAGTATAACGATCAGATTTGCGTCAGAGCGTCAAGCTCCTAAAGAGCAAAACGAAATGGGTATGTAAATAAAGGAAAGAGTACGTACTTTAAAATGGTACTAGTTATTTTACGAAATATTAGAAATTTCCTAAGGTTCTATTCCATCAGGCCTTAAATTTATGTAGAATTTAACCCATTTTTAAAATTAATATAAAAACGATTTCAAAAGTAGCGGAAACATATATCACCATTGACATTAAAGCTAAGAAACCATTTAAACCAAAACGGTTTATTTCATAAAAATTCCTTTTGAAAATAAAATGTTATAAGCGATTGAATTTTCAAAATATATTACAAAATCATACTTTTCAGTCAGATAATAAAATGGTGCATATTGAATCACCCTGTTTATAGGGAAAGTGTTTACGTAGAGATCTGCATTTTTGGCTTCTGAGGTTTTCGGGTGTTTACTTTAATATGAGTGTTTAAAATTAAAAATTGGCGGCAAAAAAAAAATACTTTTGGCCGCTATTTCAAAAATATCAACACTGTGCGTCGATGAATAAACGCCAGTCGCCAGCGAATAATCCATTCCCAATTTTTCGCTAAACCTGGGATATCATGGCAGTAAGTGAACGTATTTGCTTCGTCAACGGAATAAAATTTCCGAGAATTAGCTAGTGCTGTATGAGTTTTTTACGCTTCAAAAATGATGTCAACATTTCGAAATTTTTTTGTGATAGTCCCATCTTAGCCACAATGTAATCCATTTTGATTTGTGTTAGCGATTGTGGTGCATTATTTTCAATATCGGGAGTCGAATCTGCATCATTCACATTAGTCGGATTGGTGAAACCGGTTTCGGCTTGTAGGTACATTATTCTGTGATCATTGCTCTCAAGAGTTGCGGTTAGACTTCATGACAAACAGAGTTATAGAATACACTCGAAACAAAATAACAATTGAATGTTAGAAAATATTTTATACTCTTTAATATTAAGTAAATCGTAGTCTACATTTAGGTATTATTAGTATACAGTTAGGTATTATTTGAATTCTTTTTCTCGAAAAAATTACTTATGTTAATTTCCTTTACAGTTACGTAATATACACTTGTCATTGTATATACATTTGCTGATGTGTAGACGCATGCTGGTGTGTATACACCAGACGGCGTCCCTACGGTATTGTAAAAAGGCGCTTCCAAAAAAAAGCATATTTGTGGATTTGTAATGCAGTTATTGAGCAAAAAAGGTGACAAATGGGGGGGAAATGGGCATTTTTGCGATTTTTAAGTCACTGGATGCACTTTTTTCGGGTAGGTTTGTTCCGCTTTTTATCTCCTATTGAATGTCTACAACTTTGCTTCAGACACAAACGAGATATTCCGTACGGCATATCGAAATATAACCGTGTTAAAATATAGAAAAAGTCCTACAAATCCAGATTATTAATGCAGCCAACTTAAAAAAACGACTGATGCAGAACTTTTTATTTTTGGGGCTACTTTCACGTGTAATTCTCAGAATTGAGTCCCCCAAATGAATGAGCTGAAAAATGTTGTACTGTTGTATTCGTATAATTTTTATAAACAGGAAAAAAGATTTAAAATCAGAGATGTGTATTTTCGATTCAAAAAATGTTAGGAAAACATTAACATAAGAAAAACAGTTTTGTTTAAACAAGTTCCGATGATTTATCAGAATTTCTTTGGGTGTAATTTTTAAGACCCGTTACACTTTTATTATTATTATTTATTATTAGTCTCCTGTACAACAAGACTAGGTCTTAGAATTTTAGTACAGGATAGTTTTTGTTCAATTAGTTTGCCAAATTTAAGTACATAATTAATACTTTAAACATAGAAATGCAAAATAATATAGAAATACAAAATTGTTATAATTAATCAAAAATTAACATAATCAAAAATTAAAATTAAAACAAATGTACCCAAGACATATTATAACACTAGCTGACCTGGCAGACTTCGCCGTGCCGTCATAAGAATGCAATGTTGTCATGGTCATCAATGGACTCACAGTTTTTATATGAAAACACAGCGCCACCTATTTACAAAATTTTGTGCTACAAACCTAATTTGGGCAAATATAAATCTAATTTGAAAGTATCATCTTATTCGGTCCAGTAGATCCACAGTTTAGCCCGTGTAAACACCATACATTCATTTTTATACTTATGTAGCTGAATCCGGCAAACTTCGTTTTGCCTTTAAAGTTTTTGTAGTGCCAAAGGGTGAACAAAATTATTCTGTTCCATAATGTTTCGACACGGGATAATGCCACGTTTAATTGACAATGGGCAAATAAACCTGTAGTTGACTGAAATATTATGAAGAAGAATTTAAAGTATTTGTTTAGATTTCGATCGTGTGCTGATTTGTCTAAAAAGCTGTTCATTATACTATAATAGCTGTACCCGTTGCGCTTCGCTACCCCTGAAATGTAATTTTAATGAATCACAATTGTTTTTTCCCCCCTATTTATTGAAGTGCTCTAGGATATACAATATGTCGAGTTTTACTGTCTGGTACAAATATATATTAGTCGGTAGGTTTACCCACACGTGAACATGCAATATATATTGCCGTGGGAAAACACGGATTTGTCAAACTTAAACCACAGACTTGCAGGGACTGCCCTTGCGCTTTATTAATGGTCATCGCAAATGGGAACCGAATCGGAAACTGCAATCTTTTGAAATTGATGAGCATGTTTGTAGGTATTAGGCCTTAGAAACAGAACATATTATAAATACGCCAAGCCATTCGCAAACAAATACTATAAAGCATTCAAGGGTTGAGAAACAAACACAATAAATATAGTATGAGATCGACATGCGAGTATTTTGCATTTCGTTTATTGGATTTGTTTGAATTGTAGCACACACAGCTTCTTTTATTAGTAGGTAAAGATGGATAAGGAACAGAATTGCATTTTCTACTATTCGGTTTTTATTTTTTTTAAAGCACCACACAGTGCCTCGTACCCATACAAAAACAAATTCAAATAAAAAACAAATGCTGCAAATGTTTTCACAAATATTACAAATGTTTTGACAAATACTCCAAGCATTTTTTGCCTACTCGGCTTACTTTACTTTTTTTGTAGATTACATTTGTTGTCTTTCCTTTGTACAAATACAAGTAAATAGGAATACATTTGTTTTATTTAATTTTAATCTAATTTATTTGTTTTCGTTTTACATTTGTATTTACTTGATTTGTTCGTCGAAGAGTATATTTAAAAGAAGAACAGTAGCTTAAAACAACAAATGAGTTTTAATTCAAATACATTTGTTGCTATGCCCTAGTAGGTATCATGGGAATGCGTGAAATCAGGACATCGGTTCCTTTATAATTTCCAGTTGTTATAGTAGCCTCTATAAGTTTATTCTGCATTTTTTAAAAAAATTCATTATTGGGAAAACGATATTTAGGATGCTTTCGAAATATTCATATCCATTAAGGTGGACCTTGAAATGACATTTTTGCGATATTTTGGTAGATGAGGGCTCTATTCCGTGCCTTTTTGAAAAAAAATGACAATGCCGAAAAAAAAAAATTAAAAAAAAAACATTAGGGGTTGCGCACGAGCCGAGAAAAAGGTCCACTTTGCCAAAATTAGGGGGGAAATTGCCATAGGTCGTCAGGGGTCACCCGTAGGGGGGAAGAATGTATGGCCGACCCCCATTAACTTTTTACCGCCAACATTTTCTCCCAAGACACCCACCCCCTATCTCCTCCCCTTAGGGGGGTCACCATACAAAAATGGAGGTTGCTCAGTATTTTCGAAAAACACCATAGGTCATCAGGGGTCACCCCTAGGGGGGCAAAATATATGACCGACCCCCATTAACTTTTCATCCCCAACATCTTTTCCGAACAAACTTACCCTCTATCTCGACTCCTTGAGGGACTCCCCATACAAAAATACTGAAAATCTATGTATTTACAGTTGCACAATATCGAGATTTTTTTGATTTTTTTTGATTTTTTTACAGAAATTCCACCAATATTCAAGAGTGGTCATTGTTTGGAAAGTCTTGAAAAATTTGAAACGCACACGTGCTGAATCAGGTACATAGGCACCCTTAGCAGATGCCCCCATTCATCAGTACCTGGCAGTAAAATATTGCAAAATACGTAGTAGTTATAAATAGCAGTTCATTCATCGATTGTTGTCATTCAACAAGTGCCGATGACCGCGAAAAGTAAATTGATTTTTCTCCCGTTTTTTAAAAGTTAAGATGACAACACGACTTAGATCGCGCGACGATATTTTTTTGATTGGTTATCCAAGCATGAATATTACGGGGAACAAATTACCGTCGAAGAAGCAAGTGCTAAGAATGCATTTCTTCAACATTCGCAAACGAAACATGTCGAAGAAAAATAGTGCGGTTATAGTCGCGGACACAGTGATGATTTTTTGGCGCCAAGCAGCTATTCCGACGAAAGCCAGAGGAGATGTTACAAGAAAAATAGCTGCGCTGCACGATGAGTGGGATGCTTTAAGAAAGTCATCTCACAGAAAGACTGAGTCCACTAGAGAAAAAGAGAATACGTTTTCTGATAGCTTGGATAATCTTTTCGACATCGCACACGTCAACGCCCTTGAGAAAATGACAAATACCGAAGACATTGAGTTTCTGCTAAAGCAAAGAGAAGGTGGCCGGCCAGGAACTATGGGAGGTGTGGACGCTACTGATACTCGAACGAGGAAAAGAAAAGCTGAGCGCGAAGAACAAGAAGAGTTGCGACGCAAACGTGCAACGGAATCTAGTAGAGATCGGTTCGCTAAAGGCGGTAAGCTATTTCGCGCTTTGTGTGTTCGTCCAATGTTTATATTCAAATGAAATTCGTTCAATTGCAGTGGATACATTTTCAAGCAGTGATTCAAGCGATGATAATGGGAGACAGGACGAAAACTTCCCGGCAGAAGCTGGCCCGTCAAATGTTGGTGACAGAAGAGGTTACAAACAATGTTTTACTGAACGAGTCCTATCAGCTTTGGACAAGTGCAAAGTGACTGACCGAGACGCGGTCGGCATTATGATAGCGGCGGCAGAAGCTTTTGGACGCGATCCTCAACAATACACAATAAACCGTACGTCGCTTCGGAGATGTCGGCGTTCAAATCGAGAGAACATGCTGAGTTATGTGAAAGACAATCCAGAAGTAAGATCGCATAGATTTATTTGCTCTCATTCAGAATTCTTATTCTTCAACGCGTTTCATTCATCTCCAGCTTGTCGCAGCTAAATCCTTCGTAGTCCATTGGGATGGCAAAATGCTTTTGGATTTTGTGGGTACAAAAAAGGTGGACCGTCTACCGGTAATTGTCTCGTACGGAGAAAAAGAACAACTTCTTGGAGTTCCCAAAGTAGAAGATGGGAAAGGAAAAGGCCGGAGAATAGCACATGCCGTTTATCAACTGTTGGCATCTTGGCATATGACACATCGAATACAAGGACTTTCTTTCGACACGACATCAACGAACAGTGGCCCATTCTCCCGAGCCGCAGTTGCTCTTGAGCGGCTGTTGGAGAGAGAAATCTTATATTTACCTTGCAGACACCACGTATACGAACTGGTGCTAAGGGAAGTTTTTGAGACAAAAATGGGAAAGACCAGTGACCGTTTCAAACAGGAATGGGACGCTGTAAAGGTTAAACCATTCCATTCTGGCTTGATAGACGATCAAGTCGTCAGAAAAATTCCTGTGGCAATGCAAGTCGGCATAAAGAAGTTTTGCTTAGATCAATTGAAGGGGAAACACCCTCGCGATGACTACAAAGAAATGCTACAATTAATTCTTTTGTTTCTGGGTGAAAAACTTGAGAATTACCATTTCCGACCCCCAGGACCCGTTTCCCATGCTCGATGGATGGCAAAAGCCATTTACAGCCTCAAGATGTTTTTGTTTCGGAAAACTTTTCACTTATCTGTATGTGAATTGAATGGTATTCGACACGTTTGTATTTTTGTGGTGCGACTTTACGTCAAGGCATGGTTTGGTTCTTCTCGAGCAGCTGAGGCGCCGAATCAAGATTGGAAGTTTTTGAAGGACATCGTCGAGTACAAGTCCGTTGACCAGGATTTATCTCGGGTAATGATAAAGAAATTTATCGGTCACCTATGGTATCTCGCCGATGAGCACATAGCCCTTGCCTTTTTCGATGACAAGGTTTCAAATGAGTTGAAGGCCAAAATGGCCCAAGCATTGCTAGAAAATGAGAATGACGAAGGTGAAGAAGATGAAGAAGACGAAAAAGGTGAAGAAGATGAAGAAGACGAAGAAGGTGAAGAAGATGAAGAAGACGAAGAAGGTGAAGAAGATGAAGAAGACGACCCGGTTCCCCCAGCTCCTCGCGTCGTAATCAAAAGCACCAGCGTTAAAAAAATCGAGGTGAAATTCAAAGATGTGAATGCGGAATTCTTGGCTAAAGACTTGAGCAACTTCGTCTCTCATAATACCAAAAATTTATTTGTACGATTTGGAATATCGCAAGATTTCATTCTTGCAAATCCAGCAACCTGGAAATCTCGCGCAGACTATCAAGAAGGTCGTAGAATTGTAAATAACTTGCGCGTTGTGAACGACACTGCCGAAAGAGGAGTAAAAATGATACAAGATTATAATAGAATACTGTGTCAAGGCGAAGAAGAGAAACAGTATTTACTACATGTTATCGATTCTTACCGCAAGAAATACCCATCAGCGAACAAAAATATGTTAATTTGACTATATTATATTAAGAGTGCTTAGTAGTACTACTCAATTACAGCTTCTTTTATTTTTGTATGGGGAGTCCCTCAAGGAGTGGAGATAGAGGGTAAGTTTGTTCGGAAAATATGTTGGGGATGAAAAGTTAATGGGGGTCGGTCATATATTTTGCCCCCCTAGGGGTGACCCCTGATGACCTATGGTGTTTTTCGAAAATACTGAGCAACCTCCATTTTTGTATGGTGACCCCCCTAAGAGGAGGAGATAGGGGGTGGGTGTCTTGGGGGAAAATGTTGGCGGTAAAAAGTTAATGGGGGTCGGTCATACATTCTTCCCCCCTACGGGTGACCCCTGATGACCTATGGCAATTTCCCCCCTAATTTTGGCAAAGTGGACCTTTTTCTCGGCTCGTGCGCAACCCCTAATGTTTTTTTTTTTTAATTTTTTTTTTCGGCATTGTCATTTTTTTCAAAAAGGCACGGAATACAGCCCTCATCTACCAAAATATCGACACAAGGTCCACCCTAATATCCATTCGTACCTGTGGTCACTTTCTTAGCTTCATAGTCTGACCTTTTTAGTATTTAGCAGTATTTTTATTGGTTTTCCCCAAAAAGTAATATGTACGGAACCTCACATTCCTACACTGTATCAAACAACAGCAGACAGTTGTGAACATATTTCAATGTATCTCAAAAGATATAGAGCCGATTTTATTCAAATAATTTTTTTAAAGTTAGAATCATTGAACTTTAAAAAAAATTAATTTAAATCGAATCGGCCATATATTTTTTGAGATACATTGAAATATGTTCTCAAGTGCCTGGTTTACGGACAATTGTTTGATATAGTATATGTCATAGTCAAGTATTGACGTGTGTGGGCAGCGAATCGGCCCTTTTTGCAAGCTTGCTTCCAAATAGCCTGTTCGTATCTGTATGCCAACTGTAACATACTGTGAAATTTTCAGACGATGAAACTATTATTATGACTGCTGTAACGGTTTCTTTTAAAACGGGCGTGACACATCCCACTACCACTCTGGCTGTAATTCATAATGTATCAAAATCATACAGGGTGGGCCAACTTCGACTGACTGATTTGTAATGCTTATAACATTGTGTCTCTTGCGGTATTAGCTGTACCTCCATCTTGCTGGGACTATTTGCCGTGATAATTGAGAACTACCGAAAATTAAATAAAAAACTGTAAAAATATAAAAGTTATAGGCATTTCAAATCAGTCAGTCGAGGTTGGCCCACCCTGTATATACCAAATCTCATCTTCATACCTCTGATAGTTCATGAGTAGGCATTTTAAATTTCATATGGTATGGGCGGTGCCACGCCGCTTTATGCAATCAATACCAAGTATAACCAGGGACTATCAGCAGGTCATCAGTACCACATTGTGAAATTTTCAGAAGTATCGGTACGTTAGAAAAGTCATCAGAGCGATTTTTTAAAGGGTACGTGGCACCGCCCACCTACACCCTGGCTGTAATTCATACTGTACCAACAACATATATACAAAATCGCATCTTCTTACCTCTGATAGTTCATGAGATACAGCCATTTTAAATTTCAAGTTGAATGGACGGTGCCACGCCCCTTTATCCAAACACTTCCAAATATTTTTCATAACAATCGGTCTATTAGAAAAGCCGTGAGAGCGATTTTTGAAAAGGGGGCGTCATATATACAAATTCTCATCTTCAGACCTCTCACAGTTCATGATGTATAGCCATTTTAAGTTTCAAGTTGTATGGGCGGTCCCATTCCCCTTTATCCAATCATTTACAAGTATAGCCAATGACTATACTGACTATAATGACTATACAACAATCGGTTAACTTGAAAAGCCGTCAGAAAATAATATGGTTGAGTTCGGAAATTTAATTTGTGACAAAACTTAAAATTTATCAATCTACATAGAAATAATCTGAAAGATAGTTAAAAACTTTTATATTTATTTACCTTTTAAACCTTCTCTGGACTTCCACAAATAATTCAAGACCAAAATTAGCCAAATCGGTCCAGCCGTTCTCGAGTTTTAGCGAGACTAACGAACAGGAATTCATTTTTATATATTAATTTTATATTAAAAATGTATAATGAAGCATAATATTTAGATAGAAATTTCCTAAAATGCATTGCGTTGCTGTCAATTTGTAGATTATGTGGAAGAGCATTCCAAAGACGTATTGCGTTAGTGAAAAACTGCCATTCAGAAACTAGGCAACGGAATTTTGGTAAAACAATTCTCTCACCTCTAACAGTTTTACAAAAATGAATATTTTCCAACAGGTATTTTGGCTTTTCAGTATATATCAGTTTATGCAAAAAGATTTAAACTCGTATTTCGAGAAAATTTTCAAATGTTACTCCAAAGAGGTTTGTCGAATATGAAGAGATGTGATCACGTTTCATACCTTATGATGTTATTATATAACACTTCGAACATTTTCCAACGTATGGAATTACTATGAGAGAATAGTTCGCAACCATATGTTAGACTCGGAACCAGATATGCCTTAGCAAATAATACTCTTACTCTCAATGGTGTAAAATATTGTACAGACCATAGGCTCACCATTTTATATATATGTATTGATATGATCTGACCATGTTAAATTGCTATTGAATACCACACCAAGATTTTTTGCCGTTCTTGCAATTTCAAATTTTACATTGTTGATAACAATATTTACGTACATAAAGAATTGGTTTTATAGATTTTTTGTGTATCAAAGGACATTTCGATTTACGTGGATTTATGGAAAGGCCGCTGTTTGCTGATGCAAAAATCAAATCATGATTGAACTTATCGACGTTTTCCCTGATTGATTCAGTTGGACTACTGAGGTACAATTGTACATCATTGGCGTACATGTGTACTTTACAGTTAGAAACATTTTGCGGTAAATGATTAATATAAAGAAAAAATCGACCCTTGAGGCACACGTCTAGTCATCTCTAAAGGTTTAGATGTAGTATTGTTAACATAGACGGACTAACTTCGATTAGTAAGGTAAGACGATATTAATTTTGTTGATGTAGACGAAAAACTAAACATATACCTTACCCTTGTACATAGTAATTAATGGCCAACTGTATCAAAAGCTTTTGAGTGATACAGAAGTTCAAAGAAATTTACCTTTCCACCATCAAGTTCCCGCCTAATATTCTCCGTGACATCTATTAAAACAGTTACATAACAATGATTGGGACGAAACCCTGATTGTATGTCAGACATTAAATTATGTTCATGAATAAAATGACTTATTTGGCGATGTACAATTTTCCCCAAAACTTTTGACAGGAAACTTAGAATAGCAATTGGTCGGTACTCCATATTAGATTTGGGAACTGGAGTTATTTTTGCTTGCTTCCATTTTTCGGGGAAATAACTTGTTGTAATGATGCTGTTCAGTAGGGTGTTTTTTGCGATTTTTGCAACTCTTGATTTTTACAACTCAGAATATTAAAGTTTCTGATCTAGAAAAATTTCGTAAATTTTTTTGGATTTTTTGAAGATGGGTATGGGGTCGCGGAAATAGATTTTTATCAAAAAATTAGGTTATTAAAAAAAAATTGTATATAATTTTTTTCTGGAGCATTTTGTTCATACAACTAAACAATTATCTTCTTAATGATCCGATCCCACGACAAAAAATTTATTGGTGTGAAACATTATAATATTACGGACCACTTTGATAGTCATAAAAGTACAAAATTATTTTTTAACTTTATTTTTTTCGATAACTTTAAAAGTTTACAATATTTTTTGAAGATGTTAAATGCGTTTGAAATGTATTTAAATTACCATTCTTTTCAATTGCGGGGAAAATATAAGAAAAAAATTAAAGTTTGAGAAACTCTTTTTTATTTTTCAAATTTTATGAATATTAAAAGAATTTCATTAAGTTTCGTTCTACCGGAGAAGCTCAATCAGAAGCTGTATTTAAAACACTTGTTGAGTGAAATCTGACACAAAAAGTTGTTTTCATGTGCACTGACACAATAGCCAGTAACACAGGCAAATTAAAGGAGCTATAACATTTTTACAAAAAAAGTTAATTAAAAATATGTTTTATCTGGCTTGTAGACATCATATGCTAGAGTTAATAGCTGGAATAGTTTTAATGCTCTCTTTGTAGCTTCAACTGGACCTGATATTCAACTATTTCACAGATTTCAGGATTCTTGCGAAACAATTGATCAAACAAAGTTTGAAAGTTGTATGACAGATAACAACGGTACAATTTTTATTAAACCAAGCATTCGTTTAGAAATAATTAAATTTATAAACGGTCAATTAAAAAACTTTTCCCAAGGGACGATTATTAGGAACTGCTTGAGCTCAGTCTTTTATTCCTAGGAAGTAATCAATCTGAGAATATATCAATAAAAACTCCAGGCGCTTTCCATACAGCAAGATGGATGACAAAATTAATTTATAATTTAATAATATCCATCTTTCGGAAACAGTTTGAACGTAGCGAATCAGAACTGTTGGGACTTCAAAAATTTTATTTTTGTATTATAAAAACTTATTTGGAAAACTGGTATCCCTACAGATCTACTATATTTGCTCCATTCAATGATTTAAAATTTCTTCAAGAACTTGCCGATTACGAAAAAACCATTCCATTCATAGCTGTGCCAACTCTTAAAACTTTTTCGTCACACTTGTGGTATCTCAGTGAAGTTCTTGTAGGCTTTGCATTTTTTGACCCTAGGGAAACGCCTGATCAAAAATCTTTAGTGGTCACAGCATTACAAAAGAAAGGTTGCGATAATACATCTAATAAAGATATCGTAAATTTGAAATAGATTCAAAAATTGAAATTCATAATTTTGTTACCTCGCACAGTAAAAGGATTTTTGATGAATTAAAATTGCCCACTTCCTTTTTGCGAAAGATACACATTTACGGGAAAATGATGATAATGTTGTTACTGCAAAGAAAAACTATGTGTTGTGAATGATTTATCAGAAAGAGGAGTGGACTCAAAAATATACTTAATGTAAACAAAAATGTCATTGAAAATGCTCTTAAGAAACCAATTTGAAAATACTACTTTAGAAAACTATAACCATACTTTTCTCGATTGCGTTTATTAAAAAAAGTGGAATTTTTACTGGATACATGTTTTGTTCCACATTTAATGTTTTATGTAATTGTAATTTTAGATACAAATTTACTTTTTAATTTGTTCATTAAATATGTTGATCTTGTTTATTTAATATTTATATTTTGTATGGGAATACAAATATCGTATATTGATGACTTTTTTTCATTAAAACAATGTATTTTAAATGTTTTTTTTACTTAACCAAGAACGAACCTTAATGAAATTCTTTTAATTTTCATGAAATTTGAAAAGTGGTATGGGCGGTGCCACGCCGCTTTATGCAATCAATACCAAGTATAACCCGGGACTATCACGTGACACCGCCCCCTTGCACCCTGGCTGTAATTCATTCTGTACCAAAAACATATATACCAAATCTCATCTTCTTACCTCTGATAGTTCATGAGATACAGCCATTTTAAATTTAAGGTTGTCAGTACATGGCTAATACTAAAAGGCAAAATATTTGGATGTATACATATAGAGAGAATCCAAATTCCGAAAGCGGAGAAACCATATTTATATTCTTATATTTTCTTCAGAAGGCATTGGAGAGGATGATTGACTGATATCTGTGAACGATCATATAGGAGTAGGCACCTCTCAGCTGTCCGCATGCCACATCTTTTATAATAAAGGCAACTCTACGTAGACAGCTCTGGACGCTTGTTGTAACATTGCAACCTCTTGCTAATATATACTCTCGTTTTTAATATGTTGACATCACTATGAACTAAATGCCAGAACATAAACAACACTTCTAAGCATAACTCATTCAGTTCGTTCATCGTGACCCATTTTAGCAGGTCATCATCTCCATACCTTACTTGCTATTTTATACATTTATATTTAATAAATATCCTATTAATAATTGAAGCAGTGCATATTTTTATTCCAACTACCGATCAGCAACCAAAGCGGTTAGTTGAAGATACAACAACGCTTTAGTGAGTTTCATAGATTAAGCTATTTACCTGAAGGAATACACTCTTGCCGAATTTGTAGATATAGAAGGGGGCTTTCACAACTTGTTTCCTTGGTGGAGAAAATCAGCTGTATCGGACCAGGGAATCATTAATTTGATAGATGGATTGCCTACGCGAAGGCGCAAAACCTCGTTCTAGTGTCACACGACTTTAACTCGAAGGGTGAATAAAGGGACACCCAATCGGAAGTCCTATCTCCACTTCTCTGGAACTAAGCACTGGATAGTATTTTGCTATAGTTCGCGGGATCAGGTTGCACTGTCAGACAGTTATTCCCTGACGACCTGGAAATTGCTGTGCAAGGTTAATAGCCTTCCATATGCAGAGATGCATTCCAGGATTTAATCACAGAAAACCGAGCTCATACTCTTTACCGGGAAGTAAACCATCAGCCATTGTATTAATGTGGTCAAGACACTCAAAAAAAATATGTTACTAAACACAGCAGAAAAGTCAGCTGAAAAGGGGAAAGCAAATATATTTGTTATTTCAGCAAACATAGGTTTGTTGTTTCAGCAAAGAGTAGGCCAATTATTTTTATGAACCCTGCAACAAGTTTGTTGTTATGATAGTACATTTGCTATAATAACAAACAAATCGCCTGCTGATAAGTAGCATACATTTTTTGCTATTAATAGCAAACTTTATTTTTTGAGTGTAGTATAGTATCGTGAAAAGGACCCTAGGAGGACGCCGGGGCCTAACCTCAAAAATATTAGACTGGTTACATGCAGCTGTTATCCGTGCGATATTGCTTTATGGTATTGTCGTTTTGTTGCCCGTACCTGCCGTAGAATGGCAATGGTGGGTATCACGGGTGCCATCCGTACAACCCCTACCGAGGTGTTGTTGGTTGTTAGCCTTCATATATAACCCGTTAATTTGCTGGCAGGGAATGGCTAAAGCGTCGGGAATCTGGCTAAGACATTCTTTCCGATGGATCACCAGCTCCTATGGACATGCGACGATTATAAGGAATCTGCGGCAATACACAATAGGAGTGGATTATGACACCCACTTCTATCTTTGAGATACTGGAAGGTTTTTTGGCTTCTATACTGTTGGCTCAAAACTAGATTGCAAAGTAAGGTTTGTAATCTATGCTAAAGAGCTTGGTTTAGACCTTGCACAACGGCTACCAGAGCATTGTACTGAGTTTGAAGCTGAATTCATTGCAATCTCAGAAGATGTTCTTTATCTGGGTCGAAAGGTCATTACCGCCCTGGTTTTCTATATCTATTCTGAGAATCTGTAATCCTGAGCTCAAGTACAGCCGCGCTTCTGCACCATGCAGTTCCATATTCACCATATACGGGTGCCGGGGCATATAAACATTCCAGAGAACTATAAACCGGTAGAGCTGGTGAGATTATGGACTACCTAACTTGTTCCCCTTTCTGCATGCAACTTACTTACTTACTTATCCGGTCTCGGGCAACCCCGGGGGGTCAGGGACCTTACAAAACGAAGATAACATATTTCGCCAACCAGTTCGATCATTTGCTTTATCTCTCCAGTTGGCTATACCAAGTGTACGCAGGGATTCGTCAACCTGATCCTGGTTTATCTTCATCCATTCTACTGACATGGCCTAGCCAGCGCAATCGCGTTATCTTGATCCGCTTAACTATGTCAATGTTAGGATAAAGCTCATACAGCTCATGATTCATGCGTCGCCGATACTCGCTGTTGTGCACTATAGGGCCATAAATTTTTCGGAGTATTTTTCTCTCGAAGACTCCTACAGATGTTTCATCCGCTTGCGATAGGACCCAGGATTCTGCGCCATAAAGCAAGACAGGTTGAATGAGAGTCTGGTACAGCTGGACTTTTGTTACTCGAGAGAGGGCTTTATCTCTAAAGTGCTTGCTTAACCCAAAATAACATCTATTCGCAAGCACAATTCTCCGCTTGATCTCAAGGCTGACGTTGTTGTTTTTGTTCACGGCAGATCCGAGGTATATAAATTCGTCCACTACCTCGAAGTTATAACGGTTATCAACGTTATAACGTATAAACGCGTGGAGGCCCTGTTCGTTGAAACCATTAATTTCGTCTTGTCCTCATTTACCGTCAGACCCACTTTTGCTGACTTCTTCTCAATTCTCGAAAAAACCGCAGTAACTTCTCTTACTGTGCGTCCAATGATATCGCTGTGATCAGCATACGCGAGCAGCATGTGACTTTTGCTGCTGATGGTTTTATTCATGTTGACTGCAGCTTTTCTCATAATGATCTCCATTAAGATGTTAAAGAGATCGCACGATAGGGTGTCGCCTTGCCTGAGGCCTCGCTTAGTTTGGTGTTCGTCAAAGTCATCCTGCAAAGGCGTATGAGTTTTGCAGGAATACCAAGCTCAGACATTGCTTCATAGAGTTTCTCCCGTATGGGACTATCGAAGGCCGCTTTATAATCGATAAATATATGATAGGTGCCGATTTGTTTTTCGTGTGTCTTCTCCAGGATTTGGCGTAGCGTAAAAATCTGGTCAGTTGTCGATTTTCCAGGCCTAAAGCCACACTGGTATGGTCCCATCAGGTCAGCGATAATTGGTATTAGTCTTTCGCACATTATACTTGATAGAACCTTATATGCTATGGATAAAAGGCTTATTCCACGGTAGTTGGCACAGATACTCGGGTCACCTTTTTTAAATATCGGACATAGTACACTGAAACTCCAATCGCCGGGCATGCATTCATCTAACCAAATTTTGCTAATGAGCTGAAGCATGCACCTTATCAGCACATCTCCGCCAGTCTTAAACAGCTCCGCCGGTAATCCATCGCCTCCTGCGGCTTTGTTGTTCTTAAGCCGGGCAATAGCTGTTCTGACCTCGTCTTGGGTAGGAGGGGGACAATCGACGTCGTCGTCTATATTGTGATCGATTGTCCCATCGTCATTGGATATCTCAGGTACTAGTAGCGCGGAGAAATGCTCTCTCCATATTCCCAACATGCTCTGCACATCTGCGACGAGATTTCCGTCCTTGTCTTTACAGAAGGGGGGCCCTGAACCATGTCCATTAATTCCGTTTTTAACTTTTTGGTAGAATTTCCGGGCTTCGTTCTTCCTTCTGTATGTCTCAATTTCCTCACTCTCGCGCTTTCTCCACTGCCATTTCTTACGCCTAAAGAGACGGTTTACCTCCTTTCTCTTCTCCCTATACCGCTCAGTTGCAGCTCGTGTTGCAATTGACTGAAGGATTACCATACGTGCAGCGTTATTTTCGTCATTTGCTATGCGACACTTCATCGTACCACGGTTTATTGCGAAGCGGTTTTTCGAAACCAAGTACGATTGTTGCGGCAGTTTTTATAGAGTCGGAAATGCGTTTCCACTGCGCGTCAGGATCGTCATCGGGAGGGGGTGAGTTCTGTGCCAAAAGTTGCGAGAGCTTCCTTGAGTAGGCTCTACTTTCGCTCTACTTAATCTTGTGCGAACCTTTGCTGCTACCAGGTAGTGATCAGAATCGATGTTAGCTCCTCTGATCACTCGTACGTCCATTACACTGGATGAGTGCCTTCCATCAATTACCACGTGATCAATTTGGTTCTTAGTTCTTTGATCAGGGGATACCCAAGTAGCCTTGTGGATGTCTTTATGCTGGAATCTTGTACCACTAATGACCATGTTTTTTGCCGCGGCAAAGTCAATCAGTCTCATACCGTTGTCGGAACTGTTAGCATGTAGACTGAAATTGCCAATAGTTGGATTGAACACATTCTCCCTTCCTACTTTGGCATTAAAATCTCCTAGTACAATCTTAATGTCATGGCCAGGGCAGCGGTCATACGTTTCCTCTAGGAGCTCATAGAATATGTCTTTGGCATCATCATCTTTATCTTCTGTCGGGGCATGCACACAAATTAGGGAAATATAAAAATATTTCGCTTTTATGCGGATCGTGGCTATTCGTTCACTCACAGGATTGAAACTAGAGACTAGATGTCGCAGTCTTTTGCCAACTACAAATCCGCAACCAAATTCATGTTTTTTCTCATGGCAACTGTAGTATATGTCGTAGTATATTTCTTTTTCGTGTGCAGCCATGTCCTGTCCATTGCATTTCCTGGACAGCGGTAATGTCAGCCTTATAATTTTCGAGGACATCTGGCAGTTGGATACTTGTACCGGATCTATATAGAGTTCTTACATTCCAAGTGCATATCCGTAAATCGTGGTCCTTATAACGTTTGCGGCTGTCGTCAACAAATAGAGGTTGTTTATGTTTTATTTTTCGTTGTTGTATATTCACTGCCATTATGAACGGTGGCGGGAGGCAAACCCAGTCCACAGGGTTGTTGCATTTTACCTACTGCCAGGATATTTGATTGCAGCCGCCCATTACGGATCAGACGCTGACCAGGACGCGATATGTTAAACCTGGATTTTCTTCTTTTAGTTTCTATCCGCCGTTGGCCCGTATGTTTGGCCTTCTAAGGACAAAAGAATATGCCTGATTGTTTGATGAGCTTCAGTGACATCAGTCAGCTACTAAACCTGATTTGATGCTCATTAGTTTCGCCTTCTCACTCTAGCTAGCTAACGGAGGTTTCCGAAAAGCCGTTGCCCAGGACATACTGCGTGGAAGTAGTGAGCTGCTTGGACTGCCCAATGAAGGAGCCATTTCTGGCCACTCCCAAGTGAATGGCAATCAGAAACTTTCCACCTTCACGTACAGTCCTATGTCCCAAGCTCATGTTTAAAACGGAAGTTCTCAGACATGCGAATGATAAATGGTCCTGATGCACAATCCTGATGCAGGATCACCAGACAAGTATGGCTACATTATGAGCTGAATCGTACACAAAACTGGGTATCCATTCCTAGCCAAAATATTTATATGCTAGTAGCTGTGATTAATGGGCACTGTTTAATAGGCAGACTCGCGTGTAGACTTGGAATTTTAGCACATGATTACCGCAAAGTTGGGATGAGGAAGGCATATGCTATTGCCGGTCTTTTTATGAGTAAGACACAATGTCTAGGATTTACATCATCTTGAACTGCTGCTGTGCAGAGTTCAATTCTTAGGGAATTTGACCTGCTGTTGTTATAGTTGTAACGTGTGTTATAACCTGTAAAAGTAGGCTATTGGTGTTGTAGCGTGTGGAATTTCGCCCGGCTGTTGTTATCCAAAATTCGAATTGTCGGGAGAAATTAAGCTCACTGTTAGTTGTAAATATTATAATTGTGGTTGTGTGTAAATACATGAAAAGCAATAAAATTCACAACTTTTTTAATTCTAGGCTTATTATTACCTGTAATATTTTATTTGGGTTTTTGATTTTGTTTGAACTGTTAACAATATAGAGTTTTTAATTTATACGCGTACGCAGTATAAATGAGTGCAAATTTGGTGGTACGTTTATTATTATATAATTCATAACATCCGGAGAAAGAGATGCTATCCTCATTGCTATCCGGCTATGTACTTACGATCCTATAGGTCCGAAATTTTCACTAAATGTACGCTTTCTTCTGAAGTTGCAATTTTTATTACATTCATTGGATGATGTTGACACAAAAAGTTAAGATTTAGATCACCTTAGATTTTTTCTTCAAAAATTATATTTTTTAAAATATTTCCTACAAAACAAACCATACAAAAGTTATACACCATATTAACAGAAAATAATAGCACCGATCTGTTTTTAACGAAACCAATGTTTGATCACAAGTAAATAATTGAATGTCTTTGTTTTGTGGAGCTAAACCAAGTATTTTATCACAACACTGAGCATGATAACCAAGAAGTATTATTATTTTCCCAGTGTCGTTATACATGACTACAAACGTTAATACATTTTTGCCTTTGTGTACGAAAAAAATACGTACGCCAAGCAGAATTTATGTTTGGTAACACTGAAAAATTTAAGTTGAGATACAATGAGCCTAGTTAAGCTGTATTATGTTTTTTTTTTTGTAAAATTTTGCTTTCTTTCACTGTTTGACACTATACGGGAATGTCCAACGGAATAAATAGATATTAATGGAACAAAGTTTAAGTAATGGTGAATCCCGTAAGTTTTTCCAGAGGGTAAGAAGATCGACCAACGGGCCTAACAATGGGCTGCCCTCCTGCAAGGACGAGAATGGGAACCTGGTGACTGAGAAGCAGTGTGTGCTCAAAATGTGGAGAGACCACTTTTCAGCACTACTCCACTCAGATTCTTCCACTGAAGATCAGGAGGTAATTATAGTGGAAGATAGTATAGATTGTACCGCCCCCAACCACGACGAGATTAGAACGGCGATCTCCCGCCTGAAGAATAATAAAGCCGCTGGTGCGGATGGCCTACCCACTGAACTTTTTAAGGCAGGTGGCGAAGGACTGATAGCCCACATGCATCAATTGATATGCGGTATATGGCTGGGGGAATCTATGCCCGACGACTGGAGTCTCAGTGTATTATGTCCTGTATTCAAAAAGGGTGATCCGTGTGTCTGTTCCAACTATCGCGGTATCAGTCTTTTATCCATCGCGTATAAGGTCTTGTCGAGCGTATTATGTGAAAGACTAAGGCCAATTATTGAAAACCTGATTGGACCTTATCAGTGTGGTTTTAGACCAGGCAAGTCCACAACTGAGCAAATATTCACGCTACGCCAAATCCTGGAAAAGACCCACGAAAAGCAAATCGATACATACCACCTTTTTGTCGACTACAAACCTGCTTTCGATAGCCCCATCCGGGAAAACTGTACGAAGCTATGTCTGAACTTGGTATTCCGGCAAAACTGATCCGCCTCTGTAGAATGAGGCTGACCAACACCAAATCAGCAGTGAAAGTGGGGAAAGACCTCACTGAACCATTCTGTACCAAGCGAGGACTTAGACAAGGCGACACACTTTCGTGCAATCTCTTCAACATCTTAATGGAGATAATAATGAGAAAGGCTGCAGTAAATACGAACAAGACCATTAACACGAAAAGCCATATGTTGCTGGCGTATGCTGACGACATAGACATCATTGTGCGAAATTTGCGAGAGGTTACTGCAGTATTTTCAAGAATCGAAAAGGAATCAGCGAAGGTGGGTCTTGCTGTTAATGAGGGCAAGACAAAATTGATGGTGTCAACGACTAGAGAAACCTCTCGCCTTGGTCCGCACTTGAATGTTGAAAACCGATTTAATTTTGAAGTGGTAGATGAATTTGTCTACCTTGGCTCCGCCATGAACAAGGACAATAACGTCAGCCTGGAGATAGATAGAAGAATTGTGCTTGCAAATAGATGTTATTTTGGGCTCAGCAAGCAGTTTAGGAACAAAGCCCTCTCTCGACGGACAAAAGTCCAGCTATATCAGACTCTCATTTTACCTCTATTGACATATGGCTCCGAAACTTGGGTCATATCGCAAGCGGATGAAAAACACCTGGGAGTTTTCGAGAGAAAAATTCTCCGTAAAATATATGGTCCTGTTAGGGAAAACGGCGAGTACCGACGTCGCTGGAACGCAGAGCTATATATTCTCTATTCTGACGTGGACATAGCTAGACGAATCAAAGTGTGCCAATTGCGTTGGCTAGGCCATGTTATCAGAATGGATGAAGATGAGCCAGCGCGAAAGATTTTTGATAACGTACCCGATGGAAGCAGGAAAAGAGGACGACCAAGACTCCGCTGGAAAGACCAGGCAGAAGAATCCCTCCGTATCCTTGGTGTTACCAACTGGCGAGAAAAGGCGAAGGATAGAGCCAGTTGGAAGAATATGTTGAAATTTGTTTAATTTGTTTGTTTAATTAATATGTGTAAGACGTCTGACGTCATGAGGTTGTAATATAGTCAATAAATGTAATGTTTAAAATTTATGCGTATGTTTTCGTAGTTCATTAGGAATTCTATTGTACAGGCGCTGCGAAAACCTTCCGAAACTTGATGACGTCTACAAAACAACAAATGATTCCCGGTGAGTTAGAAATACACAAGTTGGAATTCCAATTCTTTTTTGATTATGCTTCTGATCTCCAATGCCTTAGAAGTAGCGAAATCAGTAGAGTCGACTCTGCTTAACTGAAACGGCAAAAATGTAATCATTATGTCTCAGTTATCCGATTTCTTCTCTAAAGAGGAGTTCGGAAAACATTATCAGTAAAGCGTTACTCGGATAAGTGAAAAACGTTTCACTATCGTAACTCGGACAATCGAAATACATTTCAATTTAACGACCAAATCACAGACCCTATGAAAATTTAAATACGATCTCAATCAAATATGCGAATTTAAAAAAATAGGTTAATATTTAAATAGAAGACATAAAAATAATTAAATTCAGTCATTGAAAAGTAATCCATGTAATTTTTTTTATTTTTTTGTTGTTGTATAAACTAAAAAATACATATGTAATTGAAATTTAGACCCCCCGCCCCTCCCCTAAAAAAGGGAAAAGGGAATATTTCTAAATTAATTAATTTATAATTAACTGTAGTTTATAAAATAATCTTTGATGTTACTTTGAGTCATTATTTTTAATTTGAATTATATATTACACTTTTTAACAGAACGAAGTCTCTCAGAACACAAACCGAGTGAAACGCATCTTTAAACGTACGCTTGCTTAAAGTCGCCAATGTTTCATTAAACTCCAAATCAAGCTCTCCATTATCCTCGATGACTGCAGCACCAATAATCTGTCCAATTATATCATCATCAGCTATGTAATCGCAACAGACCACATTTTCATCAATGTCAATAAGACGTTTTATTTCACCTACGATTGTATTTAAAACTACATCTTTCCATGCTCTTCTGAAACAGTTTTGAATAGTATCTGAAGTTACATCTGAACATGTCTTTCTAACCATATTTACTGCTTCCAACATATTTTTTTTTGCAAAATATTCTAATGAAATTGAACATTCGAGGTGCAGCAATTGTTGTGAAATTATAATTTTACTGTAGTAACATTTAAATGTTCTGATTATGCCTTGATCTAATAGCTGAATAAACAATGTTGCACCCAAAAAAAAACATGTCCTAAATTTGAGTTCAAAGTGAACTACAATTTAGTTCACATTATTTACTCAATTTTAGTTAATTTTTACTTTTTACTTAGGTTAAGTAAACTTTACTTGACCGGTGTATCCGTAAAAATTGACTGAACTCATATAAAGGAAAAAAATCTTAGAAGTGAGTGCAAGGTTACTTATATTGAGGAAAAATATACTTAATTTAAGTAAATATTTCGTAGATTTTAGTTTATATAATACTAAATAGAAAATTTTATAAAAAAAAATAATGTTTTGATCGCTGTGAACTGAAAGTAATTGCAAATCCTAAAGATAAGGTTGTTGTTGTACTTGAATTGAGTACATACGTTGCATGGTTTGTAAGAGATTTATAATGCCTTTAAGTTAAAATCTACTGCAAATAAGGAAGGCTGAACGTGATAATTTTCTGAGTTATTTAGGAAACAAAAGTCTTAATTGCAGTACACTTGTCATTGCATTTAGAATGTGTTAAACTCAGGCAAAAAATGTGTATAAAGTTTACGACAGTTTATTTTAAAAACTCTTTTGGAGCAAAAATTAACTACAATTCAGGAAAAGGAAATGAAATTCAGTTAATGTTGAACTACAATTGAGATCATTTGACCTTAAAATAAGAAAGTAAAATAGCATTAGAAATTAACATATATATTCTGTGGCAGTATGACAGAGTAGCTTATGTTAAAAAAAGTACTTTGGAGAAATTTGCATTTTTATCTAAAATATTTGTTTTACAATAATTTTGAATTTTTTTTAGGTCCTGAAGTAAAATAAGGAATAAATTTAATATTTCAAGTAAACTCAGGAAAAAATTATGGGCGCAACTTAGTAAAAAAATGATTTTCTAACTTAAGATCTTCTATAAAAATCTATTTGAAAATAATTTATGTCTTAGGTAACATAAGTTTTTCTGTCATGTGTACAACCTTTTTTTATTAATACCCTAAGTTTACTTAAGATTTTATGCAAAATTCGAGATTGAAAAATAAAGTGAGATAAGGCAATTATTTATTGTTTTTATTTATTAATAATACGTATTATTGGTAACAAAAATAGAATAAAAGGAACAAAAATCATACAAAATGCAATCAACGATAAAGATAAAACAATATATTTAAGCTTATGAATCTTCTTGGTCACCTTCGGTCAAGTCTGGATGAAAGTCTGCCATATTGTTGGTATTTAAGCTTTGATAAAAAGGATGGTAAATATTGTCAATCAATGGTAGCATATCCAATAAATCTTGCTTTTTCTTATCATTAATTTCGATAGGAGTAGAATAGCACTTCTGAAAATCAGTCGATTTAATGGAGTTAAACCCACGGCGTCTAATATTCAGCGTCCTGAACTCTTCTAATTCATTAAGTGATGTCTTGAAATAAACGGTACCAAACTCCTTCGTGAACCTCATCCACTTAACATTTTGCCAACAAAATGTTTGCCCGTTATTTTCCACCTTCCGCCACATAAATTTTTCTTTGGCTACGGCTGAGAATTTCAATATCTGTTCTTGATTTATTTCTTCAACATGGAATTTATGTTTTATGCCCACTGTTCTCACAAATTGATACGAATCACGAGGGTGGTGTATTTTAACAGTTGTTAGCCTTTTCTTTTTTTCAATAAGGGCATGGTAAACGTCGCACTTCATGTGAGTAAGGCCAGGAAGAAGAAACTTATGATCAATAGTTTCCACATTATTTTCCACCTGCAAAAAAGTCTCAAACATTGAAGCAATAAACGAATTTTTATTCTGTTCCGGACAGCAATCGCTATAAAGAATAACGTGTTTAGTGTCTGGTGGAAGGTTTTTAAGATGCTTAAATATACATGAGGCGATTTCATTGCCACCGCGATTTCCAATAGCTTCATGCCACATATAACATACCGGATGACCGTCTTACAGTCATGAACTGTTAGGTTATATGTCCACAGTGGGCGTTTAAAAAACGAAACTGAGAATCTTAAAAATGGCGTTAGAATTTGTGTTGATATATCGCGTTCCGCGTTTGATTTGTCAATGGCTTTCGATTTATATGCACTGTCAGCTTCAAGGTGGTGATCTGTTTGTTCTTTTTTAAGACCCACACGTTGCTCTTCAGTATCAGACTCAATTTTAATTTTTAATATTTCGCACTTATGGCAAGTGTATAACTTGGGCTTTTTAAATTTTAAATTAAGATTGTTAAAAATATTGGCAAATTTGGAAATTGAGACTGGATCATATTTTTCGGAATAGAGCCGAAATATTTGTGAAATTGATAAATCGCTTGACAAGTATCTTTTAGAAGTATCTCGTCTAGTGTAATGGGATTCATAGGAGGGAAGCTATTTATGTATTCAATAATCTCATTTTCTTTTTCAGGTGATATTTTTTTAGGACATGGATGTCTCCCACGCATATCGCCATTTGCAAATGATCCGTGGCCTTCCAGCTTTTTTTAACAACAGTTTTAACGAATTGTTCTGATTCACAAAGTGTGTATCTAAAACATTTTTGACACACTGAAACCCTTCCACCACTAATTTCTAGAAAATATTTATTGGTGTGATTTCGGTTTCTCGGATTAGTAAGGCTTTCTGTTTCCTTTCAAATTTTTTATCCTCAAGAAAAATTAAGCCGGACGCAAAGGCTTGTCTCAACTCATAGGACCCAAGTTCCCAATAATTTTTAGAAATATCCTGTTGATTTTCAAATGATATCTTCTCCCTGAATTCTTTGCGGCAGCTCTCCAATTTGCGTAAGGTTCTTTCTTATACAACTTTTCCAGCTGTAGATATGTAGCTTCTGCCAGAATTTCTTTTTTCTTTGCGCATCTTTTTCGTTTGTTTTACACTGATTTCGTTATTTTCCCCTTCATGTTCCGAACGAGAAGATATCAATGTTCAAAAGCAGTATTTTGATCACACTGAGTGCTAGCGGTGTTTGCTTCCAAAGAAGTATCAGATTTGCCAATTACATTATCAGAATCGGAAGACACAAAATTGGGGTCACAAATTGAATCGTTATCATCGAAATCCATTAAAGTTTCTTATTCACTACACATTATGGCATCGTCATTTGTTTGTGGAATATTATCTTCTATTCCTACATCTTCTTGTTCCTCCGAAACGTATGACACTTTATTTTGATCTAAAAAGTATTTTTTTTAGTTTTTTTTTACTTAATATGAAGCTTACTAATAATTACTTACCACTTAAGCAAAATACATTGTCTAAATACAAAATCTAATGTAGACATAAGTGATTGTTATTAATATAAATTTCTCAATTACCATTTTCTGAATTTTGATATAAGTACTTATGTCAACATAGATTGTGTAAAATTCAAAAACCCTATGCAACAAAACATCTTAAATGAACTTAAGTTCTTTTAAAATATGCCAATGGAACATAAAAATTAAAGAATTCCCACAAGTTAAAACGACATAGGAGTATTTGTTGAAATTTAAAACTTGAATTATTAAGACATAAGAAAATAACTTGACATAAGCTATTTTGTCGAATGCAGTGAATGTTTGAATAACATAAGTGGTTAGGCAAAATTTGATAATTTTGCAACGGAGAATGATGCCACAATGAGGGTTGGATAGAAAAGTAGCTTATAAACTGTAGACTACTACTACCCATCAAAAAACTGGAAAATCACTTATGTCGACTTAAGCTACTCTGTCATACTGCCACAGATATATATAACTTATATATATAATTATATGATTTTGTATATATAATATATGATTTTTTGCAACCACACTGAATAGAAGTTATAAACAATTTTCCTTAATTTGAGTTCAGGGTTAACTAGAATTTAGTTCAATATAGTGTACCTAATTCTAGTAAAACTTAACTTTAAATAAGAAAATTTAACATAATTTAGCTTTATGCTGTCGTGCATTATGTTCAATAAATATTTTTCCTGGTTAAAGATTTGAGTTTTCCTATGTCTAAGTTCAAACTAACTTATATTAAGTTCAAACGACATTCCTAATTGAATAAAATGTTCCTGAAGAACAATGTTGCGTACATACTCAAAAACCGCATATCCTAACGTTGATTTCAGAATGAACTTAAAATTAGTTCACAGTATGTACTCAATTCAAGTTAATTTTTACTTCAAATAAGGAAATTTAACACATTTTAAATACATGTTTTCTTGGATTAGGTACAGTAAACACATTTCGTAATTAAATAAAAATATCCTACATTTAATTTTAACTTAGTTCAACATTTTTTGAGTTCAAATTTCCTTAGATTAAATTCCAAATTCCAAAATTCAATAAAATGTTCCAAAACAACAATGTTGAGATTACAGTAAAAAAAAACAGCATATCCTAAATTTGAGTTCAAATTGAACTTAAAACTAGTTCAGACTATGTAGTTAATTTTTACTCAAAATTAGGAATATGAATATAAATGTTGTAGTACACATAAAAATTGTCTCGACTCAAAATAAGAATGTCAATCTCTTTAAATTCAATTCGGATCACGAATATTGTGTTTTCCTAGATTTGAGTTCAAACATACTTATACTAAGTTGAACAAATGTTGCTAATTTCATGAAATGTTCCTAAACAAAAATAAATGTATACGGGTTTTTATACTAATATAAAATTTCTATTGCATAGTTTTGAATTTCCAACAGTAGTGGTTTCAAAATATGTAAACAAATATTTTGATATTTCATTTGATGTTTTCAAAACAAAATTAATATTTTTTTATTGCGAAAAAAATGTTGTCTCCAATTTTGCTTTCTATTTGCTACTTTCTATTTTTCTTCTCAAAATTGGCCACAGAATGGGACGATGACCAAGTAAGTTATCTATCGCCAAGTGTGGTGTTGGATGTTGCAAGGTAAGGAAAACATTTTAATTTTGTGGTTTCGTGGTCATTACAAATTTTTTATTTATTTATTTCCCAACAGGTTCCACGGATTCAGTTGGAAATTGAAAATGGCTCATTTGGGTCTTTATCGGACTTGGAGCGCAGCAAGCCCTGTGAGGAAGGATATGGAGAAATCCATGAGGAAGTGGTAAGTGTTTTTTATTTCGTTTTTACCTACGTATTATACTGATATATATGGGTCTGTTGAGAAATTCATCACTGCTCTGCATCTGATGCGCAGCACGTTCGTAAATGCAGCACCTGACAACTTTGCGGGTGTTTTGAGTTGGAAATCGCAAACAAAATATGCAAAAACAAACATCTGCATCAGCTGATGCAATTCTGAACAGACCTTAGTATGTTTTTCCTATGTAACCATTTGCCGTGGGGAGTGGGTAGCGATCGTTTACCCATTACCCACAGGGTGTGGGGAAAATAATGGGTACAATGCAGAATTACTCATCACGATTACCCATTACCCTCACGGTAATGGGGAAAATACTGGGTAATTGGTAATGGGAAAAAAACGATGGGTAATGAGTCAACCAGGGTAATCCATCTCCATTTTTGGTCGAGAATATGAAAAACTTAGAACAAATTTCTATATCTCGGAAACGGAGCGTCCAATCGAAAAAATAACCAATTTTTGTCGGTTTCTAAGGGTTTCTCATAAAGTGGTCCAATTCGTGTGGAAGAATTTTTTTTCGAAAAATCGCCAAAATAAAAACATCGCTAAAATAAAAAAGTGGTTATAACTCGGAAACGGTGCGTCCAATCGAAAATAATAAAAAAATTTACTTCCATGGGAGGCTTTAACCAATGGGTGTCTTCAATATGGCATCACTTTTTTATTTTGTTTAAAAATCGATGAAGCTAAAATGTTAGTTTTAGCGACTTTTTTTAAATGGATCGACTATCGGATTACTTAATCGTAATTGATAGTAATTTAAGCTTAGCTTTGTACATATTATGTTTTCCAGAGGTGAGTAAATACATATAAGCCGTAATATTATTATTTACTAACATGACAACTCTTACAATATTATGGGAAACATATGTACAACTTTGTAGGCGCAAAAAATAAAAGATCTAGACAAAAAATATGTCTATAAAAATTTACATTTCTCTTTTTAACAATGAGAACACTGTTGTCGAAATCATATGTTTGTGACTACAGTTTAAACAGCCTTTTCAAAGTTTTGCCACAACTAGGTTGACCATTGACCTAATTAGCCGTTTGTGTACCCTTTGGTATAATTTAGGTGCTTTTTAGTACATAATATTTTTGCTACACATTTTGTTCTAGATTTTCGTCCATTTGGAGAATTTGTTTGGTACAATTTTCGGTTCATTGCTTGTACTATTTGATTAAGTGTTTGTACTTTTTAGTACACCTTATGAACTTCTTGGTACATTTGGTAAGTGTTCCTTATTCATTGATACATTTTGCATATGATATCCAAAATATAACTTTTTGGATGCAGTGGAAATCGGCGTAATCATGTTTATAATGATAATGACTAATGATTATATTTAAATTGTGGAATAAATTAAAATAAATAACACTCTATTCAAATCAACAAATATAAATTAAAAAATATTTTGAAAATTCTAAAGTTGGCTTTTTCGAGTAATAACAGATTGACTCTGTTTTTATGTCGTAGGAAACCTTAAGCACGATTATAAAATTTATTCAAACCTACACAAATATTGAAATACCCAACAATTTCAATACAAAATTGCTTAAATTCGAAATTTTAATGAATTGTTGATGACATCCAATTCTACACTTTTCTGACCACCAAAAGTTTAATAGCGATAATGTCCTACTTTGGCACAAGGAACATATATTTGGAACAAATAGAATATATTAACAGATTTTGGTCTCTCTCTCTGAAAGTCTCAGAAAAATCTGGCATCCTAATCAATACATAGTTTACCGTAAGGTTCGGCTTTGAATATTTGGAGTAAACGAGCAAACATGATCGGTTTTAATTAATATGCTGGCCTGTTACGTGGTAAATAAAACATATTAGCTGTACGTAGGGCGCGATGACGCTTGGAAACAAGCTAGTCTAAAGCTACAGTATTGTATTGCTCTCCAGTGTTATTCATTGTACCAAAAGTAACACATGTAAATGATAAATATATGATGGTTTGAACTATGAATGAAAGGATACGTTATTTCCAAAATTCATCAAGGCATATAGAAGCTTAATGACAGACTTGTAATTTATTAACATATCCTAATTCGAATACTCATATATGCCGTTAGGAATCTTTAGGTTTTATAATTGTGTGAGTATTATTGAATCGAGGGTCCCTTATGTCATGAAATGAATGGATTTCAATGAATGGAGTCATACTTTAGGCTTTTTTCACCACCAAAAGTTTTCTAATTCACATGTGTAAGAGTATCAAACTATCAAAGTACAATTGCCACACCCCTTCCGGCCGCGGAGACATATTTATATTTTATACATATCTTTTATTATTCAACCGCAAAACTATTAATAGAGTTACAGTTTTTAAAGAAGAATATTTGCAAGTTTATTAATATACTTATTAAAGGGAAATAATGAACTGTATATGAGTAAATAATATCTTTGGCTCTATACAAGATTTATGTTTACCTAGATTTTGGTTCAATTCATCTTGAATTTGGTTAAATATGATGTACATATGAACTAAAAACAAGTAACGGTTTCTTATATTTGCTACAAAAATTTACTCAAGGTTAGTTCATGTATAGACTTTATTAAACTAAAAACCAATAAATTTGAACTAACTCCCAGTTCAAATTACGAACCAAGTCCAAGGAAATTCATGAACTAAAATTGAGTTCAAAAATCTTTGGCTCCATACGAAGGTCAATTTTCCTCAGTTTTAGTTCATTTTAACTCAAAATTAGTTAAAATTTTTTTGAGTGCGATTTCGTCAAACGCCATTTCTTACGCCTACAGAGACGGTGTAACTCCTTTCTTTTTTTCCCTATACCGCTCAGTCGCAGCTTGCGTTTCAATTGACTAAAGCATTGCCATGCGTGCAGCGTTCCTTTCATCATTTGCAATACGACACTCTTCATCGTACCAAGGATTGTTCCGAAGCGGTTTTTCGAAATCAAGTACGCTTGTTGCGGCAGTTTTTATAGAGTCTGAAATGGGTTTCCAATGCGCATCAGGATCGTCATAGGGAGGGGGTGGGTTCTGTGCCAAAATTCGCGAGCTTCCTTGAGTAGGCTGTGGCGTCGTTTGGAAATTGCAACTTTTCGATGTCCAGCTTTCTCTGCGTCTGGTTTCGTCCGATTTTCGCTCCACTTAACTTTGTGCGAACCTTTGCTGCTATCAGAATCGATGTTAGCTCCTCTGTTCACCCGTTCGTCCATTGCACTGGATAAGTGCCTTCCATCTATTGCCACGTAATCAATTTGGTTCTCCGCTATTTGATCAGGTGAGACTCAAGTAGCCTTGTGGATGTCTTTATGCTGGAATCTTGTACCACTAATGACCATGTTTTTTGTCGCGGCAGAGTCAATCAGTCTCATACCATTGTCGGAACTACCAGCATGTAGACTAAAATTGCCAATAGTTGGATGAAACACATTCTTTCGCATTAAAATCTCATAGAATATGTCTTTGGCATCATCATCTTTGTCTTCTGTCGGGGCGTGCACCCAAATTAGGGAAATATAAAAATATTTCGGTTTCTGCAATCTGCAATTTTTAAAATAAATTGTTTTCGCGAGATTGACAAAAAATTTGGATAGGTGATTTTTAAATTGTGTTTGATTAGGTTTCTAGATTGAATTCTTTTTAGACATTTGCCATAAAAACTTACACATCGTAAAAGAAACTCAAATTATCTTAAGACATTTTTTTTCGGACTAATAATCTCATTGTTCTTTCACTATTTCTCAAAAACTAGCAATTGTATTTTATTAAGCACATATTGAGCTGTAATGTATAGGAAATTCGCCGAGATCGCGCTCAAAGATAGTGATATATTTCCAGTCAAATTTGTTCAATATTTGTAATTTTACAATTTTCACCACACTTTTTTGTAAAGTGTACAAAAAATATTGGAATATATGCATGTTTATGCTCAATTCAGTAGAAGAATAAATGGCCTTTCCAAAAAAGTATAGTATGTCTATCTTTGCAATTACACCTACTCGGCTTAAAGCTCGCAAAACCAAACCTTCGATCCGAATTTGCAACATATATACATATGTACCCTTTCTGGTGTACTGACCGGCGCAATAATTTACATACAGGGAAAATATTAGTTGGAAATCAACTCAGTCCCCCTATCCAAGGTCGCGGCGGCCTATACCCTAATTCAAGTAGTCGCTCCAGGAGTTCGTCCTGGACCAACCAATTCTGAACCAGTCCGTTTTCTAGAAAGGCTGCCCTTTCCAGAAATTGAAGCGCGCCCATAACAAGGTACACGTCTATTCTGTCGAAGTCTATCATCCTGTACATCGTAGCACAGGATGCCCTCTTAACCGAACCATCGTCGGCTATCCGCATCCGCACGCCTAAGCAGCTCATAAGGATGCGTCTTTCCTATCTCATAAGTCTCTCCATCTGGGAGCAAGATATTCCGAACCAGACTGGGAACGTGTTCAAATATTAGTCATTGTAGTCATAATTTAGTTTCTGTTTCAAAAACACTTGTTACAAAGTTATGTATTCGATTTTTCACAAGAGGCTTTGTTGTTACAGAGAAAATACATATATTTGAATGTTACACGAGGGCTTTACAGAAAAACTATTAATGTAAACATAAAGGGATAAACAAAGTTGTGAGAAAACAATAACGTTTATAGATATCAGCCAGCGAAGAATACATATTATCGTATATTGAAGTGAAGTGAGACTTTTGAACATAATCTTTGAATCTGACGCCACTATTTGGTCACATGTCTGGAGGGACTGTTATTAAAAATAACTTAACTTAAAAATACATATAATACACAGGGTAACCCATCCCCATTTTCGATCTCGAAAACGAAGCGTCCAATCGAAAAAATAACCAATTTTTACGGGTTTCTCACAAGTATACCAATTCGCATGAAATATTTTTTTTTAAAAAGTTGCCAAAATAAGAAATTCGCTAAAATAAAAAAATGGATATAACTAGGAAACGATACCACAAGAGTATGATTTTTTTACAAAGAAGTACTTTTTTAGGAACAGGTACTTTTCAAAGAAGTGATACTCTTTTTAGGAAACGGTTATTTTTTTAAGAAAATATACTTATTTTCAGAAAGGCTTCTTACGAGTATCTCAAGAAAGGAAAAGGTATTATTTTATTTTTCAGAAGAGGTACGTTTAAGAAAAGGAATTTTTCTAAGAAAAGGTATTTTTTAAGAGGAGATATTTTTTTTAAGAAAAGTTCTTTTTAAGAAATTTGATTTTTGTTACAATTGTTCGTTTTTTCAAGGTACATTTTTAGGACTAGGTACTTATCTCATGAAAAATTATTTTGAGTCGCAGAAAGGTACTCTTTAAAGAAAAGGTAGTTTTTTAAGAAAAGGCAATTTGTTGTAAGAAAATGTACTTTTAAAGAAAAAGTCCTTATTTAAAAAAATACTTTTTTTTAGAAAAGGTACTTTTTGTAAGAAAATTTACTTTTTATTGACATTGACTTTTGACTTTTTTTTTCTTTAAGATAAGTTTTTTTTTAAGAATAGGTATAGAATAGGAATAGGAATTTTTTTGAGAAAATTTACTTTTTTTAAGAAATGTTACTTATTTAAGAGAATGTTCTTTTTAAACTCTTTCACTTGGCTTTTCTAAATTTACATTTTATTGGGTTCAAAACTACAATATATAGTAAATATTGGTTACAGGGTCCACCTAGAAAACTTCCCATTAAACAAGAAATTCCCAAATATGTTAGTCCAGTTAGTCTAGACACGAAGTAAACAATAAGCGTGTTTTAGTTACACCGCTTGCTTATATAATCGCTTGTTTTGTATGACGCGAATCATTTTCGCTAACTTTAAACAAAATTTTTTTTGGCATCTTCCTCCGCCTTCAACCCTTTTTCATATTTTTGAATACAATCACTTATCGCTAAATAGCAGTTTTCGTTACAACTTAGCAAGCGATGATTGCTTGCTTGTAACCAAAACACGACGAATATTGTTGAAAATACTGGGTTGCATTCATCCCATCCCGCAACGTGCGATATAGAACTTCGTTTCAAAAATGGATATAACTCAGAAACGGTGCGTCCAATCGCAAAAATAATAACTTTGTTACCTTTATAAGAGGCTTTAACAAATGGATATCATTAATGCCATAATGCCATTGATGTCATACATTCTTATGTGTGTTTAGCTATTTTTTATTTGAAAAATATTAGTAGTAGTATACCGGATTATAAGTGATGGCGTATGAGAGGTATCAATTGGTTACAGCCTCCTGTGGAGGTAAAAAATTTATTATTTTTGCGGTTGGGCGCACCGCTTCCGAATTATGACACTTTTTTATTTTAGCGATTTTCCTACTTTAGAGATTTTAAAAAAAAAAATATTTCATTCGAATTGGAACACTTTGTGAAAAACCCTTAGAAACTCGTAAAAATTATTTTTTTTTGGATTCGACGCTCCGTTTTCGAGATATAGAAATTTTTTTCAAATTTTCGATCAAACATGGGGTTTGGTTATAATATACGAATACGAAATACGAACCCTCGTTATAAATAATAATAATTTTGTTTATATTTAAATATAAAATGCACAATTTAAAAAAAAAAAATTTCTATAAAATTCGTAATGTGTTAAAGCATCACTAAATGGTTGTAACAGCCATCAAGTTCAAGCAATTAATTGAGCATACCAATATATTATTTGGTACAACTGAATTAGGTTTTAAATATTTCGTTGATCTAACAAATACATAATTCACCACGACAGGATAATTTGATTGCTAGAACTAATACTCGATTGACAGATCACATTTGTTTCTTGTTACTGTGGCTTTAACTAAATATTTCAGTTCTTGCAACCATAACTGAATTACAAATCAATTGATGTACACAATATTTGGTGATACTGAACACAATTATTGGTAATCACATCTGAATAATGTGATAGTCCAAGGAACCGCCAAATTGTAGTTGTGACAACGAATCTCTTCTCGACTTAACCAGTCAGATTAAATTTTTCCCTGGAACCAATATTTCAAACAAGTATGATTTAGATTCATTATGGGCTATGGTGTCGATGTATGTGAGTTACCACCCATTCAAAATCAATCAAATTTCCTATTTTTGTACCTACCAGGTGTGTTGACCAATACGATAATTTGCCCATTACTACCTGTGATGTGACGCCACCAACAAAATACATGTTTACAACTTAGTGCTCTATGGGACTATTTACATAAGTAGAACAAAATATAAAATAATATGAAGCCGGATTATTTTCTTTATAAATATATATATATATATATATATTGTTTATATAAATTAGTTTAATATAAATTATTTAAATACTACATCAATTACTTAAATACATTTCATAGTCATGTGTTTTCAACTAAAGAATGGGAGATATCAAAACTTAAAAAATTTTATAAGTGTCGCATAAGGTCTGAATCTGATGCAACTTTTAATAATTTCGTGTATCAAATAAACGAAATTTCTTGACATCTCTGTTTCTAGATTCTACTTCTTCTTCCCTGAATCCACCTAATGAAAGTATACTGTTTTCCATTAAAAATAACTTTGTGCATAGGCATTACTGGTTTCCATGAATAAGTATAACCATTTTATATCCGATTTTGAGTTTTTTAGCATATTCTTCACATTTTTCCCCATTGATGATTTTTTTTCTTATTAATAACAGCTAATATTGCTTATCAAAATTTTATCAATACCAGTGATTTGCGAGATTGTTTCAGGATCTTCAAAGAAATGTCTTGCAGTGTTGCGGTCATTTGAACTTACCTATCCATAAAGGGGGTTATCTATTATCAATCCTTGTAAATGTTTCCTGAATTCGAGTCTTCTCTTCGTGCCTTATATTATGTAGAAGTGAATTATTCCTTTCAGGAGCATTTTGATTTCCCGAAGTTGCACGATACTTAAGATTGTAAGCCATAATCCATAAATCGAATCCTGGTTTGGAGGGGACATATTCGTAATTTAAGAGCATCTTCAGTGCATTCGATTACACCACAAAACTCATCAATATCTGAAGTTTCTTTTCCACAACTATGGCAGTTCCAGAATGTATCAGTTATAGCATTGTCCACCTTTCCTTCGATCACAGTTTAGTGCTGGTTAAAGTATACTTTCATAATTCTTCCTCATATTTCAACGAATATTAGGACCAAGCCGACGATTTCCGTATTAATATCATCCACCAGTATTTAGAACAGCTGCCAGCGATTCTTCTACGGTAAAGTCAATAGTAGATTTTGGTGTTAGTATACATTGTACCATTCTTCCATTGGAAGTACATCAACAATATCAACATCTTTCTTTGGTTGAGTTTTCAGCAATGCCGTATTACATGTATCGTTTAATAATGTTGTTGGATAAGTATTGATATTATCCTCCTGCTTCTTCTCCTTTGTTGTCTTAACATCATCGTTTTCTTTGATTGGGCGTCCAGAGATATTCACCCCTACCCTGTAAGTCGTTGCCCAAGACGTCGACGTCTCAAAGTCGTGGTCACCTATTAACGACGGCGTTGTCACATCAATGCAAAATCGGTACCTGGTAAGACGCCGCGGCCAGTGACACCCACATGTATCGTTAAATAATGGTGTTGGATAAGTATTGATAATATCCTCCTGCTTCTTCTCCTTTGTTCTGTCTTAACATGATCGTTTTCTTTGATTGGGCGACCAGAGATATTCATCCCTAGCCTATAAGTCGTCGCACAAGACGTCGACGTCTCAAAGTCGTGGTCACCTGTTACCACGGCGTTGTCACATCAATGCAAAATCGGTACCTGGTAAGACTTCGCGGCCAGTGACGCCTGTGTAATTTACTACCAAAAAGTGTAATCCCTAATGTGTAAAGAAAATTTTCTTCAATTTGTTTGCTAGAATGTATTTTTTTCTTGATCTAAGTTCAAACTCTAGTGATGAAGAACAGAAAAAATGCCTTCGCAGACAAAGAAAAATTATAAGGCAAAGGTCAGATATATTTAACCTACCAGATATCAAGTAAGTTTTATGATTTTTATATTTTGGGCCATGATACATGCCATTCATTAAATATGTCATTTATCTACAGGTTTCGAAACCATTTTCGGATCAATAAAGCAGCATGTAAATACTTGCTTGACACTATTGAGCCGAAAATTAAGAAAAATATTCGGTGAACATCTGTGTCCGCCACATTAAAGTTGGCTACAACTTTACGGTTTTTGGCGCAGGGGTCATACCAGTTGAGTGTAGAAAACGACTTCCGAGATGGAAGGGACTCAACAAACTGTAAGCACAATTCTTACAGAAATGCTTGACGTTTTGGAAACGGTTATATGCCCTCTCTGGGTAACATTCAGTATGACCGAAGATGAAAAAGCCGAAGCGAAATTGGCATTTTATGAAAAAAAAACAGGGTTTCCAGGCGTAACTGGATGCATAGATGGGACCCACATCAAGATATTTGCATCAAAGAAGGCGGAGCAAAGCATTTACTGCAACCGTAAAGGAGTTTTTAGTTTAAATGCTATGATTGTAAGTAATGAAATTATATTCTGCAATTAAGATTATAATTTAAGCTTTACGTAGATTTGCGATCACATAATGCAGATAAGGTTTTTGGATGCTCGACATGCTGGTTCAGCACATGACTCGTTAATTTGGAATATGAGCCACGCCAAACAGATTTTGCGCGAACGGTATGATGGTGGTAATAGTTGGATTTTAGGTAAAATTAATTATCATGAGAACAGAGTATGAAAAAACGATTCGCAAACCTTCGTTGTCTACCTGAGAGCCTTTCAAACATATTTTTCGTTTTGTTTTCATACTCTACATGAATATGTACATACATATATGTACGTACTAATATATGATTTTTATGCAGGTGATACAGGCTATCCACTAGAGCCGTATCTGATGACGCCATATCGTTCTCCTCAAGAGGGGAGTGCCGAGGCTGGTTTTAACAATAAACATGCCAAAGCAAGAAATATTGTGGAAAGAACCATTGGTGTTCTAAAAAATCGCTTTCGCTGTTTGCTCGTCCGCTTCATTATAAGCGTGAAAAGGCAACTGAAATTGCAAATGTTTGGTCAGCATTGCACAACATTTGTATTGAATATGAAGTAAATGTTCTAAGCGAAATGTAGAACTCAGCAATGAAAATGTTGAGAATGCAAACCTTTACGAAAATAGACAAAGTATTGAAATACGAGACCAAATAAAATCCACTTTTGTTTAAGTTCATTGATTTAAAAAAAAAATGCATTCTTCATTTCATATTAAAACTTAAAACGAAAGATCATTCTTATTTCAAAATTAGAATTATATACAGACAAAAAAAAATAGAAATAAAATACATAAATTCATTCTAAAATTCTAAATTCAGAATGAAAAAAATTACTATATTACTTAATAAGGTTTATATGTAGCTCCGCTACCAAATTTTTCGGCTTCATTGGTTGGATTAGCTTTTGCAACTCCCTCTTTATCATTTCCAGCTCAATTCTCTTTATTTCCATTTCGTTTTGGAACAACTCCTCTCTTTCACTTCTTGTTCTTGGCAATTTCAACTTCTCTTTCTTAATTTTTCTTATGTCCTTTTCGTTTTCATTTTGTCTCTTTAGCAATTCCAACTTCTTTTCCTGATTTTTTTTGTATTTTTAATTGAGTTCATGGTGCGAGAAATCTCATTCAACACCTTTTTTGGCATATTGTTATGAAGTTCAAAAAAAAGTTCTGTGCTATTATTATCTTTCTCATTTCGTTGACTCTTTTTTTGAGATTTCGAACGGCTAGTTATAGCACTTGATGACTCCAGCGGGCAGATGTTTTCCACATCTTCAAGGCACTCCATCAACCACTCTTGCTCACTTCCGCTTATGTTGCCAGGTTGATGGTGGGTGAATGACTCCTCTGTGGATAAAAATTTTTCAGTTTCAACATTTGAAGAGCGTGTGCATTTGAAGATGCGTGATGTTGCGCGAATCTCCTCCTCAACCTCTATCACCGAAAATTCCTGGTCTTTGACGCCACACACAATGCCATCAGGAGTTAATTGCCTCTTGAATTGCATTAGATTAGCACCTGCGTCTTCCAATGGGGAAAGTTGCAGCTGCTTGTTTCTGCCTCCACCTGTTGCATTACATTCTGCTTGTTGAAGGCTATTTTCTTTTTAGCTTTCTATCTCTCCAAACCTAAAACAAAACAAAGTAAGATTAATTATTTGTACACCTCCAGCATTACATATACTGTTATTCCTTTCCTTCTGCCAACCATAACAGTCTCTTGTCGGAGGACCAAAAGCATTCAGTTTCGTGCTACTATCCTCCAAATTGAGGATTTTTTTTAAAATTGGATGGGACAGAACCTCTGCTGAACCCTTTCGCAAGGCTTAGGTTTTTCTCTAGTTCTTTTATAAAATTTCCAAACTGCGTTGCATTTGTAATTTGTATTTTTTTTAATTTTATATTTTATATATCACTTTTCACCAACTTACAAATCAATCAAAACACAACTGTTTGCATTAAGGAGCTGCAAGTCGTGTAGAAAAAGCGTAACGACAAAAAAAGTCGAGTCGACTCAACATGGGTGTAAAAACGCCATTGCGGGTACCAAGTACTCGTCGTCTGCTGTCGACACGACTTCAGAGATGCCAATATTAGCAAGGCGACGCAAGACGTCGACGTTAGCTGTCGACGATGACTAACAGGGTAGGGGTGATTAATTATTAAATACACGAAAATGTTCAAAGTAGCATCAGAATTCAGACCTTATGCAACACTACTTGCTATCATCAGTTCCGGTACTATCTGTTAGAACGAAATGGCTACAAAAAAAGTCATGGTACAGAAAAGTAGGACCCAGTAACAAAGGAAATTGAAAATCTTTTAAGTTGTGACATCTCAGATTGTTTTGTTTAAAACACATGACAATGAACATATATTGTATATATAAAAAGCAAATAAATACATTTTCTCATACAGAAAATAATTCTGCTTCCTTAAATTTTTAACGGAAGATAGACAAATGGAACTTGTTCTTAAGAATTAGTGAACTAACTTAAGAATTAGTGAACTTAATTATTTAAAATGCCAAAAAAGTGCATAAATGTCAGCGATCGTTATGAGAAAAAAATTTTGGATTGTGTCTGCAAGCTTTCTAAAAAGGAACTAAAAACATCTCGGCTATTTAACTTGAAAAAACATGTAGAACAAAAGCACAAAGTAGTTTTAGTTAAAGGCGCAGAAACTATAAAAATACCTTCTTGGAAATACAAAACAAAAAAGATAAAATGTGAGTTAAATAAAAAATTGTTAATAAAATCGTACATTGGATTAGTAACAGACGAGTCTGTATCTTTCAACGTGCTTAAATCAAAACATATGCGAAATATAATTGACCCAATCTGCAAGGGCATTGAAAATTAAAGTGGAATAAAATTTTGTATAAATGCTGCAAACTGCAAAAAGGCATTAGCAGAAGGTGTAACAAATGGCGTTCAATCTATTGCAAAAGAATGTGAAAATATATTAATTTCGCTAAAAATTGATAGTACTACCCGGTTGTTCCGTAATATGTTTAGAATATCAGCACAGTATATGAAAAATTGTGCTATTGCGTCGAGAGTTATAGGCATATGGTAGAAGTGAAAGGCCAAAACTCTAGTTGTTCCAAAAATCTAGCGTCGGAAATATTATGTGTGTTCAACAAATATGGCATAAACTTACAACAAGTTGTATCAATTACAAGTGATAACGGTAGCCACATGCTGAAGTCATCCAAAATTTTATCACACTGCTCCAGGGATGACGCTGACGCAAAGAAGTCTACGATAATGACACATATTTGAAAAAAAATACATTTACACCCCTATTCTGTATATGTGGTAACAATCAAATTGTAACCACAAATTTGTTACAAAGTTTTCAACATTGATTGTATCTGGTATTCTGGCAAAACGGTGACAACGAAAAATTCACCTCGTAACAAATAATTCACCTCACAATAACAGGTTGTCAAAAGCAGGGACAACAAAACTAAAAAACATATGGTTTTCTGCACAAAATAAACGCGGTAAAAAAGGGAAAGTAAGTATTTAATATATTTGTGTTTTATTGAATTAAAATTTATACATTATTATTTAGGGAATTTGAGCGCAACGCAAAGGCACAGCTGGAATGCTATATTGCCTTCCTCAAGGAACATACAGAGATGGTAAGCGGAAAGAATACACCTGCGCAACCGCGCCTATTAGAAGATATAATTCACTCTCTGATCTACATCAAAATTTCACCACCGACAAAGGCTTCTGCGCTGAGTTCAAAAAGTGGTTTTCCACCCGCGGTCGGTCCAACTTCTTGAGATATAGGCCTTTAAATCTTGAGTATATAATCGTTCGTATCTCCGGTATTTATGATCGGATCTGGTAGAAATGGGTATAATTACAAAGGTCTTTCTAAGCTCTTAAATCAGTGTATAAACATATTTATTTTTACTAACCCATTGGGGAGCTAATTAATAAAAAGTTTTTTAACTTCACTTTTCTGCTAACAATTAATTTTTTTTTTCAAAAAAATTACCAATTATACTTCTTTTTTGGCAGGTTCCGATAATAGACTTTTTTAAAGGTATATGACCCCAATATCCCTTCAAAGACCGGAGATATTTACGTTAACAATTTTGTAGTACATTTCGCGCTTTTTAAATCTTTCTAACACAAAAGCAAGTTATTTCTTATTTTTGCTCCATTTCCATAGCACAAAGTAACAATAGTCCTTCTTCCATTTAATTATGCCCCCTTGTAATTTTGGTACAAAATATATTATTAATTTTTCCCGTATACAGTTATATTGTTTAATTGCACAATTTAAATATGTTTTTGTATCAACTTTCCGGCAAATAAAACAGCTGTCACGCGCTGTTACCTCCTCTTTGGCAGGTAACAGTTTTTGTTACTTTTGTCACCAAAAAATGTATCGATTTGTGACAATTGTCACATTGCTGTCAAATTGTAACCGTGGTGGCTTTTGTAACCATGCCAGAATAGGGCTGTTACTGGAAAGTGACACAGAAATACGAGTTGGAGACATATCGATTTGTAGGTGTGCTGCTCATCAACATATTTAGTGATGAGTGATTTGAAAAGAGCAAAAGAAATGTTGGAATCTGTGGAATATGAAAACAATAAATCAAGGGAGAATTTTGAATTAAACGAACACTTTTGGGATTTCATTGATTCTTATTACTTCGTGTTAAATACGCTTCAAAAACCAATAGTAAAGTTTCAGGAAGAACAGTAGCACTACGGCGACTTCTACGCACAATGGCTAAAATGTACACTAAGAACAAAATAATATTCAAGACCATAACAACAATGTTACTACATTTTTATATAAAATTAGGTCCGATTTATTAGAAAGCATAGAAAACCGAACAACCAAACTTTTATGTAACGATGGTTTAAAAGCATGCCTATATTTGCATCCAAGATTCCACCATTTGCTTGATAATAAACTGTGGGACAAGTATAGAAGTATTAATAATATTAAATCGTATAAAGAAGATACTAATATGCAGCCAATAATAACCACAGCTACTGATGACTAAGAAGAATATATACGTAGGAACAAAAATTGAGAAACTTAGTCGTCCACAAATTAAATATACAAATATACTAGAATATTGGAAGGGGAAAAAGGAAAGTAATCCTGAATTATATGTGCTAAGCAATATATGCTTCTCTATTCCGCCAACATAGGTAAGGATGCGTAAAACTCATAAGTCTTCTAAGTAGTACTTATATAAATATAATTATCCGTTGAACGCGCATTTTCAATTATAAACTTGTTCTTACCGAAAACCGAAACCAGCTTGTTATTGAAACATTATGCTACCCACACACGATGCAACATGTGTTTGAAACAGAGCACGCAAAATATGCTCAACCAAAGTTATTTGCGCGGTGTGGTCACTCAAAAGATCGAAAAAATGAGGCGGAATCGCTCAGTGTCTGAACATAAACCCTCTTTTTCGTTTCGTTCGTGTTCTCGCTCTCGAGTTTCGGGTTGAGCGCAACACACGAATCGGTATCTTACTGACCGGTCGATATGAACAGAACCATGGTAAAAGAAGTAAGGTAAACGCACTAGGAATTGTTACAACAAACACAGGCATTTTGTTTTTTTCTTCATGTGTGTATCTACTATAAAAGTAAACAAAAAAGTACACAAACAAAATGCATGTGAATTTGACATAAGAGTAACACCTAAGCAAGAAATATGTTGAAATCAGCTGTTCTAACGAGTTTACCTTACTCATTTTACCATGAACAGAACCGTTCGTCGCTCAGCTATTGAGAGCCAGTAAGTGAGCAAAGCCAACAAAAGGTCCGGAAAAAAGGTCCTTATTTTTATTGTTGCATTTGCCTTATGTTGTTGCCTTAGATATTTCGTCACTGGCAAAGCATTAAAGAGGAACGGAGAGGAGGATGGGACGCTCATTTGTGTGTATATATATGAAATATGTTGAAATCAGCTGTTCTAACGAGTTTACCTTACTCATTTTACCATGAACAGAACCGTTCGTCGCTCAGCTATTGAGAGCCAGTAAGTGAGCAAAGCCAACAAAAGGTCCGGAAAAAAGGTCCTTATTTTTATTGTTGCATTTGCCTTATGTTGTTGCCTTAGATATTTCGTCACTGGCAAAGCATTAAAGAGGAACGGAGAGGAGGATGGGACGCTCATTTGTGTGTATATGCGTATGCAGTAATAGCCAGTGGCGCCGCACTCATTCACTCTCAGAAGACCGTTTGCCGAGTTTTAACGACGTAAAGTGTATCGAGTGAACACCTGAGCCGAGCAAGCAAACAAAAACGGTCGTCGGTTGAGCGAAGATCAAGTCAAAGAAGAACACAGTTTGAGGGTTTTTTTGGCGACAGTATCGCATCGTGACAGTGGACGATTGGTTTTTTTTCTGACAACAAGCACGACAGAGACCAATTATTGCGAGCTCTGCTTTGAAACCATAACTGAAGCGGAAGGAAAAAATATTAATTAATATACTGCTGTTTTTTAGTTATTTTTGTAACTATTACATTTTATGTTCTATAATTCTGGTAAATTCTTATACATATTCGTTTATTTCTCCAGTTTTCATTATTTCCAATTGTCGTCATTTTTGTCTCTCTTCGCTTTCCTTTACTCCGCGAATTATAAAAAAGAACCTCACAGCACGGCTGCTCGCAACGAATGATAGAGCAAAAACAGTAAACATCGGCACACACTATGCAACATTGTACATATTTTAAACACAGAAAATATCAAAACATGTTGATATTTTTGCAACCAAAAATGAAACACGATTGTAAACATGAAACATTGCTACACACGATGCAACATGGTTTGAAACATGGCCATGTTAAATATTCTGCTGGTAAAGCTTAATTCAAGTTTCTTAGATGAAGCAATATCTATCTTGGAACTCTTAGCAGAAAATGATATTGATTAAATTAAATTATAAACATAAATTATAAAAAAATTTTCATAATTTTGTAAAATAACACTGTGTGTAATTTTTTAAGTCATGGCAAAATAACCATATACGGACACCACTACGTGATAAAAGACTAAAAAAAAAGACCCGTGTTTCCCAATTTTTCCCAAAGTCATGCACTTTTTTTTTTTATGGGCCGCCAAAGATTTGGGGCCACGTCGCGCTGTGTAATGCCTCGATGTGAGCGTCGTGTCGCTTTTATATTGTGGGCTGCGTCCCTTGTTGCGTGTGCTGAGCTTACTGCATTGCCTGTGCTGCTGCTGTCGGTGCATGATCGCGTGATACCTAAGCGCTACCTAAACGGTGTTAACCCTTGGACAAACACATGGTTCTGGCCAGGCATATTTCATTTTTTGCTACCTATGGACCTGAACAGGAGAAAAAGGTAAAAAAAATGAAATTAAAAAATTTTCGGCAAATTTTTCACTTTTGCGTGCTACCTAAACAGTGTTAAAAATCATCTCTAGGAAGTTTATATGTTCTTGAAATTTGTTTACTGAGATCTTAGGTAAATTTTTGTAGTTGATTTTTTCCTTGAATTTTGAACGGTTTGCTACCTATGGACCTGAACACGGGAAAAAAGGTAAACAAAATCGAATTTTTTTAAGTTTTTTGCGATTTTGATCTGGAAGGTGAAGTTTTTTTTGATTTTATATGTTCGCAATTTTTGTTCTTTATGACAAGAGCTACAACTTTGCCTCAGAGAGTAAATCGAAATTCTGAACGGTTTGCAAGATATGAGCCTGAGAAAATGATCACATTTTTACGAAAATGATACCGAGGCCCCAAATCTTTGGCGGCCCATAAAAAAAAAAGTGCATGACTTTGGGAAAAATTGGGAGACACGGGTCTTTTTTTTTTTAGTCTTTTATCACGTAGTAGTGTCCGTATATGGTTATTTTTTTTCGTGTTGCACTGTGTAATGAATTAAAATAAATAATTTTTATGTTGTCTTATTTAACTATTTTTAATCCATATGTTGGAAGCTAAAATATTTTATTAACCGGGTTCCTAATACCCGTACTGTAGACATTTCTTTGTTACGTTACTCAGCACTGCTATATCAATTTCTACTTTGAAGAACTACATCATACAAAGAAAACGACGTAGCTTCGAGTGATACAGCAACGACTACACACAAAAACTCAAACAGCAATGACTCGATACTTTGATAGAAACAAAATTACACACGAGTTTATTCTTCGGATAGCGGCACATAACTATAGTATTTCAAACTAATTATAGTTTTTAAACTATTTATAGTTTTTTAAACTGAGTTTTACGCGCTTTAAACAGAGTAGGTGTAATTGCACAGGTCGACATACTGTACATTTTTGGTAAGTTTATATCCTCTACTACTAAAATGTACATATGTACTTTTTGTACACTTTCTAAAAAAATCTGGTGAAAACTGTAAAATTTTAAGTTTTTAGAAAGAAAATGTCTTAAGAAAATTTGACTTTTTTACATACTTATTTCACTCTTGTGACCACAATATATGCGTAGGATGTCTTCCTTTGTATGGTATATGTTTAAAAACATTCCAATCTAAAATTTCAGAATCACCAATCAAAATATTTGCCAACCTCGCAAAATGATTTTTTAAATTTTTTTTGCCGATTTCGAACGTTGCTGGCGGTAGGGTTAATATTTTGTGGTGAACATATTTATATTAGACAGCTTTTCCTATGCTTTATCTTAAAAAAAAATGTAAACCGCTATACTAGAAGAAGTTTCTTAATAAAATTCGACAATAACAGCAATAAATTAAAGGTACATTTTCGTCACAATTTTGCAATTTTTCAGCTATCTTTTTTACAAGTGTTTTGAGTTCGGCGGTTTTCTCAAAATAAAGACTTGAATAAGGCGAGCTATTAACAACAAATTTAAAAAGGTTAGAGCAAAAATTTTAATTTTTTATTTTTGTTTGTCAGCCGTTTGAATCGCATCAATCAGAATATTTTTTATTTTGCTCTCTAAGAGGATTTGGCCAAGGAAATAATCTTAAAAATCGACTCAAAATTGTGGAAGTTACAGGTATTCAAAACATAAAAGCACCATAAACAACGCCACTTTGACACCCTGTACAAAATTTTGCGTATCAACGTGGTGTCTGCAAAGCGACATCCTAAAAGCCTGATTCCTCCATACATACCTCTGGTACATCCTTAAGCGATCCGGCAAATAGTTTAGAAGTTCTGATATTATTACCACCATGTTTGCAATCGGCCCCACTGTGTTTCGTGATTGACAGATTTGGACAAAATGTTAAATGTTTGGAATACGACAATCGTTATCGAATCAAATATATGCGAAATGTCACTGTTGTCGATAATACATTTGTATACAGTTTTTCACTGTACAAAAGCAAATTCAAAATTAACTTTGTAGGTTAATTTTCAGTTTTAATTAATAAGTTTGCGGTTTAATAAAATAATATTCACGAGAAAATAAATTTGCCAGTTTCTGTCAAAAAAACAATTTAGCAAAAGAACTTCTTGTAGAGGCAGCAGGAATTAAAATATATGTAAAAGTTAAGGAATTAAAATATAAAAAAAAGAATTCACATTTTATAATTTTTTCTAATTATTGTGGGTGTTTTCTTTAGATTATCTATTTATATATTTGTTTCACCAAGCATCATACAGACACATTCAGTGGAAGACAAAACACATATCTGGGAATGTTCAGTGTACGACTAATACAAAATTTTGACCGAAAGTTGTGATACAGAAAAGTCCATTGAACGAAATTTGAGTCGCTACAATAGTATACTCGATCATGATTCCCGTGATATTTGTCCTCGACTAACGTAAAATCTCTCCAACTAAGTGGAATAATTCCGGATTTGAAGTGATTATTTCGTCAACCCTAGATGAACAAAGCATTGATCAGCAGGTATATTCTGTAACTTGCTCATGCTTAATCTCCATTGCTAAAAGCATCTAAAATCAATTTAGCGATTTTTAGCTACGAATGCAATTCTGTAATGTGGTATCTAAATTTAGGTATCTCGTAAAAATTGAATTCGCCGTAATTTTTGCGTTTGTTGTCATCGCTAATAAATCTTTGTCACAACACAATATTCACAAAATTCACAAACAGTATGTTTACCTTTTTTTTTACCGAAATTAACAAAGCCTTTATAGAGCTGCCAAGTTTTGCAACCTTTTAGAGCGTTATCAATAAATGGTGGTTTTTCGGCTAACTAAATATAAAATCTAAATAAATTTTGACAAGAACTTTCAAACTTATTTTTAAAAACTCACGTTTTACAAGTTATTTGTAAGATTTTGTGAAGGAAAAATGTTAATGCTGTTGAGGAAAACAAACTAAAGTCTTGGCAACACTAATATAAAGTGTCAAATGTTTTAGCATATTAGCTACGGCGAAAATAGTAACTTTTAGTTAAGCGATTACAGTACCAGAATACGGATGTAGAGACATCTCTAAGAAATTCGCCTTAAAATTTTTTTTTGCATTTTTGCGACCGAGATAGGGAATTAGCTAGGAGAATTACAGAATTGACCTGCAGGACACCATAAACTAAAACCACAATTCAGGAATATTTTTCTAATTGACAAATGGTGTGCTTTTGTTGGAATTATAGACAATTCAGTTGCGCACACTCACTGGCATTGTCAGTTTCGAACTCCGTGACAAGATCATCATCAGAAGCCTAACTACTATGCCTCAAATAAGCAATTAACATATGCGAATTCGTATCGATTGAAGATCGCTTAGTACCAACACACACTGAAGGGTCCATAATTCCAACAAAAGAGCAGACAGCATTTTTCATTCGTGTTATTTTTCTCTTGCATACTCGCGCAAACAAAACTAACTCACCACAAAGCAGTGGAACAATGCAAGTATGTAAGAGGAAAGAAGAACATGGAGGATAAAGTTATTCATTTCGAATTGTGTTTTTCGGTCAATGGTTAAATAAAATAAATAGTTTCCCGTTACATCCCATGTAGGGATTAGGGAGAGCTTCTCACAACAAGTGAGCTGTGCGCGTTCTAGTTTTACACTCACTGATTGGGACCTACAGTTTAACACCGAGTCGAAACTAATTTAAGGTGGTCAGAGCACGGATCGAACCCACGTTCTCATGCACAAGAGCCGCGCACTGTACCATTGCACCACTGACGGCAAGTCAATGGTTAGCCATAATTTAACCACCCAATGCATGTTGGTTAACCAGTAGACAGAACCATATGTTTTTGGTTATCACATTACTGATTGGCAGAATGAGTAAGGTATTATTGTATAAAATACATGTTTCTGTTTTGACTATTTGTACAGATACTAGCACCGGAATTTTCTATATTTTTACGAAAAAACCGTAGTTAAATTGTCGAAATTCATAAAATTTCAATACAAAATTTCCGAATGATGTCAATTTATCTACCGATTTTTGTCGTTAAAAACTTAGAGAAATCAGGTGTAGATCGTTTAAACTGTAGTGTTTTTCCGTAAGGTTTTTTACGGATTTCGCGGTAACTTAGCGAGGGATTTATTTTGGACGATTCTGGATGTAGCGATTGCGGGCGAGAAAATAATAAGACCGGTTGGTTTCGATTATAATTCAGAATGACCAATTTATTGTGTAATGGCTTAGCTTTACAGTTCATTAAAATTTCCCAAGCGGACAGAGAAGGTAAAGAAGACGGATGACATTTACATTTAACGAAAGAAAAGGTCACACTTATAAAAACTTCATTTAAGAGGGGGGATAGATAAGAGGGGGATAGAAATAAATAATTCATTTAATAGAAGTACATAGCAAAAACAGCAAACCGAGCAAACATGTAGTTTTTAATAGATTTTAATGAACGTTAAATAGTACTTTATACATTTATGTTAAAATTACTACATCTTATGCGTTTATTTCTTATTTCACATAAATCAATTTTGGTTGGGCCTCTTTGTTTCTTTGGTATTGAGCCTATTCCAACAATAATACAAGGGCTGCCATAATCGTTAACAATGTGACGGCTTACATTGACTCCCCACTGAAAAATAAAATGCAAAGTTAGCCTGTAATTAACTCTCAAATACGATTAACTAATCCGATAATTTACTACCCACTTAAAAATTGGACATTAGACATATCGTCACCTAAAATGCAAAAAGACGTAACAACATTTTCATCACTTTACAGGAGAGGCAAAAAATAGTTAGATATAGAATCGGAATTTTGTGAATAAAATTACCATTTTGGGCGGTAGATGTCTAAAAGTTTGTGGGAATATGTAGTGTAGTCAATTGTAAGTATAGGGGCATCGAAATTTTATATAAAATTACAATTCAAAGAAAAATCGTGGATTTATCAAAAACTTCATCTATTTTATCTTTTTAATAAAATCGTTGATTTTGAACTTAGGTGTTTACAACTTTGTCAAATCGTGTATTTTAGTCAAACATATCGTAATCAATCAGAAAGAACATTTTGCAATTTTGTTGTTACGTCATTTTACATTTTAGGTGACGATATATGTACCTAGATTCTACGGCACAAAATTCAGTATCGAAAAAACTTCAACCAGTGTAGATCACCTCACAGAAAATATATGTGTAGTGTACACACTTTTAAATCGTGTTTCTGTACTTACTCAAAATCACCCACCGCGAGTAACAACCTTACCCCGATGTGGGGGCTTAAGTGTGGCCTAGGCTGCGCGAACTAGTGTTTACTCCGGGGAAAGGAGAGAGTCTCGATGTAGGTCTATCTGTTGATCAGGCCTATTTAAATATTGATTGCCAATGAAGCTTCATCGACATGGCAATTCTTACCAATAAAATATCAAATGTTGAAGCAAAAAACACTTTTAAGGTCAAAGTGGCTGGTGGCAGTCCCGAGCACATGGATGGCCAGTTACTGGGTTGAACTGTAATATATTTACTGGCATAGTCGTAAGACTAACATAAACACAGAACACAAAAAAATTAAGACAAAAACAACTGGAAACTGGAACACAACATGAAACCGGTACAAAATTGACGTTTGAAACTGATCATATGTTAATCCACGATAGCATAGTACAACCGCACTATGAGATCATGTCGATGATGAAACCGCAATGTTGGGACCACCATCCTCATGGTTCTACATGGGGGAGTGTCTTGATCCCTATAGTAGAGAATGTGGCAAGCACATACAAAGCCAATGGCAACCAGATTAAGGATGACGACGACGAAATAACCAAGGGGGACTGCAAAAGTCCCCAGCCTTTAAAAACTGGTGGGGCTCAAGATCTGACTCCTTAAACGATAACGAGAATAATATTACTATTTTAGCAACTCCGATGAATAAAGAGGTTAGTAAAATGGTTGAAAAAGTGAGTGAGAGCATAGCAAACTCACAACGCAAAAGAACCCGTTTTCGGGGCATGAACGCAGGAAGATAGGGAACAGAATCGTTTTAGCTAAACAATACGAAACTCAGTACGTTCCAAAGGATCTGTTGGAGCCTTCCTCGACCTCATCAGAGGCTGAGAAAAGAATCCGATCACCTGAAGAGCAAAGCACTGTCAAATCAAGGGCGAAGAGGAAGAAGTGTTCCCCAATCTAACTGGCATAATACCAAAAGACCAGCACCTAATGTCACCAATAGAAGTCAGTAGTAGCGGTTACAAAACGGAGGTATTGACACTGCAGCTGGCCTTACCCCACTGCTCGGAAATACTGAAGAAGCTAGTGGATGGCATCTCTGCCCCGTTTGGAAGGTGGTAAGCTAGCACTTGTAAGGCGAAAAGACATCCCCAGGCTGACAACGACGACCATATACATCAAAGGGTGGGGCAGCTAGTTCACATCCGACGCCATACTGAAGGTCATTGGGAAGCAAAACGCCGTACTAACCGTGGAGTAATGGGTCTTTTTCCACAGGGGGGAGGGGCAGGAGGGCACTGTCCTTGTCAGACTAAAGCATATTAACTACCAACTATTCTATACGAAGACGGACTCTCGTCTGATAACATGTATCTTGTGCCATAAAAATCTTTGTCTTCTCGTCTCCCCAGAGTTGTCAACATCGGATGCAACTGTGCTGAAACAGGGAGATGGCAATATGAATCTGGCGTCAGTATTTGCCATATGGTTCACCGACACAACCACCTTTGTCGGAATCACAACGACTGGTAGAGAGGGCAAAATAAACAGTATTCATAGGCAGTGATTCTAACCCTCACCACACTGCGTGGGGTAATACTAACTGTAACCGAAGGGGTCACACTCTTTTTTTGAATACTAACGACCTTGATACTCCGAATTTGAGTTTTTGAATACTAACGACCTGGATACACCGAATATTGGGAACAAAGCCACTTTTGTCAACAAAATTAGGGAAGAGTTATTGGATATAAAAATTGTTTCTGAAAAGATTATAGATGAGATTCAAAAATGGAGGGTTTCGAATAAGCACTCATTCCCCGATCAAAGATACATAAGGTTCAAGATAATACGTTCACCGCAAAAACCGATAAGTTTCCGAAATAAGACGAAGACGATCTGGACAAATTTCCTAAGTCTACTTAGGAATCGACTAGATCACTCTCTCAACTCGAATATTCTAGTAGGGACGAATTGGACGATAAAGTGACAAGGACCACGTAAGCACTGGTAAAGTCTTTCGGAGACAGCTGCCCACTCCGAGAAAGGAAATCGGTCCACAAAAAACCCTGGGTTACACGGGAAATACGAAGTGTTGGAAAGAAGGTCCATAGTAGTAAAAAACTACTAGTATACTGGGAGGACTATAAAAGAAGTCTCAGTGAATACTAGTACAACGCAATATTGAGAAAGGCGAGACGCAACTCCTGGAGACAATTCAGTGAACAGGTGGATAGCGTCAGCGATATGTCGAAGGTGAAAAAATTCCCCTCTAAGACCCACGTCCAGGCAGAAACGCTAAAGTTAAGGAACCTGCTGAATACACACCTTGCTAATAGGAACGCGGAACCCACAAAGGAATGACGACCATGTGAAAATTTAGTACATCAGACACCAATCCTAAGGGACCAATTGGTCAGAAAATGTATAAGGAACTTCTCCTCATACAAAGCGGCGGGGCCGAATGGAATTTCCGAGTCCGAGAGGGCACTGAATATACCGTGCAACTGTGCACAGTAAAGAGTCTTAAATTTGAACCCGGCCAAAAAGGAAATATGCCTATTCACAAGGAAAACGAAAATGTCGGAGTTTGAATGAGGACAACCTCTACAAGGGCCATGGCAAAATGCCTACAAGCAATATGTATAATACCGGACATAACCAATTTTGTGAGAATGGACTGGAATATCTTAAGGAATTTCGTGAATGGCATGGCATTCATATGAGAGGTATAGTGACTTAGTAGGGCAAATTGAGAGCGCACAACAGGTCGAATCAGCGTCTTAGGGGTATGTCTACGGCCATGCGAAGGATTAGGGTGCTTTTGAACACTCTGAATCACATCCGCCTTTTCAATCTGACTTACTATAACCAACATATCTGTGCCGAAAAGGAAAAACGTCGTAAGTGCACTTAGGAAAATAATGACTAAGTGCACTACAAAAACCACTGGAGTCTCAATTACCTCCAGATCCAGTTTTTGTTTAATTTGACTTATGTATCAGGAAGTCATATACCAGATAATGTCTACATATCTAATTAAATGTCAGACCTTCTCATAGAAAGTACCTCCTAAAGATGCTTACCTAAAAAAGTTGGAAATGCACATAAGTCGTTTTTCCTTTTCGGCACAGATATTAAGCATAACATGTGAATCTTTTATTAGCGTGAATAGTACAAAAAGCATAGTTTAAGCCAAAATATATTTAAAGCCAGTAAATAAATACTCTTTAGTCTGCCATTTAACTAATTTATCCTTGTTAACAAATACTTTCATAGTTTAGTTGACATCACTGCTTTAGAAATGATATTGTCCTAGCAGTTGATCAAAATCATCTTAACGTAGGTCGTGTCAATAGGGACGCTTATGGTTCTACAACAATAAGACCACATTAAAAATTCGATTTATTGTGACACGCTTAAAAGGTTCGATTCGTGTTAAGGGTGAGTTTATACATGTGTTTCTAAATAACAAGGTTGGGTTTAACACGAATTTAAGTGTCGTATAGACGAGGTAATACATAATATATATTTGCGCAGTTACGGTTTTTGATTTTCTCGTCCCGAAGCAGGATTATTTCTAACTACAGACGTTACATTTATTTTTCTGTACTTGTCCCTGGGTTTTTGGGTTAAAAATTCTAAATAAGTTAATTTCTAATGCATATCATTACCTTTAGGTTGGTTGGTTCTTCCGTTAGTTTAGAATTGATGTAAGAATGTTTATTTGTCATGCGTTCACATACAATTTTTCCGCGTTTTATTACGGGACTTCATGTGACAGTTGACTGGGCTTGTCTTGGCAATGAAAATGAAAATGAATGAGAAACCTGAAACCCGCTATTTGTTGACGACCCCCCGCAAACGTTGTAGGGACCCCGATTTCCGGATATGTACTTGGTATATTTAAACACCATACAGATCCGGTGCCACTATCCAACTGACAGATGTCCTCGAAAATTATAAGACTGACATTAGTGCTATCCAGGAGATGCGATGGACAGGACACGGCTGTACAAGGAAGAAGAACTGTGGCAAGGAAGACAGTTTTTGTGTCTAGACTTTCCCCCGACACGACCGAAGAGGATATACGACTTTACATATCGTCTAAATTAGTCGGGAATAATTCTAACGATTCCATACAGTGCTTCAAGCTGAAGTTACAATTTTCGGAACGTAGGTCGTCTTTCAAAATTATTGCACCGGATGATCTATTTGTCAGACTGGTGGATTCGGAATTTTGGCCTCACAGAACATTCGTAAGGGAATTTGAGTATCGAGATAATGGTAGGCGTGATAATTTTGCTAGATTACCGTCTGGAGATAATGCAGCCCCAAAAAACTAATTGGGAGTTTGAATATGGCGTATCAGAATGTTCGCGGTTTGAATACTAAATTGTCCAGACTATTTGTTGATAGCTTTGGTTTTGAGTTTGATGTCATTGCATTTTCTGAGACATGGCTTAAACCTAATGTTGTTAATTCTGAGTTGTTCTGCAATAAGTACGTAGTTTATAGAAAAGATCGTGTTGGTAAAATTTGTGGTGGTGTTTTAATCTCAATTGAGAATTCTTTATCTTCTGAGTTGGTTACAGTTGATGACATTGGCGATCTTGAGTTTATTGTGGTGTCCATTAATTTAGGCGATTTGAAATTGTTTGTCATGTGTTCTTATATTCCGCCATCTTCATGCTTTGAGGTATATCAAGAGCATATTGACGCTATTGCAAAAGTTATTGCGTTAGCCAGTAGAAAGGACCGTATTTTAGTATTGGGTGACTTTAACTTGCCATCTGTGACATGGGTGTCTTTACCCGATACTAATTCTCTGACTCCATTGACACCATGTGATTGGCCATCTGATTTTGTTACGCATATTTCCGAACTTGGGTTGATGCAATTGAACGACATTCCCAATTCTATGAATCGAGTCCTTGATCTAGTTTTAGTGGATGATTCTAACAACTTTGATATTTCTCGAATTGATCCGTTAATTTCTCCTGAGGATAGTTACCATCCAACGCTGGGAATTAATTATACATATGATACCATGCAGGTTGGTTGCAATTGCTCTTCGTCCTATGTTGGCCTATGCTTTTCGCGTGCGAACTTTATTCTTTTGAATAATCTTATCTTTGATACCGACTGGCATAGTATTTGTCAAAGTGATAATTCTTTTGAATTTGAAATCGCCCTTGATGATTTCTATAATATTATTAATGGCTATATTTCTAAGTCTGTACCCAAGAGGCCAATAATGGTTAATGCTGGTCCCCCATGGTCCTCAAGGGCTCTAAATAGTCTCAAGAATGTAAGGAATAGATGTTCGAAAAAGTATAAAAAATCTGGACTGCTAGCAGACTATGCTAGGTATATTGTTGCTAGGAGTAGATACAACTGTAAATCTCGTGAGAGTTACAGATTATATTTGAATAGGTTGAAGGCTAATTTTAAACGGAACCCCAAATCATTCTTTAGATTTGTTAACTTGAAGCGTAATTCGTCTTCGACACCTTGTAGGATCAAAATGAACGGCTTTGAATATTCAGATGAAGAATCTATTGCTAATTGTTTCGCCGATTTTTTCGCATCTATTTATTCCACCCGAGCCTATGATGTCTTCAAATCATACCCGTACACTGTCCGCTCTATCATTCCGTTTGATGCACCTGTCGTAAATTCTTCGTGGTTGCTAGATAACTTAATCAGCTTGACAGCCTCGAATAAAGCTGGTCCTGATGGTATCCCGGACTCTATGTTGAAATACTGCTCGAATTCTCTCAGCTTACCGTTGACTCTCTTATTTAACGCTTCGTTGAAGTTCGGTCATTTTCCTGCACAGTGGAAGAGCTCTTATATATTCTCTCTCCACAAATCTGGTAGTTTAGTAAATGTTGAAAATTATAGGGGAATTGCAAAATTGAGTGCCATTCCTAAACTTTTTGAGAAGTTAGTCACAGAGGTAATTTCTCATCAGGTTTCCTCTATTTTAGATCCATGTCAACATCGCTTTCGGAAGGGTCGTTCCACCGTGACTAATTTGCTTCAGTTTTCCTCTTCTATTATAGACGGCTTTAGAAATGGAGATCAAACTGATGTGATTTTTACCGATTTTAGTAAAGCTTTTGATAAAGTTAACCACAATTTGTTATTATATAAACTAGGGGCAAGGGGTTTTAATTGTAACATGCTGAATTGGATTAGTTCTCAGTTAATGAACAGAGAACAGATGGTATCATTTGGTCGATCATTCTCAAGATCTATTTTTGTGTCATCTGGGGTGCCTCAGCGCAGTCATCTTGGGCCGGTTCTATTTTTGTTATTCATTAACGACTTACCCGCCTCCATAATGCACTCTAAATTGTTAATGTACGCTGATGACGTGAAGATCTATTTTTCTTACAAGGATCCTTGTCAATATACTTTACTTCAGAGGGATTTGTCTACTTTCCGGACGTGGTGCGGAACCAATTTGATGGAGCTTAATTTTACGAAATGTAAGCATATGCTGTTCTCTAGGTCATCATTATTTTCGGCAAAATACATTTTAGGTGGCAATGTTCTTGAATCGGTGGATTCATTTGTTGATCTTGGTGTTCTCTTGGACAGAAAATTGAATTTCAACTCCCACATAATTACGATGGTAAACAAGGCTTACGGCGTTCTGAACTTTATTAAACGTTAGGCAAAGGAATTTTCAGATCCCTACGTTACGAAAAACCTTTTTACTTCACTAGTCCGCCCTATTCTCGAATATGGATCAGTTGTTTGGGACCCCCAGTACAATTTGTATGTTAATATGATTGAATCGGTCTAGAAACAGTTTCTCACATTTTGCCTGAGAAACCTTCAATGGAACCCGATCAATAGTCTTCCTTCGTATAGCAGTAGACTAGCATTGATCAGATTGCCGACTCTTAGTAGTAGACGTACCATGATAAACTCTATTACTATTTTGAAGATAATTGATGGATGTATATGTTCTGAATTTCTGTTATCTAAGATTTTCATAAATGTCCCATTGAGACCCACGAGGTACTATAAACTCATTCACATCGAGTTTCAGCGTTCGAATTATGCGTCCTTTGATCCAGTTAGGAGAATGTGTCGTGACTTTAATGAGCTATATCAGTTTATTGATTTCACAGGTAGTTGGGAAACGACAAAGTCTAGCATAATTTGTCATTTGAACCGATTGCATTAGTGCTGTATATTCATTAACATACATATGTAAATTTAATTTACTTTATCCTTACTATCTGGTCTGATTTATAATTTGATTTTCGTTTTGCTCGTAATTATTATATATTATGAAGTCTGTTATGTTAATATCTCGTGATGTGCTTTTATACTTATTTATGTTAGTGTAATACCAACTGGTGAAGAATTTCTGTAGTTGGTTGTAACGTGTGAACTTATGATCCTTGCTCTCCCGTTATAGACCGGTCTATAATGTGTACGCTGTCCTCACGTTATGGGGACGTGGCCCTCTCGGTCGATAGGGGCGGGTAAGAGTGGCGGCGATGGGTTCGCTCGATTAAAAAAAAAAAAAAAATAGTATATTACAGCTGCCATGAGAAAATGCATGCCTTTGGGAAAAGACTGCGACATCTGATCTCAAGGTTCAACGTTCACTGTATAGCCACCATCCGCATAAAAGCGAAATATTTTAACATATCACAAATTTTTGTACAGTGGAGACAGTGACAAAATTGAAGCTTAAAGAAGGAATAATGAAGCCTGTAAATTCTACCCAAAAGAACAAAGTCAATTCAATGGAAATGGATCAGGGTCCTCCTTTGTAGAAATAAGGATGAACATCTTGTTACATATGTGCAGAATATTCTAGGGCTATGGAGAGATCACTTCTCTTCTTTATTTGCCCAGGAGACTTCAATATATACCACTACCAAAGCGAAGTTAGAACTGCAGTTTCCAGGCTTAATAAAAACAAAGCCGCAGTTGCTTATGGCCTACCGGCTGAGCTGTTTAAGGCTGGCGGCTATGAGTTGGAAAGGTATCATCAGCGCATATGCAAAATGTGGCTAGTAGAATGCATGCCCGACGATTTGAGTCTTAGCAGACTGTGTCATGTGTTCGCCTGGGTGCACGTGAGGAGAACTGTAGTAGAGTGTACTCAGAAGTATCTTCTGGGTGTTTTCATCGACTTTAAAGGTGCGTTTAATTATCTGAGTTGGGCGAGCGTGGAAGAAAGACTAGCGGGGCTAGGGTGTCAGGAAGTAGCACTCTGGAGAAGTTACTTCTCTGACAGAAAAGCAGTGATAGTCGGGGCAAATAGTTCTGAGTGTGTGGATGTGGTCCGAGGATGTCCACAGGGTTCCATTTGTGGACCGTTTGTGTGGAATCTGATGATGGACTTGCTTTTGCATGAGCTTGAGGCCGAATGCAAGATATGTGCTTACGTTGATGACTTGCTTATCATGGTCGAGGGTAGTTCTCGTTCCGAGTTGGAACAGCTATCCTCGGCTATGATGAGTATTGTCACTCGGTGGGGCGAGCGTGTAGGAGTTAGTTTATCGGTGGAAAAGACAGTGACCATGTTGCTGAAGGGTAGTTTCAAGTCCCATTTTCCAATCGTGCGTTTGAATGGTGGTGGCACAATCCGTTACTCCACGGAGGTGAAGTACCTCGGAGTCACCATGGGAGAAAGGATGAACTTTTTGCCTCATATAGGGAGACTTCGCGAGAAACTGACGAGCGTTGTAGGAAAGGTTAGGCGTGTTATGAGGAGTGAGTGGGGTCTGAGTCGTCACGCAGTCAGGACCGTGTACAGGGGCCTTTTTGTTGCCATGGCAACATTTGGGTCTTCTGTTTGGTGCGAAACTGGTAGAAGCGTCTTCGGGCAACGTCGATTATTCTCTGTTCAGAGGGTAATGTTATTGGCATGTATGCCAGTATGTCGTACGGTGTCTACTGAGGCCCTACAAGTTTTGATGGGTGCCACTCCTCTTGATCTAGAGGTGATGCGTCGTAGCATGGACTTCAAAATCAAGAGGGGGTACGCACTGGGTGAGTCAGATTGGCTCATAGTTGGAGCAGAGAGCATGAGTAGAAGTGAGCGGCGGGCTCGGTTAGATGCGTTAGTCACATCTGAGTGACAGGGCCGTTGGAATTCCAGTACCAACGGTCGAGTAACGTATAGATTTATACCGGATGTAGAATTCGTCGGGAAGAACCCTGAGTTTAGTTTCAATCTAAGCCTTGGTTTCATACTGACAGGTCACGGGTCGTTAAATGCATTCTTGCACAGAATGAGACTTGCGGATCGGGAGTCGTGTGATTGCGAAGCGCCAATCGAAGATTGGCTCCATGTTTTGTGCGAGTGTCCCCTTTACGGGGCTTTTAGGGATTTAGTCGGCATGGGTGTCACCAGATCCGGTCGTGTGTGAGTAGTATGCTTCTGTCTCCGGATGCGTTGTGTGTTGCAACGCGGTTTGCCTCTCGTGTTTTCGCGAGTCGGCGCGCTAGGACGGTTTAGTTGTTGTTGTGGGTTTCACTGGTCTCTATCGGTGTCTCCCTTTTGTAGTGGTTAAACGTTTTTCGTGATCCTGGCTTTTTCAAGCTAGTTATTCAGCCGTTTAGGATCTCGTTGTCGGTACTGCTGACCCCTGCGAATACAGGGATTGCCAGTTCCCGGACTTCGTCGGAGTCGAATATGGAAGTGGATTAGCCGCGAGGTCTGACCAGAGGCCTATTCCTGGTACCGTGTGCTGTTTGGGATTGACACGTGGAAGGTCTCGAACTCGTGCCCTTTCAGTTTGTGTCTTGTTTTGTGACCCACGGGGGCATCATCGGGCGAAGCCTGAAGATTGGCTGCCGGTCGCTGTTATTGACCGGAAGAGGTGGAAACAGCCTTGCTCCCACGGTGAGAAAGCTGCAGCCGTCTGACTGTAGTTATTAGACCGTTTATATTGCAATTTTTACCATTTAAATGGCAATGTCACGTGATGTTGTTGTTGGTGTTGATATTGTAAAATTGTTTCACGATTGATGCTTTTGTCGCCGGGGGTGACCAGTCCCCTACTTAGTACAAAGTAAAAACTGGGAGCAGCTTCACTGCGAAACTCGGACCAGAGAGTATGCCTATCTGGTAGCACGGGTGGTGTTGGCCCCCTTGTGGGAGATCGTGCTGGCTGTGGTTGCCACCAAAATCGCTGGTAGAGGCTATGTAGTTGCCTTGTATATCAGTTACTTGTAACGGAGTATGCTTGGCAGGTGCATATCCTCGAAATATGGGATCCGTGGCCCTTATCACGGAAGAAGTTTTGATAGTACCTCACTCTTTACCAAGGAGGAGTAGCTCATGCACAGAGAGTTTACTCAATTGGTAGCTCGTGGACGGAAGAAAGAAGTCGCGCTGGCGGATATGCGAATACGGGGCGTTTGTTATATGCATGAATTCAAATACGCTGTAGTGTAAATATAAAAGAATAGTCACAGTGCAAACATTTGAATTCATTCAAATACACAGCAGTGTGAAACATAATAGCATAAAATACATTGTAAGATACATTGTAAATATTTCGTATGATAAGCTACGTGTATGTCAGTGTCTGCACATATGAAAGAAGTCCAAGTGTTTCGGATTTCTAAAGCTAGCGCAAAGTGGCGCCGCTTATAACGTAAACTAAAACCACAGTCAATGACTCGAACAAAAATTGGATCAACAATGTGAGTTTCGAAAATGCGAAACAAGCGAATAATGTACAAAGCCAACTGGAGCATCATTGCGACACACTAATGCCCCAGTTGTGACATATTTGCAAACACTGAGAATTACGTAAGATCGAACACGATCGATCAAACCTAGATAGTAAAATAGAAAAGTAAGAACTCTTTATAAGCAGAACATTTTTGTAAATAAAGATTCATTCTAAACACAAACATCAAAACAAGCAGTCGTTTTATTGGAGAATCAAGGCGACACCTATTACATGGCGATCCTGCCCATCCGAGCCTAAGAAGTGAAGGATGCCCATCCGAGCCTAAGAATTGAAGGATGCCCATCCGAGCATAAGAATTGAAGGAAGGATGCACCACCACTACTGAGAAAAAACAGATGTCCTGCAACCAACCCCACCATCTGAAGATGATCCTGTCCTGAAGCGGATAGTTCAATTGTAGGATATAAGTAAAGTTAAATTGGGGAGAAAAATAAATTGAAGACCAGAAAGTGCATAAGCACATCTGGCAAAATAAATTGAAGACCAGAAAGTGCATAAGCACATCTGGCAAAATAAATTGAAGACCAGAAAGTGCATAAGCACATCTGGCAAAATAAATTCAAGACCAGGAAGCGCATGGGCGTGCCTGGCAAAAGAGTGAACACATTTAGGGATTGATAATTTTGTTTTGAAAAAAAAAAAACATTCAAAATGTCAAGGAAGCCCACCTTCCCTTGCCATAGACGTAATCGTGGCAAAATTGATTGGTGTGAAGGTTCTTTCCTAGAAGTAGAAAAAAACGAAGAGGAAACCTATGAGCAAAAGCTCAAATTTGTTAAATTCATGTGGGAGATACTAGAAATAGAAGGTACCCCAACAAAAAAAGGTATTGAAAATAACCAATACGATGAAATGTTACATGTTAGAATGATAAGGAAATTTTGTCCGGGTTATACATAAGCACTTAAAAACTTAAGTATTAAATTTAAATAGATGTATTTAGAGGAGAAAAAAAAAAATATATATGAGAATAAAATGAATAAATAAGTAAAGAAAAACTACAAGTATGAGTTTATACATTTAAAAAAAAAAAAAAACTTCTTATGGATCGAATATATGAGAAGATTGAAGCATTGATAGTAAATGCAAGAAAGAGTGTAAATAAATGTTACACACTAGAGACAATCCAAGCAAAGAAAGACGAGATAACAAGGTTACAGAAGTTAGTAGAAGAAACACTATCGGACGAATTAGTAACAGACAAGACTCGTACGTCACATATAGAGACGTTTAACGTACTAAAAGAAGAAGCTTTGAAAATTCTACAATTGCATTTAGATAGGCACAAGACCATAACAGAACCACAAGTAACAGAAAACTGCAACTCAGGGACTATACAAATAATGGCTCAAATAAATCTGAACGCATCTGACCTCGCGTCATACACAAAATTACTACCAGTGTATAATGGAGCAAAAGATGAATTAAACCAATTCATTGCAAACTTAGAAATGGTTGTTGACACGGTCCCCGCAGATAAAGTAAATTCTTTTTTCAATTTTGTATTCAAAACAAGATTGGCATTGAAAGTCCAAAATAGAATAAAACAGAAAACAGTTCCAACCAATATAACTGTACTAATTTCGGAACTAAAGAATGCATACAAAATCAAGAAATCACCAACAACGTTATTGAATGAGCTAACACGGATCATTCAAACAGAGTCCATTAGGAAATTCTCAGACAAAATTGAGAACCTAATAACAGAACTCAATGAAATACAAATAAACGATGTAGGTGAAGAAGGTAGAAACGCAATAATAACTGCGAATGAAACGATAGCCTTCAATGCATTCAAGAACGGACTGAAAAACAGGGACATAGCTAGAACCATTGAAGCAAGTCGAACAAAGTCTTTTGCAGAAGCGATCGAAATCGCTGAGGAAACTTCATCTGACATGAAACAAAGTCAGATAATGTTCCAGAATGTTTCTCACGGTAACGGAGGAAAAAATTGGAATAAAAATTCCAAGAACTCAGAAAGAGCAAACTGTAAAAGATGTAGTTATCGACATGGAGAAAAATGTCCGGCCAAAGGACGGAAATGTCATGCGTGCAATGGGTTCGACCATTTCAAAAAAGCATGTTTTACGAACAAAAGAAACAACCAGAAAAATGATTACAAAGGTAATCAGAGAAGTTACGATGGTAAGAATGACGGCCATAGTAACAACAGAGGAAAAAGAGTACACCACATAAAGGATCAGGGAAACTCCACGGATCCGGGGGTTGTACACTACCGGGACTCTCCGGAACGCGAACAGTAGATACCAAACAAATTTTTAGCATTTCATCTGACCTTAAGAACTATGTAAAGCTAAAAGTACATGGTACAGAGGATGTATTAACGTTCCTTATAGATACAGGGGCCGATGTCTCTCTCTGCAAGGAAGACTTAATACATGATCATATAAAAGATCCAGATGATTATTGCTGTTTGACTGGAATCTCAAAGCAAGAGATAAAATCTTTGGGTTCCGCGAATATAAAGATACAATTTGGTAAAACGGTACTTAGACATAAAGTACAACTGGTAGACTATGATTTTCCCATTTATACGGATGGTATACTTGGAAGAGACTTTTTGTGTAATTATAATTGCACAATAGATTATGACAAATTCGTTCTGAAAATAAGTGCAGAAGAAGAGTTGATAACGTTACCTATATACAACAATTCAATTAAAATAAAGTACGTAAAAATTCCACCTAGAAGTGAAGTAATTTTACCATTCAAATTGGACATTAAAGAAGATGGCGTAATATGCAGTCGCGAAATTACACACGGTGTATTTTTAGCGAATGCCATTGTTCCGAAGATTGGTAATCAGCATATACGACTACTAAATGTTTTAGATGAAACTGCTATTATTGAAGATCTGAGAATACAGACAGATCAATTAAGTAGTTATGACATTTACAAAGTCAACAGAGGTAAACCGAAATATAGTGAAGAACGTTTCAACAAACTGCTAAATGAACTAAACATAGATAGCAATGACGAAGATGCACGGAACGAATTGATAGAAATGCTGAGGCAATATCAATCAATTTTTCATCTGGATGGTGAACAATTAACAACGAATAATTTTTATACCCAAGCAATACGGTTAAATGATACTGATCCGGTATACATAAAAAATTATCGTTTACCACATACTCAAACAGGGGAGATAAGTAATCAAGTAAAAGGTTTATTGGAACAAAAAATTGTAGAACCGTCAATAAGTCCGTACAATGCCCCATTACTATTAGTTCCTAAAAAGGGACAAAGTGATATAAAGAAATGGAGACTAGTCGTTGATTTCAGGAAACTGAATGATAAGATAGTTAACGACAAATTCCCATTAACACGACTAGAAGACATCTTAGATAAATTGGGAAGAGCAAAGTATTTTTCAACTTTGGATATGACAAGTTCTTTCCACCAAATAGAACATGAACCAAAGTCAAGACCCTACACAGCTTTTTCCACTCCGGATGACCATTATCAATATACCAGATTGCCATTTGGGTTGAAAATATCGTCTAATAGCTTTCAAAGAATGCTAACCATCGCTTTATCTGGTCTGGAGTCTGAAGCATTTCTATATGTAGATGACATAATAGTTTTCGGATGTAGTTTGAAGCATCACAATACTAACTTGGCAAATGTATTTGCTAGATTATCGAAATATAATCTAAAGCTGAACGCAAGCAAATGTTGTTTCCTAAAACCGGAAGTTGTGTACTTAGGACACCTAATAACAAGTAAAGGTATTAGACCAGATCCAAGCAAATATGATGCTATCAGTAAATATCCTATTCCTAAGAACGCAGACGAAGTAAGAAGATTCGTAGCTTTCTGCAATTACTATAGGAGATTTATAAAGAACTTTGCGGAAACGGCAAAATGTATGAATGACCTACTGAAAAAGAATGTAAAGTTCGAATGGTCAAAAGAATGCCAACATAGCTTTGAAACTCTTAAGGACAATTTGATTAGTCCACCAATTCTGCAATATCCTGATTTTGAAAAACCGTTTGTATTAACGACAGACGCGTCGGATTTTGCATTAGGTGCTGTCCTATCTCAAGGCACGATAGGAGAAGATCTCCCTATATCGTACGCAAGTAGATCTCTTAATAAACACGAAAAAAACAAACCGGTAATTGAAAAGGAATTGTTAGGAATATATTGGGGTATACAATTTTTCAGGCCATATTTATATGGGAGAAAATTTATAGTGGTCACAGACCATAGACCGTTAGTGTCATTATTTTCTCATAGAAACCCAAGTTCTAAGTTGACACGGATAAGATTAGAGTTGTCGGATTACGATTTTGAAATCGTATATAAAAAAGGGATTAACAACACCAATGCAGATGCATTGTCCCGAATACAACTTGATTCAACTGTATTGAAGAGTATGATACCGATTGGAAATGATGAAAAAGTCAAGAAAACGCTAGTAGTAACAAGAGGCATGACGAAAAAGTCGTCAGACAAAGAAATTATCAATAGTGAGTCACAGGAGACTGATCAACTCCATATGTGGGACTGCACATCGATAAGCGATATAAAACTTGCAAGCAAATTGAAGTTTATATTCGAGAAAAGGCCAAAAGACGATGAATATCTATTCATCGTAGAAAATGACAAAGGTCATAAAGAAACGCGCGTTAGATGTAGCGATAATCCAAAGTGTTTAGGCACTCTTTTGGAGAAGCTATCATTCTATTTGAAGGAAACGGGGAATAAAATATTTGCCATCGCAAAAGACGATGCAATATTCCGTGAAATTCCTGACGAGGAATTTAAGGCCAGATACAATGATTTGAATAAGTCAAATCAAGATAACATTGTGATAATGTTATATGAAAGACCTCGAAATGTACTAAGCGATGAAAAAAAAAGTGAATTGATAAAGTTGTACCATGACACTCCGCAAGGAGGACATTTCGGTGTAAAGAAAACAGTTGCAAAGCTGAGACAAAGGTACGTCTGGAAAAAGATGACCAGAATGGTAAAAAACTATGTATCAAGGTGTGATTTATGTCAAAGAAATAAGCAGACTAAACACACAAGAGAGCCGCTAAGAGTAACAGACACTCCATCACAAAGTTTCAACACGATAGTGATTGACACTGTTGGTCCACTCAGACCTGCAGGTGACTATAGATACATACTTACAATGCAATGCGAGTTGACAAAATATGTGATTGCTTGTCCAATGGAGACGAAAGAAGCAAGGTCAATCGCGAAGGCATTAATTGATAATGTAATATTAAAGTATGGAATATTCAACATACTGAAGTCGGACAGAGGAACTGAATTCACTAATGAACTCATGAAAGAAATATGTGAAATGTTGAAGATTGAGCAAAGATTCTCAACACCGTATCATCACGAAACTTTAGGGACAGTAGAAAGGAACCACAGAGTTTTGAATGAATACTTCTTGTCTTTTGTAAATGATGATAACTGGGAACAATGGATTCCCTACTACACATTCGCATATAACATTACTCCTCACGTGGATACAGATTATTCACCATTCGAATTGATATTTGGTAAATTGCCTAGTCTTCCTGGTGATGAAGTCATGAATCATCCCAAGATATACAACTGGGACAATTACGCAAATGAACTGAAAACAAGATTAAAATATTCACTAGACAATGCAAGGAAATTAATACGAAAGGTAAAACAAAACAGACAATTAGAATCCCATAAAAAGAAAAATAGCATAGAATTAGAAATAGGAGATTTAGTTTTAGTCAAAGTAGACAATAGAAGAAAAAATGAGTCACCATATATTGGCCCATACGAGGTTACAAACATAAATGATTTAAAAGTAACAATAAATGTAAAGAATAAAGAAAAAATTGTACACAAGAATTTACTTAAGAAATACATATAAAACATTGTAATACTGACCTACACTAAGAATTATAGTAATAAGATATAGAAATATAATCAAAAACAAAAAAAGAAAACAAAAAAACACCTAAATATATACACAATAAATTTTGTAGTAATAAGACTGCTAATATAAACAAAAAAAAAAGAAAACCAACAAAAATAACAATAACACAATACGGAAAATAAAAATCTTCCAATTTCAGTGTAAGATTTTCTAAGGGTGAGGGTGTAGTATATGCATGAATTCAAATACGCTGTAGTGTAAATATAAAAGAATAGTCACAGTGCAAACATTTGAATTCATTCAAATACACAGCAGTGTGAAACATAATAGCATAAAATACATTGTAAGATACATTGTAAATATTTCGTATGATAAGCTACGTGTATGTCAGTGTCTGCACATATGAAAGAAGTCCAAGTGTTTCGGATTTCTAAAGCTAGCGCAAAGTGGCGCCGCTTATAACGTAAACTAAAACCACAGTCAATGACTCGAACAAAAATTGGATCAACAATGTGAGTTTCGAAAATGCGAAACAAGCGAATAATGTACAAAGCCAACTGGAGCATCATTGCGACACACTAATGCCCCAGTTGTGACATATTTGCAAACACTGAGAATTACGTAAGATCGAACACGATCGATCAAACCTAGATAGTAAAATAGAAAAGTAAGAACTCTTTATAAGCAGAACATTTTTGTAAATAAAGATTCATTCTAAACACAAACATCAAAACAAGCAGTCGTTTTATTGGAGAATCAAGGCGACACCTATTACACTCCCACGTAATCGTGTATACCAATGGTGTATGGCTTCCTATTCCTGATCTCTTGGCTGCCCCTCTATGCAGGGTAGCACGGATATCCCACGGGCGGCGCTAACAGTCGTATCAAACATGTTCTTGGTGGGGCGGTGCTCACCTGTGGTTAAGGACTTCACGTCGAGAACCACATTAAATCACGCGGACTCTGTGTCATGTGTTCATTGGTTTGTGAGCATTCGACGCCAACAGACGTGTTAGCGGGAGTTCATAGTGTTTGATAGTTGTTCAGTGATAGAGCGGTTTAGAGTTCAATTTGGTGAAAAATTTTTTCACGCTATTTTCTCAAGAAGTACTGGGCCGATTTCTCGAGAAGTGCTACCGGTTAGTGCGGAAATCAAGGAAACCTGTGATACCAAAATCTTTGCGATCCGACATCGGGGAGCCGCGATATTGGTGTGGGAGTTTTCCTTAATTTTTGCCGTTGATTTTGGTAAGCAACAGTAAGACCGCGTGGTCGTCTGCTGCTGTAAGTAGTAAACAAGTGCGTGTGTGTGTTCTTGTAAGTAGTTTGTTAATTACTTGTGCAGTGAGTGTTGATGGTGAAGCGCCGAAAGCGGCGGGGCCAGAGTGGTAGTGGCGGCAGCGCTGCTGCTATGTCTGGCTCGATGACTGACGGAGAGTCATCGACGTCTTCAGCGGTTCCCAAACGGGTTCAGCTGGGGTCGCCTGGAGCGAAGGTTAGGTCAAAGCCGGTTGACGCCGACTTTGACAGCAGTGCAGGTGTTGGAGGAGTGCCTCCTAGAGGCAGCCCGAAGAGGGGTACGAGTGGTGCCCAGGCAGTGAGTGGAGGGGGTGCTGCTGGTAGGAGCAGCGCCAAGTTGGTTGCTGGCACCAGTGGTGTCGGTGTGAGGAATTTTGCAGAGGAGTACGATCGGTAAGGTTGGTGAGGTTCTGCGTGCTGCTGGTACGCCGAAAGGCGTGTCGAAGGGACCGCTGCCAAGTGTACCTGTTGGTACGGCAGCCCCCGTCAGCAGCGATGGTGGTCGTGGCCGTAGCCGCGTAGGTCCTAGTGGACTGGGTGACGTCGGTGCTGCTGTAGAGCGGACACAGGCCGTCACCCGTAGGTTGGTCTCCGATTTGATGGAGGCCAATGTTAGTAAGGAGTTGGTTGCGAGGGTCCTCGGATACTCTTCGGAGTACGAGGCACTCGTTGTAGGTTTGCTGGCTCAAAACGAGAGCCTTCGGGGCCGTCTTGATGCCATGCCTAGGGAGAGCAGTAGGAGTGCCGTTCGACCCGCGGTTCCCACCGCGCCGGCAACATTCCTTGCACCGGCTCCAGTGGCGACTGCCCCTGTAGCTGTGGGAGACGGTTGTTCGGTAGTCACTGCACCGGTTGTGAAGCCCGTCGAGACTTGGTCCTTGGTGGTGCGGGGCCGTCAGGGCCAAACTGCCAAGGATGTGGCTAGCAAGGTGGTGAGTGAGGTGGGGCCCACTTTAAGAGAGCGGGTCCATGAGATCAGGGCGCTTCGTGGTGGTGGCGTATTAATATGCACACCATCTGTAGCGGGGCGTGCGGGTATTGCCAAGAATACCAAGTTTGAGGAGGCTGGGCTCACCGTTACGGTGCCTGATAGCTCGGTTGTGCGGGTGGTCGTTCAAGGGGTCGACTCGAAGATTACCCAGGACGAGTTCATGGGTAACGTCTTCGAGATAAACATCAAAGACAGGATCTCGCTCGATGAGTTTAAGAGTGGTGTCCGGCTCACTAGTCGGCCGTGGGACAGTTCCAAGACCGGAACAACGAACGTTGTTTTGGAAGGGCGGGCTTCGGCCCTTGAGCCATTGCTGGCATCGCGTCGTTGTTACGTGAAATGGGTTTCGTTCCGCGTACGACCGTTTGATCCGGTACCAAGCTGCTTTAGGTGTTTGTCGTTTGATCACTACGTTAGGGAGTGCAGATGGAAAGAGAATGCCTGCTCTCGGTGTGGTCAGCAGGGTCACTGTGCAAGGGATTGCGGTAACGCAATTCACTGCAGAAACTGCGCTTTCCAGGGGTGACACTCAGCTCATCGTATGATGACTGAGGACTGCCCCATGTTTAGCGTTATGCTGGCTAGAGCGAGAACTAGACATTAAGTATGGGACACACAATCTTACAAATAAATTGTGGTAGGGCAATGTCGGCAATGTGCGAGGTAGGAGAGGTAATGGTAGAACGACAGTGTAGTTTTGCTCTCCTTCAGGAACCTGCCAGTGGCCATGGTGTCATTACGGGTTTGCCTGCGAGTATGCGGGTCTTCGCTGATTTGAGACTTAACTCCGCGGTGGTCGTGAATGACGGTAACGTTGAGTGTACCGTAGTTTCTAGGACCGACTTGGTGGTTTGCGTGTGTGTTGAAGGGGGTTTCGGACGGATATTTTTGTGTAGCAGTTACTGCAAGTTTTCTGAGCCTTTGGAGCCGTATTTGGCATATATGGACACTGTACTACTTCTTGCGAGTAGTAACCCTCTCGTCCTAGGGATAGACGCTAACGCATCAAACCCGCTGTGGTTTAGTAAAACACCCAGACTTTCGACTGGGTCGCTAAACCTCTACCGGGGAGAGATGCTAAGTGAATGGATTGTTTCGGGTCGTCTTCATGCCTTGAATGAGCCGAGTGAGCAGAACACTTTTGATAATGGTAGAGGAGTTAGTGATATAGATATGACTATTGCGAATAGCGCAGCTTTGAGTACGTTTCAGTTTAGTTGGAGGGTCAGACCGTCCGTAAGTGATCACAATTACATTGTAATTGATTTCACTTACGAACGGACTGAAGTTAGCAGCTTAGACATCGTGCGGTGGCGCACCAGGGATGTGAACTGGGATGTGTATGGTGAATTCGTCGCAGCTGAGGCTAGCGAGATTCCAATTGAAGTCTTTCGTCGTAGGACCGAAGATGAGCAAGTTTCGTGTTTACGCGAAGTTGTTCATAGGGCTAACGACGATCTCATTGAAAGGTGTCGCAAGAAAACTTTGAGGAAATTACGATGGTGGACACGTGAGTTGACACTCAAGCGGAGGGAAGTGCGACGTCTCAGGAAACGTTTCCAGAGGGGCAAACGGAACGAAGCTAGTGATCTTGACCAGCTCAGATCAGCGTACAAAAGATGCCTCAGCGATTACAAGGATATGCTTGTAATCGTGAAAGAGGAAGATTGGCGACAGTTTGTTGCCTACCATAGGAATGATCCTTGGGGTCATTTGTACAGAATCTGCCTTGGCAGAGGTAGAACAGATCTCTCCGGGTTGAAAGATGGCGATGCCATTCTTACTTCCTGGAGTGACTGCGTCAAGGGTTTGCTGCGGGAGTTCTTTCCGAGAGCGTAGGCAGTGGCCTCTTCTTCTTCTTCTGGGGAAGTTGAGACTGTTGCACCCGAGCTGGAAAGATCAGAGATTGCAGAAAGCATGGCGTTGGTTAAGTCGCGAAAGTCACCTGGTATGGATGGAATAGCTGGAGAGATGTGTAAAAGCGTCTGGAAGGCTATTCCGGAATACCTAGAGGCTTTGTATGGGCGATGTGTACATGAGGGATATTTTCCACGCGAGTGGAAGGTAGCCCGTGTCATTGTACTCTTGAAGTCAATCGATAAGGACAGGAGTAATCCTCGGTCTTATCGGGGTATCAGTCTCTTACCAGTATTTGGAAAAGTACTGGAGAGGATTCTGGTGCAGAGACTGAATGAGAGAGTCGCTGACAGCATGTGCCGTTGTCAGTTCGGCTTTGTAAGGGGCCGAAGTGTTGAAGATGCCTGGGCGCAAGTGAGGAGAACTGTTGTAGAGTATTTTAAAGAAGTATCTTCTGGGTGTTTTCATCGACTTTAAAGGTGCGTCTGGTTATCTGCGTTGGGCGAGCGTGGAAGAAAGACTAGCGGGGTTAGGGTGTCAGGAAATACCACTCTGGGGAAGTTACTTCTCTGACAGAAAAGCAGTGATAGTCGGGGCAAATAGTTCTGAGTGTGTTGATGTGGTGCGAGGATGTCCTCAGGGTTCCATTTGTGGACCGTTTGTGTGGAATCTGATGATGGATTCGGTTTTGCATGAGCTTGAGGCCGAATGCAAAATATGTGCTTACGCTGATGACTTGCTTATTATGGTCGAGGGTAGTTCTCGTTCCGAGTTGGAACAGCTATCCTCGGCTATTATGAGTAGTGTCACTCGGTGGGGCGAGCGTGTAGGAGTTAGTTTGTCGGTGGAAAAGACAGTAACCATGTTGCTGAAGGGTAGTTTCAAGTCCCATTTTCCAATCGTGCGTTTGAATGGTGGTGGCACAATCCATTACTCCACGGAGGTGAAGTACCTCGGAGTCACCATGGGAGAAAGGATGAACTTTTTGCCTCATATAGGGAGACTTCGCGAGAAACTGACGAGCGTTGTAGGAAAGGTTAGGCGTGTTATGAGGAGTGAGTGGGGTCTTGTTGCCATGGCAACATTTGGGTCTTCTGTTTGGTGCGAAACTGCGAGAGGTGTCTTCGGGCAACGTCGATTATTCTCTGTTAAGAGAGTAATGTTATTGGCATGTATGCCAGTATGTCGTACGGTGTCCACTGAGGCCCTACAAGTTTTGATAGGTGCCACTCCTCGTGATCTAGAGGTGATGCGTCGTAGCATGGACTTCAAAATCAAGAGGGGGTACGCACTGGGTGAGACAGATTGGCTCATTATTAGAGCAGAGAGCATGAGTAGAAGTGAGCGGCGGGCTCGGTTAGATGCGTTAGTCACATCTGAGTGGCAGGGCCGTTGGAATTCCAGTACCAACGGTCGAGTAACGTATAGATTTATACCGGATGTAGAATTCGTCGGGAAGAACCCTGAGTTTAGCTTCAACCTAAGCTTTGGTTTCATACTGACAGGTCACGGGTCGGTAAATGCATTCTTGCACAGAATGAGACTTGCGGATCGGGAGTCGTGTGATTGGGAAGCGCCAATCGAAGATTGGCTCCATGTTTTGAGCGAGTGTCCCCTTTACGGGGCTTTTAGGGATTTAGTCGGCATGTGTGTCACCAGATCCGGTGGTGAGTGGTGTCTGAGTAGTATGCTTCTGTCTCCGGATGCGTTGTGTGTGGCAACGCGGATTGCCTCTCGAGTTTTCGCGAGTCGGCGCGCTAGGACGGTTTGGTTGTTGTTGTGGGTTTCACTGGTCTTTATCGGTGTCTCCCTTTTGTAGTGATTAAATGTTTTTCGAGATCCTGGCTTTTTCAAGCTAGTTATTCAGCCGTTTAGGATCTCGTTGTCGGTACTGCTTGGCCCTGCGAACACAGGGACTGCCAGTTCCCGGACTTCGTCGGAGTCGAATATGGAAGTGGATTAGCCGCGAGGTCTGACCAGAGGCCTATTCCTGGTACCGTGTGCTGTTTGGGATTGACACGTGGAAGGTCTCGAACTCGTGCCCTTTCAGTTTGACGGTTGTTCGGTAGTCACTGCACCGGTTGTGAAGCCCGTCGAGACTTGGTCCTTGGTGGTGCGGGGCCGTCAGGGCCAAACTGCCAAGGATGTGGCTAGCAAGGTGGTGAGTGAGGTGGGGCCCACTTTAAGAGAGCGGGTCCATGAGATCAGGGCGCTTCGTGGTGGTGGCGTATTAATATGCACACCATCTGTAGCGGGGCGTGCGGGTATTGCCAAGAATACCAAGTTTGAGGAGGCTGGGCTCACCGTTACGGTGCCTGATAGCTCGGTTGTGCGGGTGGTCGTTCAAGGGGTCGACTCGAAGATTACCCAGGACGAGTTCATGGGTAACGTCTTCGAGATAAACATCAAAGACAGGATCTCGCTCGATGAGTTTAAGAGTGGTGTCCGGCTCACTAGTCGGCCGTGGGACAGTTCCAAGACCGGAACAACGAACGTTGTTTTGGAAGGGCGGGCTTCGGCCCTTGAGCCATTGCTGGCATCGCGTCGTTGTTACGTGAAATGGGTTTCGTTCCGCGTACGACCGTTTGATCCGGTACCAAGCTGCTTTAGGTGTTTGTCGTTTGATCACTACGTTAGGGAGTGCAGATGGAAAGAGAATGCCTGCTCTCGGTGTGGTCAGCAGGGTCACTGTGGAAGGGATTGCGGTAACGCAATTCACTGCAGAAACTGCGCTTTCCAGGGGTGACACTCAGCTCATCGTATGATGACTGAGGACTGCCCCATGTTTAGCGTTATGCTGGCTAGAGCGAGAACTAGACATTAAGTATGGGACACACAATCTTACAAATAAATTGTGGTAGGGCAATGTCGGCAATGTGCGAGGTAGGAGAGGTAATGGTAGAACGACAGTGTAGTTTTGCTCTCCTTCAGGAACCTGCCAGTGGCCATGGTGTCATTACGGGTTTGCCTGCGAGTATGCGGGTCTTCGCTGATTTGAGACTTAACTCCGCGGTGGTCGTGAATGACGGTAACGTTGAGTGTACCGTAGTTTCTAGGACCGACTTGGTGGTTTGCGTGTGTGTTGAAGGGGGTTTCGGACGGATATTTTTGTGTAGCAGTTACTGCAAGTTTTCTGAGCCTTTGGAGCCGTATTTGGCATATATGGACACTGTACTACTTCTTGCGAGTAGTAACCCTCTCGTCCTAGGGATAGACGCTAACGCATCAAACCCGCTGTGGTTTAGTAAAACACCCAGACTTTCGACTGGGTCGCTAAACCTCTACCGGGGAGAGATGCTAAGTGAATGGATTGTTTCGGGTCGTCTTCATGCCTTGAATGAGCCGAGTGAGCAGAACACTTTTGATAATGGTAGAGGAGTTAGTGATATAGATATGACTATTGCGAATAGCGCAGCTTTGAGTACGTTTCAGTTTAGTTGGAGGGTCAGACCGTCCGTAAGTGATCACAATTACATTGTAATTGATTTCACTTACGAACGGACTGAAGTTAGCAGCTTAGACATCGTGCGGTGGCGCACCAGGGATGTGAACTGGGATGTGTATGGTGAATTCGTCGCAGCTGAGGCTAGCGAGATTCCAATTGAAGTCTTTCGTCGTAGGACCGAAGATGAGCAAGTTTCGTGTTTACGCGAAGTTGTTCATAGGGCTAACGACGATCTCATTGAAAGGTGTCGCAAGAAAACTTTGAGGAAATTACGATGGTGGACACGTGAGTTGACACTCAAGCGGAGGGAAGTGCGACGTCTCAGGAAACGTTTCCAGAGGGGCAAACGGAACGAAGCTAGTGATCTTGACCAGCTCAGATCAGCGTACAAAAGATGCCTCAGCGATTACAAGGATATGCTTGTAATCGTGAAAGAGGAAGATTGGCGACAGTTTGTTGCCTACCATAGGAATGATCCTTGGGGTCATTTGTACAGAATCTGCCTTGGCAGAGGTAGAACAGATCTCTCCGGGTTGAAAGATGGCGATGCCATTCTTACTTCCTGGAGTGACTGCGTCAAGGGTTTGCTGCGGGAGTTCTTTCCGAGAGCGTAGGCAGTGGCCTCTTCTTCTTCTTCTGGGGAAGTTGAGACTGTTGCACCCGAGCTGGAAAGATCAGAGATTGCAGAAAGCATGGCGTTGGTTAAGTCGCGAAAGTCACCTGGTATGGATGGAATAGCTGGAGAGATGTGTAAAAGCGTCTGGAAGGCTATTCCGGAATACCTAGAGGCTTTGTATGGGCGATGTGTACATGAGGGATATTTTCCACGCGAGTGGAAGGTAGCCCGTGTCATTGTACTCTTGAAGTCAATCGATAAGGACAGGAGTAATCCTCGGTCTTATCGGGGTATCAGTCTCTTACCAGTATTTGGAAAAGTACTGGAGAGGATTCTGGTGCAGAGACTGAATGAGAGAGTCGCTGACAGCATGTGCCGTTGTCAGTTCGGCTTTGTAAGGGGCCGAAGTGTTGAAGATGCCTGGGCGCAAGTGAGGAGAACTGTTGTAGAGTATTTTAAAGAAGTATCTTCTGGGTGTTTTCATCGACTTTAAAGGTGCGTCTGGTTATCTGCGTTGGGCGAGCGTGGAAGAAAGACTAGCGGGGTTAGGGTGTCAGGAAATACCACTCTGGGGAAGTTACTTCTCTGACAGAAAAGCAGTGATAGTCGGGGCAAATAGTTCTGAGTGTGTTGATGTGGTGCGAGGATGTCCTCAGGGTTCCATTTGTGGACCGTTTGTGTGGAATCTGATGATGGATTCGGTTTTGCATGAGCTTGAGGCCGAATGCAAAATATGTGCTTACGCTGATGACTTGCTTATTATGGTCGAGGGTAGTTCTCGTTCCGAGTTGGAACAGCTATCCTCGGCTATTATGAGTAGTGTCACTCGGTGGGGCGAGCGTGTAGGAGTTAGTTTGTCGGTGGAAAAGACAGTAACCATGTTGCTGAAGGGTAGTTTCAAGTCCCATTTTCCAATCGTGCGTTTGAATGGTGGTGGCACAATCCATTACTCCACGGAGGTGAAGTACCTCGGAGTCACCATGGGAGAAAGGATGAACTTTTTGCCTCATATAGGGAGACTTCGCGAGAAACTGACGAGCGTTGTAGGAAAGGTTAGGCGTGTTATGAGGAGTGAGTGGGGTCTTGTTGCCATGGCAACATTTGGGTCTTCTGTTTGGTGCGAAACTGCGAGAGGTGTCTTCGGGCAACGTCGATTATTCTCTGTTAAGAGAGTAATGTTATTGGCATGTATGCCAGTATGTCGTACGGTGTCCACTGAGGCCCTACAAGTTTTGATAGGTGCCACTCCTCGTGATCTAGAGGTGATGCGTCGTAGCATGGACTTCAAAATCAAGAGGGGGTACGCACTGGGTGAGACAGATTGGCTCATTATTAGAGCAGAGAGCATGAGTAGAAGTGAGCGGCGGGCTCGGTTAGATGCGTTAGTCACATCTGAGTGGCAGGGCCGTTGGAATTCCAGTACCAACGGTCGAGTAACGTATAGATTTATACCGGATGTAGAATTCGTCGGGAAGAACCCTGAGTTTAGCTTCAACCTAAGCTTTGGTTTCATACTGACAGGTCACGGGTCGGTAAATGCATTCTTGCACAGAATGAGACTTGCGGATCGGGAGTCGTGTGATTGGGAAGCGCCAATCGAAGATTGGCTCCATGTTTTGAGCGAGTGTCCCCTTTACGGGGCTTTTAGGGATTTAGTCGGCATGTGTGTCACCAGATCCGGTGGTGAGTGGTGTCTGAGTAGTATGCTTCTGTCTCCGGATGCGTTGTGTGTGGCAACGCGGATTGCCTCTCGAGTTTTCGCGAGTCGGCGCGCTAGGACGGTTTGGTTGTTGTTGTGGGTTTCACTGGTCTTTATCGGTGTCTCCCTTTTGTAGTGATTAAATGTTTTTCGAGATCCTGGCTTTTTCAAGCTAGTTATTCAGCCGTTTAGGATCTCGTTGTCGGTACTGCTTGGCCCTGCGAACACAGGGACTGCCAGTTCCCGGACTTCGTCGGAGTCGAATATGGAAGTGGATTAGCCGCGAGGTCTGACCAGAGGCCTATTCCTGGTACCGTGTGCTGTTTGGGATTGACACGTGGAAGGTCTCGAACTCGTGCCCTTTCAGTTTGTGTCTTGTTTTGTGACCCACGGGGGCATCATCGGGCGAAGCCTGAAGACTGGCTGCCGGTCGCTGTCATTGACCGGAAGAGGTGGAAACAGCCTTGCTCCTACGGTGAGAAAGCTGCAGCCGTCTGACTGTAGTTATTAGACCGTTTAAATTGCAATTTTAGCATTTAAATGGCAATGTCACGTGATGTTGTTGTTGGTGTTGATATTGTAAAATTGTTTCACGATTGATGCTTTTGTCGCCGGGGGTGACCAGTCCCCTACTTAGTACAAAGTAAAAACTGGAAGCAGCTTCACTGCGAAACTCGGACCAGAGAGTATGCCTATCTGGTAGTTCGGGTGGTGTTGGCCCCCTTGTGGGAGATCGTGCTGGCTGTGGTTGCCACCAAAATCGCTGGTAGAGGCTATGTAGTTGCCTTGTATATCAGTTACTTGTAACGAAGTATGCTAGGCAGTAGGCCTTAGCAAGAGTACCTATTATAAATACTTCAAGACATTCTCTATTTTTGTCATCATTTGCTTTATGCTATTGCCCTCAAACCAATACCATAAAGCATGCTAGTGATGAGAAACAAATACAATAAATATTGTATGAGATCGCCATGCAGTAAGTAAAGTTGAGTAGATGAGAGAGTAAAACAATGTAAACACAAATTCTCTCAATTTACTGTTATGATATTTGAGGTCTTCATTAAAATACTCGAGTATTTTTCATATCGTTTATTGGATTTGTTTGAATTGTAGCACACGATAATGCAAGAAGCAGCTTCTTTTACTAGTGGGGAAAGAGGAGTAAGAAAAAAATGTGTATTTTCTACTATTCTTTTTTAACTTTTTTCAAAGCAAAAATAGAAAGAGGAGCCCTAGGATAATGAAATTTAGAACGAGATCCTAATATAAAAGAACTAAGAATATTTCAAAGTTTCATCAAAATTGACCACGTTCATCGCCCACCTCTCACACAAACCGACAAAATATTAACAATTGCAAAGGCTCTACAGTTTTGTATAACCCATTCTGTAAAAATATTTGCAGATTGTTTCTTCATATCACCACTTACGTTGATTTGATCCGTCCCATTTTTATTATCAATAAAGCATTTATGTTTATTTAAATTGGAAGTTGATCTGGAATCATTTTTAAGTACAGCGAAACAAACCCGACATCCAACTACATTCTTTATTTCTTCCCCATTTTCATTTTGAATTTTGCCAAAGACATTCCACACCATACTCTGCCCTCTTTTCAAAATAATTCTGAAATCTCCATTCTTCAGCTTTTCTTTAATTTCAGTATTATTTACCTAATTTAGATACAAAAAATAAAAAAAAAAATTTGCACTTGGGTTTTCTCAATTTTTTTTACATATTGAATTATATTGCACTATATTTCTATTAATAATGTATTCAATTAGCATAACTTACTTCAAGAATCTCCATAACTTTTTTTTAATCAATCTTCCAGTTTTTTGTTGACTTGCAAATATTAACTTCACTCCCGCACTGATCCGCAAATGTATTAAAAAAGACAAGCAAAAAAACAAATGCTGCAAATGTTTTCACAAATACTCCAAGTATTCTTTGCCTACTTTGCTATCTTTACTTTCTTTTTGAGCTTACATTTATTGTCTTTACTTTGCCCAAGTATAAGTAAATACAAATTCCACAGCACAACAAGAAGTAACGGATTGTATTTGTTTTCGTTTTACATTTGTATTTAATTGATTTGGTCGTCGCAGAGTATGTTGACAAAGTGAAGAGTAATTTAAAAAAGCAAATGCATTTGAATTCAAATACATTTGTTGCTATGCCCTACTAGGCAGGTACATATCCTCGAAATATGGGATCCGTGGACCATATCACGGAAGTGGTTTGGATGGTACCTCACTCTTTACCAAGGAGGAGTAGCTCATGCACAGAGAGTTGCTTAATTGCTAGCTCGTGGACGGAAGAAAGAAGTCGCGCTGGAGGATATGCGAATACGGGCCGTTTGTTCTCCCACGTAATCGTGTATACCAATGGTGTAAGGCTTCCTATTCCTGATCTCTTGGCTGCCCCTCTATGCGGGGTAGCACGGATATCTCACGGGCGGCGCTAACAGTCGTATCAAGCATGTTCTTGGTGGGGCGGTGCTCACCTGTGGTTAAGGACTTCACGTCGATAACCACATTACATTAGGCGGACTCTGTGTCATGTGTTCAAAGTTCTAAAAAGGCTACCCGAGTATATGTACAAACTATCCTGGACTAAGACTTTTATCCATCGCATTTATCCATCGCATGTGGTTGTGCCGTTTATTGCAGACTTGATCGGACATTATCAGTGTGGCTTTAGGCCTAGAAAGTCAACTATCGACCAGATATTTACATTACGACAAATGCTGGAGAAACCCCAGGAAAACCAAATCGACACCTATTACCGCTTTGTAGATTATAAGACTGCATTCGATAACCCGATACGGGGAAAGTTGTACCAAGCTATGCCGGAGCTTAGTCTTCCTGCTAAAGGGACCCGCCCTTGTAGAATAAGGCTGACAGACACAAAATTTGGAATGATCTCAACGAACCTATCATGCGATCTCTTCAACATACAAAAGTCGCATACTGTATGATACAGTAATCCCAGCGGAAGTGTGATTTTCAAAACAGGTGACCTCTACGTTTTTTGCGATTAAAAATTTGGAAAATTCAGTGAAAATTATGAAGCTTATGTGACAAGACAGACTACATGTGTATTCTGCAATGCGAAAGCTGCACAGCAAGATCATTGATTTACCGTGAACACAACAATGGACCCTTGCGGAACCCCTCTAGCAACCGGAAGGAATTCCGATATCCTCTTCTTTAAAAGTACTGCCTGAATACGCCCATTTAGGTATGAGTGAAGTATCCGTGCAGAAGAAATGGAAAAATTTAAAAACATTTCCGTTAATGTTTTTAAGTTGCTATATTGAAAAGTGTCGTATATCCGACAATTTGGTAGTCGCTGCAACGAAAAATTTCATAGATGATTTCTTTTTCATTTCGCCGCTGCAACAACTTACTTTTCGTTGATGGAACGATATTATTTAATATGAATTTTGTAGAAAACTGGGTTGAAAATTAAAAAAACAGAATGGCATGATATTTAAACTACTGATATTTGGTTTAACTCGTACTTATTATAGTTTATTTTTATTTATTTATTTTGTGGGTTTGCCAACATTTACAGTTGACGAAACAATTTCGTTATTGCAACAAAACTAATTTTTATGAAGATAAAGAGAGAAAAGCAGTCGAAAAAATGAGCGAGCGTAAAAAGAGGTCAGCAAGAGAAAATGGTGAGCGTGAGTTCCTTTTCAACCGCCGAAAGTGGTACACATATTTCTTCGCCGGAATAATTTAAGTAAATTTGTTAAAAAAGACTATTTGGTTATATGTAGTTAGTAATAATAATAAATAATTTGTGTGAATTTATGTGTTTGCTGTAATCGTTTGTGTATATTGAGTTTCTATAGATCGAATGGAAAAGTAAACAGAATGCAAGGAGCAACATGACAGCAAAGAAAGTGACGCATCGATGCATGGGGATGCGCGAGACGGTGCAAATCGCAACAAAATGTTCGTGTTTGTTGTGTTTTAACCATAGTTCGGTCGCGCTTGTTTCGTTTTTTTACGTTGTATTTGTGTTCATTGGCTTCAAAATAAAACGGAGAAGTAAAAGAAACAAAGTGTGTCAAGTAAGACGATCATAAAAAAATATTTTAGCCTACAATGAAACGAATCCAATCGAAATTTTATTAAATAAATAAAAGAGAAGTTGCAGAAAATGGTTACAGAGTGATCTCGGGCATGATAACGGGGAGATTTGGCGCTACAATTGCATGACAGAACCCTCAACACAACAACAATTGCATGATTTAAGAAAAAATTGGGGAGTAGAGCTCACGTTTATGGTAAGTACGGACATAGCTAGATATGTAAATAGCCTAATTAGAAATCTTAATACTAAATTCCTCATATTTGTTTTTAATTGCAGGACCTAAATGAGACGTTCACAATAACACTCAACCCATCGACTACCACAATCTTCTCCAGACGAGTGTTTCAGCATGGAATCGATTTAATATATTTATGTAATTGAGACCATTTTCGAAGCAAAAACTACAAATGTTTTTTATCAAAGCACCAGCAATGTATTAATACAGTGTATGTATGTACAATTCTCAATAAATAATTTCAAACACACTTCAAAACATTCATTGCAGCAATGACACAAAATCATTGTAGTAATGATACAAATTCATTGCAACAATGACTCAAATTCGTTGACTCAAATTTCAGCAACAACCATATTTCACCACAGTAACGAACAATTTGCGGTTGATGAACACATTTTCATAGCTGGAATGAAACTGTACGTTAGCTCACTTTCGATAGCAAAAGTTTTTTGGGTGATGAACATTTTATTCCCTGTGACGATGCTTTACCGTTCAGTGTAGAGTATATATAGAATACCGTGCTCGTCTTCGAATGATCCAAGAGGACAAGAAACGAAACTTTATTATCATCTAGATCCTGGCAAATATTTGCGGATACTGCAGTTGATGCAGTTACGCAACTGTGATTGTACAACCATCATATGTGAAAACCTGTTTAAATACTCTGTTATTTACCTATGCAATATCTTCTCAAGTACTTTAGAAACGAAGCCGAGTATAGAAATTGGTCGGTATTCTGACTTGGTCTTTGGAATAGGAATTACTTAGGCCTGTTTCCAAAATGTATGGAAGACACTTGGGGATGGGTTATGTAGGGTAAAAGTCGAAGTCGAAGCATCGAGGGTCTATGCTGTCTATTCCTATAGCATAATTCTAAATCATTTATGCAAGAAAATTCAAAACTATCCTCAACATTACTAAAATGTGCTGTGTTATCTTACACGTTGTAGAAATTGGTTGTAATATCAACCTATGGTACATTTACGAATTTTCTATTCATTTCATCTAAGTCGTCATCAAAGTTAACTACCGCGGGCGATTTTCCAATGCCAATGTCACGAATAGTTTTCCATTTTTGCTGTGATCCCAGTGCAGAACAAAAACGCTGCGTAAATCATTCCGGTTTAGCAATGCGAATCTTGACATTTACGTCCCTTCCTGCTGACCGATATTCTTCATAGAATACAGGGATTTTTAACATTTTCCACCTGATATATGCCATATCCCTCCTATTTATAAGAGCTTCAGTAATCCAAGGTCTGGTCTGAGAAGTAACAATCCGAGTCTTTATAGGAACAGTTGCGCCATATAGACAGATAATATTTGTCTGCAAAAGGTAGAACTGATCATCAACAGATGAAAGGTTATAAATTAAATTCCAATCCACTTGTGAGAAATTGCATTCAACTAGACTGTAATTAATATTCTTGATATCTCGGTAGTAAAGTTCAACATTAAACCCAGGAAAGTCATATGTCACGAATATTAAGTTAGGTTTAGAGAAACACGGCACAGAAATTTGGTCGTAGAGAAGAATCTTAGACGTGTCGTTTAGAAAGAAAATATCAAGCAGAGAATTGGAAGAATTTGTAAAATGTGTTGGAATTGTAGTATTCGTGGGAGTGAGTTCAATCGAAGACATAACATCAGTTAAAGACGAATCAGTCCAAATGTTGGAGTTGAAATCGCCGGAAATTAAAACACCAGTAAAAGATACTATTAAGTTTTCCATCATATTAAAAAAAATGTACATTACGATTCGGCCTATACAGGGTGATTCAGGAAGTTCCGGACAAATTTCTCCAGCGTATTCCTTAGCTCATTTCATGAAGAAAAGTCCAGTAGGACCATGTCCGAAAATGCAAGGCTGCGAAATGGCAGCGGGTTCAAAATTTTCGGATTGGCGGTCGGAGGGTAGTAGGCTAAAGTTGCTAACTTCTGAGCCAGTGGTCGGATTTACAGAGCTTTCGGAAAATGGAAAAAAAATTCACATAACCTCAATTTGCTCAGCCATATGGCAGGTAACTTATGTTCTGTTGAAAGATAGCCATGCCTCGTACCTTTCCAAAATGACCTAAATGAAACCCAGAGGTCTTACCGTTCCAAAGTTATGACCATTTTACTGAAATGCAAAAATGTTTGTTTTTGTTTTTGGAAGTGAAATAACAGCACACATTTATTTGTTTTTGTAAATTATCTCGGCGATTTGACTTTTTTCTACTTTTTTTATTGATTCCGAAAGGCCTCTTAAAGATCTTTCCAACAAGCCCAAAAACAAAAAAAAATCCGACCATTGGCACAGAAGTTAGCAACTTTACCCTACTACCCTCCGACCACCAATCCGAAAATTTTGAAACCGCTGCCATTTCGCACCCTTGCATTTTCGCACATGGTCCTACTGGACTTTTCTTCATGAAATGAGCCAAGGAATACGCTGGAGAAGTTTGTCCGGAACTTCCTGAATCACCCTGTATACACAGCCGATCAATATCTTTGCATTAACGGATGACACTTCGATTGTGTCGTCGGCAAAAAACTTAATGCAGAACTTAGATTTAATATTAGACTTGACAAATATAGCCACTACTCCACCACGTCGCAACCTGTCTGCCCTGTATGTGTTATATCCCTGAAGTCCAACCGATCCCTACTGTGTAGATGATTAAGCCAAGAATCCGACACGCAGATGACATCAATATTACTGTTTTCAAATTTATATTTAAACTCAATTTTATTGTTTAGCCTCTGCGCGTGATATGAAAAATGTTCAAGCCCTTTTGTTCTTTCGTAACGATTCTAATCAGTTGTCGATGTTGAAAGTTGCGTCTTTGGAAGACACTTGAGAACTATTGGTGATGAAATTGAAAAGAGGACTAACTCCGTCAGTAATGCTATTCGAGTAGTAGATATGCTTCTAAAATTGATTTTAAAATGATTCATATAAATTATACAACGATTTACTATACAAATTTCCCGAAAATAATAAAAAATATAAGATCTTTATAGCATGAGGATAAATCAAGAAGAAGAGTAAACTTTTAACTCCCGGATGTCGAAACATTATAAACAGGTTCATCAAGGCGCAAGGTTTCACATAAACAAAGCCTCTAAAACTGTAGGCAGACTGAATAAGTTTTTGTCAATCGAACAGCTTCTCTATACAATTTGGAATTAGTATTAGATATATTTTCATTAATGTAGAAATTGTTGTTTGGGTCAAAATGTAGGTCCCTTACGCACAACAATTACTATTCCTCTCTTTGTAATCAAAAAAAATATTTAAAAAGAAATTCTTGTCATATGGACTTAAGAAATTGATTATAATTACTGCATTTGGAGAAGATTGCATTTCCGTGTTGTTCCGATTTTGCAACCGGTATATAGATTTCAAATATGGGGTTGATGTACACATCTAGAATCGAGCATAAGGAATTGAATAGGGCAGGAAGGTTTTCATCATTATAAAATGGAATACAATTCAATCGCAGTTCACTTGCCACCAATGAATTTTCTTGTTTAAGAGCTTGCATTCTTAACTCGTCTATTTCAGATTTCAGTTTTAAAACATTGCCACATGCCAGAAATGAATTTTCATTTTATTTAGTTTCCAAATTCTCCATTTCGGATGTTATTGCTACAAACTCATCCGCAAGTGTTTCCAGCTGTTGCAGTCTTTCACCTTTTCATTGGTTAAAGAGTCTATTCTCTTATTAAACTCTGGTAAGAGACGCACCTCACTTTTCATCAGCAAACTCTTAATAAGCTCGTTGTGTTTGTCAAATATCCTCTATTATATGTATCAGCTTGAATGAGGAGTCGAGAGAAGTACGTCTCAGTGTTTTAGTGGGCTGACATTTGCTGAGATTATCAGCGAGAGTTCAAGAGAAACTGTCTCTGGATCCTTCAGGTGCAGACATAATCACACTTGTTCATTTTACATAGCTGAAAGTAAGATTGTCACATTCGTCATACAATACATAATAATTTTGCCTCAACAACAACAGTTTTGGTCATTACGATTTGTCCTGCATATATATGTTGTTGTTTCTTGTTTACAATATCCATGCAAACAACAACAACCACAGCGGTGACGGTCACTCAGGCGTTGTATTGTTGTTGCTATTTCTTTTAGATTCTCTATCCAGATTACTGTCCTTCTATATTGATAGATTTGGTGGCCCGCGACAATAAGAATCACTGTAAAATTACACAGTGTGTAATTAAATAATCAATATTCTTCGAGCTTGAGGTCAGATTTGCTGTTGTTATATTTATTTTCCTCGATATTTCGCTACTCCTTTGTGTAGCATCATCAGGAGATATAAACAATATTTAACAATTAAAACAAAACAAAATTAACAATTGCGAAAAAAAATTATGTCAATTTAAAAATGCCCTTTTTCAAAATTTTCTGAAGTTACACAAACAAAAATACTGTTCGTAAAATGTTCATTTAAATTAACCCAAAGAAAAATATTAGATTGATAAACAATTCTTGCTTAAATGGTTCTACTTTTTACTAATTAAATGTCTGTAAATTTGGGCTACATTATCTGTATCTGTTTTATAGTTAATTCTTTTCAATGTTGGTGTATTAATTATCTGTAGCATTTCTAACATTAACGACGTTTATAATTGTTTTCTTTATTTCAAACTAATGTATCCTAAAAGTTTAGGTAATGATTTAAACTAGCACAATGGGATGTTAATGCTGTTTTCTGTGCAGAAATGTGCCTGTATTTCTGTTCTGATTTGTGTCCTGCAATTCGTGTCTTTAGTTTATTTTTTGTAGTCCCTACATATACTTTGTTACAAACCTCGTTGTCATTTCCTTTACATGATATTTTATATACTATATTACACATATCAAATTTGTGCAAACTATCCTTTGTTTTACTAAATATTCTAAATATTCAATATAAATATTATTGTGTTATATGTTTTGTGTGCTATCCTAGAATTCTTGTCGTCAAATATTTTTGACTTCGCCAACCTATCTGTTATTCCAGGTGTTGGGTGAGATCGCCCTACATCGATCATAAAATTAATTTGTATTTTTTTGATTTTGTTATACAGTCAACGCTCGGTATAACGTACACTCAGTTTAACGAATTCGGGATATAACGAATGAGCTAAATTTTTGCATTTTTTACACTGACTACCGCATATAACGAACGTTTTCCAAATTTGTATACTGGGTATAACGAATGGTACAAAAAATAATGCTTTTGTCTTATAAAAAATATGTAAACATGTTGCAATGCTGTCGCTACATCAATATCATCATACTTATTCTCAGGCATAGACTTTGTAAAATAATGAAATTTCGGGCCACCCTAATATTCTTTTCTAATAATTTTGTCGCAACAACAACATACATACTGGTTTTGGTCATTATGTTTTGTACCGTATGTATGTATGTTGTTGCTTGTTGTTTACATTATCGATGCAAAAGAATATAACAACAACAACCCGCGACAATGAGAAACATTGTAAAGTCAGTTGTCGAAACACTTAAAACAATACGCACATGCAATTGAAATGAAACATTAAAAATCGAACTTCTACATTAAAATAAAATTGTGTTTCATTCAAAATAAATTGTTTCTGCGCGAACACCAGGTATGTACGTTATTGACTTGTAAATTTTCGGCTCATCTGTAGTAACCCTGTTCGGTTGTCGTTTATCCTCAAATTGCCTTATCAGTCTGTTGGTAAGATGGTTCGGGAAGTTGTTGTCCTTGAGAATGTTCCTTATCCTTTCCTTATTGAGCTTGTGGAATTCTACATCACTTATAGTCAAAACGCGGTTTATTAAATTTTTCGCCGTATTTATAATCACACGTTTTTGATGTTTCGAGTACAAGTTGATTATTCTTCCTGAAGACGTTGGTTTCTGATACCAATTAATTGATAAATTTTCCCCTCTCCTGACCACCAACGTATCCAAATAGGGAAGTTTTGAATTTGACTCTTTTTCCATTGTAAATTTAATACTGGAGTGGAAACTGTTAAAAACATCCAAAATTGTATTTATTTCGTCCTCTGAATCGACACAAAATAAATCGTCTACATTGTTGAAGCCATGTTCAACAGGGTTTTTTGAAGTCTCCTTGACCCACCTTAGGTTTAAGACATATTTCTGTTTTTTTTTCTTTGTCATTATTTAATGTGCTCCATTTGCACAAATTTCGGTACATTGGATTCCATTTCATTATGTTCCCTTTGTTTTTGACTCATATACATACATATTGTTACGAATAAGTAAAAGCTTTTGCTTACTGTTAATGACTCTACTAACAGTATGTAAACATCAGGCGGTTAGTGCTGCGCCTGAAAGTATGCATTGTAACAACGTACCAGCTCGCTAAACCAGTAGCATGAATTCACCTCAGTAAAGATAATTCTCCTGTGTAGGAGAATGTTCTACAAAGATAAACAACAACAACAACATCTATTTTCTAGAAGGTTCTTGAATTCGCTAGATATATGTACCTTCATTTGTGTATGGTGAGTTGGTATAAATAGCGGAGGTCTTTGGAATGGAGAGTTCAGTTTGTGATTAAACCCCGTAAAGTAAGCAACGCGAATTGATAGTAAAATACAAGACGTGTTAACGTGTTATAAATAAAGTAAACTGTTGTACTGTATAAATAAATAAAAGGAAGTGATACCGTTGTAATTATCGTAATTGAAAACGAACCTTGTTTTATTATTGGGAATAAAACAACGCAAAAAGGACGAATAAGGAAATTCGTAACATTGGTGTCAGAAGTGAAATTACGAATTAAGGACAACGATGAAGTTTGAAGAACTCAAAGTTGAACAGCTAAAAAAGGAGTTGAGCAAATTGGATCAACCGACAGCTGGTAATAAAGTAGAGCTGCAGAGGCGTTTAATAGAAGAATTTAGACGCCGAAACATCAACATTGACACATATCAGTTCGAGTGCAAAGACGAAATGGAGATATCTGCAAATGAAGCAACTGGTAATGTAGATGTTTCTACAATGTTTGCGGCCATGATGGAAAAGTTTGCAAAATTGGACGAAAACTCTAGAATTATTAACGTGAAGCTGGATGAAAATTCTAGAATTATGAACGAGAAATTGGACGAAAGTTCTAGAATTATGGATCAAAAACTTGAAAAGAAATTTGGTGAAAATTCTAGAATTATGCAGGAAACATCAAACGCCACAAATGACAAGCTACATGAAATTTCAGAAGCTATGAATAACATGGAGATACAGGTTAATGATCAATTCGGAAAGGTCGAACAGAAATTCGAGGAATTTCAGCAGAAGATCGAACAGGTCGAACAGGATGTGGAGGAAAGATTCGCCGAACTGGAAAGAAAGATGAATGATCTCCAGTTGCAAGAAGGGCCAGTTCGAGTAATTCCTGAAGGCTCTAGTAGATTGAAAGCTCCCAGTTTCGATGGCTCCACACCATTCGACGTTTTTAAATTCCAATTCGAAATGGTCGCAATTAAGAACTTGTGGAACAGCAACGACAAAGCAGTAGAGCTAATTTTAGCACTGAAAGGCAACGCAGCAGAAGTCCTTCAGAGCATTCCCGTCAGTGCCAGAAACAACTATGAGGATATACTGGCTGCGTTACAACGCAAGTATGGTGGCGATCACAAGAAGGATTTATATCGCATGGAATTGAGAGGCCGAGTGCAAAAGCATAATGAAACGCTTCAGGACTTCGCAACCGAGGTGGAACGTTTGGTGTTGATGACTTATCCTGGTGAGTCCCACCCATTCTTGGATCAATTTAAGATTGAAGCATTCGTCAACGGCATCCGTGATCCTGACATAAAATACGTGACTTGTGCCACACAAAAAGCTACATTCGCCGAAACTGTTTCGTTCGCATTGGCACAGGAAACAGCAAAATTTGTGTCCAAGCCTCAAATACAAAGAGTTAGAAAAATTGAAATGGAGTCGGAGGCAGGAGATTTGAAGGGTGCCATAAACGATCTTAAAGAAATCACCCAAACCCTCAGCAAGGCGTTACCAGGCGGAAGTAAGCCCAGACCAAAGTGCTACAATTGCGACAAACCTGGTCATATTTCACGAAACTGCAGAGAGCCACGAAAACGATCAAGATCGAGCTCACCCCAACGTGGCAATAAACGGGTAAATTTTACTACACAAAATGAAGCTCCGTTAAACTAAAACGAGCTAGTCCAGAGGGGCATGGACTAGCTCCCACAACCGAGGGCCCCACGATCTCCAACTCAATAATACAACAGAAAAACAACAACCTCACTGTCTACGGAGCTATCGGTGGTCGGAAGCGCATATTGACTATGGACACAGGCGCGTCACAATCTATCATCAGATCTGATTTGATAAATGGACCAATGGAATCGTTACATGGTGTAAGACTCCGCACAGCAACGGGTGAACCAGCAACTGTACATGGTAAAGTTAAATTGAAGTTAGCCATTGCCAACATGAGCATCGAACACGTGTTTATTGTCGCCGACATTGTAGATGAAGTGATAATTGGCGCAGATTTTATGATTGCCCAAGGCCTCAAGTTAGATATGGGGCAGCAAATTTTGACGTGGGCTAAAGTGGAAATTCCTCTCAATGTGGGATACGACAATACATCACAGATTAAAAGGCTGATCGCTTACAAAGATGTAAAATTGCCACCAAAATCAGAAACCATAGTATGGGCCCGAATGGAGGGAGATTGTGAGATCGGCGGTTTGTGGGTAGTTGAACCGGCAAGTATAAACAACTATAACATCATCACTGCCAAAGCTCTAGTAAGAACTAATAATGAAGGATACTTGCCTGTACGAGTTCTAAATTTGTCCAACAACGAGGAGGTGATCGGCGACCGCACAGAAATTGCAGAATGTACACCAGCCGAGGCGGTCATCAACTGTGAAGTTAATTCTGACTGCAGCAAACTATCAGAAAAGGAGCAGAAAGTGCTGGAGTCGCATCTCAGTGAGTGGGTGCGAGAACTAAAGCCTTCTGATAGGAACAAAGCAAAGCAATTACTATGGAAGCATGCGTCTGCCTTCGCCCTGAAAAAAGAATGCCAAGGTAGAACATCAATGGTAAAGCATGACATCAATACAGGGGAAGCGAGACCAATAAAACAGGCGCCCAGAAGTCTTCCACTTGCAAAAAGAGATGAGGTAAAGAAACTGGTAGCTGAAATGCAGAAGGATGGTGTTATCGAACCTTCTTCAAGTCCATGGAGCTCGCCGGTGGTACTAGTTAAGAAGAAAGATGGAAGTACCCGATTTTGTGTGGATTATAGAAAGCTCAACGACGTCACCAAAAAGGACAGTTATCTACTACCAAGAATTGATGACACATTGGATACGTTGTCAGGAACAAAATGGTTCTCCACGCTGGACTTGCAAAGTGGTTATTGGCAAGTAGAAATCAGCGAGAAAGACAAGGAGAAAACTGCATTCAGCGTAGGGGATGGTCTGTGGCAGTTTAAAGTAATGCCATTTGGACTATGTAACGCTCCAGCCACCTTCGAGCGATTAATGGAGTGCGTGTTGAAAGGACTTCATTGGCGAACATGCTTGGTGTACCTAGACGATATCATTGTCATGGGGAAAACATTCGATGAACACCTGAAGAATCTTAAAGAAGTCCTTCACCGTATAACCGCGGCTGGGTTGAAACTCAGCCCGAAGAAGTGTTCTCTGTTCCAGAAAGAAGTAAAATACTTGGGACATCGAGTGACAGCAGATGGCATTTCCACGGATGAAGACAAAATCCTGACAGTGAAGGATTGGCCACGACCGCAGAATCTCCATGAATTACGCAGTTTCCTAGGACTCTGTACGTACTACAGACGGTTTGTGCCGGGTTTCGCCACAGTGGCTGCAAGTCTTCACGAGCTGACAATGAAAAGTCGGCCGTACTGTTGGAGCGAAAAACAAGAAGAGTCATTCCACCAACTGAAGCAATATTTATGCACGGCTCCTTTGCTTGCATATCCTGTTGCTGGAGAGAAATTCGTGTTGGATACTGACGCGAGTGGTTACGGAATAGGTGGCGTGCTCTCGCAGGAAATCAATGGCCAGGAAAAAGTTATTGGGTACTACAGCCGAATACTCTCAAAGCCAGAGAAAAACTACTGTGTTACGAGACGAGAGCTACTGGCAGTCATTGAGTGTGTCAAACACTACCACAAATATCTGTACGGCCAGCCTTTTCAGTTAAGAACCGTTCATGCGGCGCTAAGGTGGCTACTGCAATTTAAGAACCCCGAAGGCCAACTTGCTCGTTGGATTGAAAGACTGCAGAGCTATGACTTCAGCATTGAGCATAGAAAAGGAGGAAAACACGGTAATGCTGATGCCCTGTCACGTCGTCCATGCAAGCTGGAATGCAAACACTGCTCAAAAGCAGAGGTGAAAGAAAACATCATTGACGTACGTCTGCTTCGACTAGAATCCAACGAAGACTGGTCAACAGCACAAAGAAGCGACCCTATACTGGCAAAAATCATTTCTGCAAAAGAAAAAGGTGAAAGACCAACACGCAATGACATCGCCTCAGAGAGCCCCCTGATGAAAGCATACTGGGCCCAGTGGAACAGCCTAAAATTATTGGATGGTTGCCTATACCGGTTATGGGAAAGTGAGGATGGTAAAATAGTCAAAAAGTTAATAGTGGTACCTTCCTCCAAGGAAAAAGAGATAATGACAGAATTCCATAATGGCCCGAGCGGAGGACATCTAGGAATAACCAAGACCATTGAAAAGCTAAAGCAACGGTTCTACTGGATTGGCTGTCAACAAGCGGTAGCCGATTGGATAGCAAATTGCACCCAATGCATGACAGCTAAGGGACCAACGCGAAGAAGTCATGGCCACATGCAGCAATACAACTCAGGTGCACCCTTTGAGCGTATAGCTATGGATGTGGCTGGTCCATTTCCCGTCAGTAGCTCTGGAAACCAGTACGTCTTAGTGGTTATGGATTACTTCAGTAAATGGCCCGAAGTATACCCTGTTCCAAATCAGGAAGCGAAGACTATAATTAAAGTGTTTGTGGATAACTGGATATGCCGTTTTGGTGTCCCCTCGGAGCTCCATTCGGACCAGGGTAGGAATTTTGAATCGACCATCTTCAAAGAAATGTGTGAGTCATACGGTATTCGGAAAACAAGAACAACACCATTGCATCCTCAGTCTGACGGAATGGTTGAAAGATTCAACCGAACTCTTGAAGAATACCTAAGAAAAGTAGTCAGCGCAGACCAAAGAGATTGGGATGAACACATACCGAAGTTCCTTATGGCTTATAGGACGGCCACCCATGACTCCACTTCGCGAACACCCGCTAAAGTAATTTTCGGAAATGAGCTGAAGCTGCCTGGAGATTTGGAGTTCGGTACCATACCAGCGTCTGACCCTGCGAACAGTGATGTCAATTACCATGATACGGGTGATCTTAATGATCTCCATGAATTTGTGCGCAACAAATTAAAAATGGTCAGTAACAAAATGAAAGCCAGATACGACCGAGCGGCAAATTCAGAAGGATTTCATGAAGGCCAGCTAGTTTTACTGTTCAACCCACAACGCAAGAAGGGTTTATCTCCAAAACTTCAGACTCACTGGGAAGGCCCTTACAAGGTTGTCAAACGAATAAATGACGTGGTTTATCGAATCCAGAAAAGCCAAAGTCCAAGAGCTAAAATGAAAGTCGTGCATTTGGAAAGACTAGCTCTGTATGGAAAACGGAGGGTTGAGCCTGCTCGGGACGAACAGGCTTAAGTGGGGGGCAGTGTTACGAATAAGTAAAAGCTTTTGCTTACTGTTAATGACTCTACTAACAGTATGTAAACATCAGGCGGTTTGTGCTGCGCCTGAAAGTATGCATTGTAACAACGTACCAGCTCGCTAAACCAGTAGCATGAATTCACCTCAGTAAAGATAATTCTCCTGTGTAGGAGAATGTTCTACAAAGATAAACAACAACAACAACATCTATTTTCTAGAAGGTTCTTGAATTCGCTAGATATATGTACCTTCATTTGTGTATGGTGAGTTGGTATAAATAGCGGAGGTCTTTGGAATGGAGAGTTCAGTTTGTGATTAAACCCCGTAAAGTAAGCAACGCGAATTGATAGTAAAATACAAGACGTGTTAACGTGTTATAAATAAAGTAAACTGTTGTACTGTATAAATAAATAAAAGGAAGTGATACCGTTGTAATTATCGTAATTGAAAACGAACCTTGTTTTATTATTGGGAATAAAACAACGCAAAAAGGACGAATAAGGAAATTCGTAACAATATGTACATTTCTTAAAGTTATTTTTGTATGTATGACACATTTCATATCGTTCCTTTTTTGCTCATTTTTTTATTCTCATATACGTATGCATATAGAAGTAGAGGCGGCATTGAAGTTAGTCCGTCAATTTGTTTTTTAGTTATAAGACAGATCTCAATAAAGCAAGAAGCTTTTACATTCATAACTCCAAGATTTGAAGTCATTTCACTTTTTTTAAATCTAAAGGAATTGATCTCCTTAATCCCTGTAAGGAAACAACATTGGTCCTTCGAACAACCTAGTAAGAGGCTAGGTTTGGATTGAAACAGTGGACGTACCCTCAATCGTCATCTAGTCGTGGAATAGTCTCCATGACACAAATATGTAAAAATCTATGCTGGCCACCGTTCAGACAGACATCATCATTGATTACAACAAAAGCCATTATTGCAAATCATCCCTTGGTTGTAAAAAGAATACATCGATGGAATCCCACATAATTTAAATCTTTTTGAGTAGAAAGACGAATTACCAAAATCGACCTGAAAACATCAGTATTACTACAACAATACACGGTGACAGAGTTTCCACACACTAAAGAGTGCGAGGGGAGAAAGAAGTCTGCGCTCCCAAGATATCGTATGAAACGGAGGGGATGTACAACGAAAACGTGCATTTAGTACCTTGATCATTTGGTAACTAAAAACCCAGAAGAGGAAAAAATAAGTTTTTTACCTAAAATCTAACGAAAGAAAAATAAAGGAATAAAAAAAAAACTTAAAAACAAGGAAAACTCGTTTAAATATCTATTTAATTGCAACTAAAACGGGACGAATAAAAATCTACATGAAGACCATAAAAAAGTACATTCAGAAAATACAATTTTTGCCATCCCTAATTAACATTGGTGGTGAGTTTACATTTTGCCAGCACTGACAAAAAGCAAAGACAACAAAGTGTAATTGGTAACGATCGCGGACAGACGTATATAGTGAAAGCGTGAAAATATTGAAGAAAAAATAATTTAATAAGTGATACGAGGCAAACGGAAGCACAAAATTAAATAAAAATAACATTAAAAGAAGCAGTGACTCGAAATAAACAATATAAAAGTGAAAAAATATAAAATTGAAGAAAAGCAAGTGAAAACAATCAATTTTACACACACACACACTATACTCCGGTCGCCGGTAACAGCAGTCATCTTGACACATAAACAACACAACAGCAACATACGAAGGGAGAGTTGGTATATAGATTTTTTTTGGAGTTTTATATTTTTATGGTGCAAAATATGTGGTTGGTAGAATAGGGAAGTGGCAGCGGCAGAAAAACGTCAAGAGTGCAGTTTGCAGGTACCGGTTCATAACAAGAACAACAACAGAGGGAATATGTGAGCAGTACATTGTTTGTTCTCAATATGTGGAATCGGGAAAAATAATTTTGTAATAAATAAAGTAATGAAAGTGCCGTGTGTTAACGAAAATAATTCAAAATTGAAAACGGAAAGAATCATAAAGAAAAATAACGGATCACCATCGGAATAAAAAGAAAATAATACGGAAAGACCAATAATTTCTGACCTTCGGGATTTTTTTTCATAAGATCAAGGTCAAAGTAAAGAAGAAGAAAAATTGTTTATTTTCGGGTGTTTCGCTAAATCGGAGAAGCCATATAACGGTCCGCATGATCACAACATAACATTGACAACGGGAAAAAAGAAAAAGTGGGATAAAACCAAAAAAGGAAAAGAGTAGCCAAAGAATACCTCTTTTATTAGCATACTCGGGGAAAATTTGAATAAGAAATTTCCTCCTGAAACGAAAAAAAAAATTTGTTTTTGCATAAAATATTTTCGAGTGAGAACAAATCAAACTTAAACGTAGTTTCATTAATTCGGATCATATTTCTACCCAAATGACTAAGAAAAAGGAGAAAATGTCAGTTCGTCGGAAATTCATGTTTGATCTGAGCCAATTAATTGCTTTTTGTGCAAAATTTAGAGCGGAATTCGAGAGTTACGAAAGTGTGGCAGTATGGGAAGTTAAGAATGCGGAATTGGAACGAAGATGGAGCAACTTAGTGGAAAGTTTCGAGCAAAGCATGGCGAGTGGTGAAGCAGAAGAAACAATTGAGTACGATGAAAATAATTGTAAATTTGAAGACGCATCAGAACAGTACCTAGAATGCAAGGTGAAAATACTAGAAGCGAGTCGAGATGTATCACAACCAACGCAACATGAAACCACACGAGCGGATAGCACCATGGCCCATCAAGGCGCTTCAAATTTAAAACTTCCCGCGTGTGATATACAGCCTTTTGAAGGAGGGTATTCAACTTGGCCAGCTTTCAGAGACATTTTTCAAGCTGTGTTTATAAATCATACTGGATTATCGGAGGCGCAAAAGTTATACCACCTACGGGGTAAAACAAGAGGAGAAGCCCTGCAGATAGTTCAACGGTACGATTTAGTGGATAAAAATTTTACTCTAGCGTGGAATGCTTTAAAAAATAGATATGAGAATAGACGGATATTAGTGCATCAACAGATGAAGAAATTTTTTGGCATACAAAACGCAACATGCGAGACGTCGAAATCAATTCGCCAGATACAGAGCAGTATAAACGATAGTGTGTCCATTTTTAATTCGTACAAAATCAAAACGGAAAATTGGGATCCGATTTTGGTACATTGGTGTTCATCTAGATTGCCAGAAGAAACTTTGAGAGCTTGGGAATATTCGTTGAGTGATCACAAGGAACTGCCTACCTGGCATCAATTGGATACTTTTCTGTCCAAACGAATTGAGATTTTGGAGACAATCACAGATTTTAGAAAACCAAGCCATAGAGACAATACGAATTCAAAATCGCAAGCTTTTTATTCACAGTCAGAAGAAGAAAAGAAATATATTTGTAAAAAATGTAAGCAAGATCATGCTCTTCGATATTGCAAACATTTTAAGGCTTTGACGCCGGATGAAAGGCTGAAGTATGTTTATGCCAACAAATATTGTGCGAATTGTTTGTCTCCGAACCACTTCAAAACAAAATGTTCCAGTAAGAATACCTGCGCTAAATGTCATCGAAACATCATACAATGATTCACTTGGAAAAATCTGACAGCAATATCACAAATCAACGAACAAGTTACACCACTAATAGGGAAAACACTTCAGATGAAGGTGGGCCGTCGACATCAGGATTTCAAAGATCCTCAAGCTTCCATTCTGGGCGGAATAATGTTCAGCATGAATCAGTACAGACACATTTTCTTGTCGGTTATAGCGAGACTGTACGACCCCCTTGGTTGGCTAGGGCCAATCATCATCATTGCCAAGACCCTGATGCAGAGTTTATGGCAAGAAAAGATTGATTGGGATGAAGCTGTTGTACCACATGTAAAGAGTGTTTGGACTACGTTTATGGGAAACTTGCCGGTCATCGCGACTTTGAAAATACCTAGATGGGTAGGGTTCTCGTGCAAGTGCATGGATTTTGCGCTGCATTGGAGAAAGCCTATTGCGGCGCCATCTACATAAGAGTGGGGAATGTTCACGGTGAAATAACCAGTCACCTACTGGTAGCCAAAACAAATATTGTGCGACACAAGTACAGTCAGTACAGACACAAAAAGCGTTTTTACGAGTTGGTATTTACTGGCGATATACAAAAAAAGTATCGACAGATTTTGGTGCATCCAAATGATAGAAAATATCAGCTCATTCTATTCCGGCCCAATGATGAAGAAGCTGTGAAAACATACCAACTCAAGACAGTGACATTTGGAGTCAATAGTGCCCCATTTCTGGCATTAAGAACATTAATACAAATTAGTAATGATTGTAAGGAATCAAATAGAAGGGCTTCGGAAATAATAAGAGATGAAACTTATGTCGATAACGTGTTGTCAGGAGGACACACAATCGAAGAAGCCAAAGGTAAAATGAAAGAGTTAAGACAGACTCTCAAGGCTGCAGCATTCCCCCTGAAGAAAATGACAGCCAATAACGAAGCCTTGCTTCATCATGTGCCCCGGGAGGATCTTCTAAACGAAGATTTTTTAAAGTTCGATGAATCCAGCACCACGAAGACTTTGGCAATTCGATGGAACGCGAAAACAGTTACGTTTTTTTTACAATGTTGAAACATTTCGCAGCTCTCCAGTGACAACGAAGAAACATAACTTGTCGGTTATAGCGAGACTGTACGACCCCCTTGGTTGGCTAGGGCCAATCATCATCATTGCCAAGACCCTGATGCAGAGTTTATGGCAAGAAAAAATTGATTGGGATGAAGCTGTTTTACCACATGTAAAGAGTGTTTGGACTACGTTTATGGGAAACTTGCCGGTCATCGCGACTTTGAAAATACCTAGATGGGTAGGGTTCTCGCCAGGGAAGGAGGTGCGATGTATCGGAGAAAGCCTATTGCGGCGCCATCTACATAAGAGTTGGGAATGTTCACGGTGAAATAACCAGTCATCTACTGGTAGCCAAAACGCGAGTGGCACCTTCGAAAAGCATCACGATATCCAAGTTGGAGTTATGCGGTGCCGTGCTGATGGCAAGGTTAATGAGCTCTCTCAATATCCGATGCTCATACGAAAAATTTATGTGGACAGATTCTTCCATCGTCCTAGGATGGCTGCAAAAACCACCACAAACCCTTAAGACGTTCGTAGCAAATAGGATTACTGAAATCAATCGACTTTCTGACATTCAATCTTGGAGACATGTCAAGTCAGAAGACAACCCAGCTGATCTAGGGACACGTGGTTGTACTCCTCAAGAGCTCACACAAAACTCGTTGTGGTGGCATGGACCTTCATGGCTTCAACAACCAGCAGGGTTCTGGCCCAAACCGAGAACTTTCGATCCCACAGATCTAGAAACAAAGAAGGTCTCAAGTTTGTATTTAGAAGTTCAAAATGAAGAAATAACCAGCAGATTTTCATCTTTTAATAGAGCCATTAGAGTGGTATGCCAAATTTTCCGTTTCTTCCGAAGATGCCGAAAAGAACATCGTCCTGAGGGAGACTCGCCTTCAGCTAAAGAAGTTATATTTGCCAAACAAAGATTAATCGCTTTGGCACAAAAAACTTATTTTGCTCAAGATTATGAAAAGCTGCAAGCAAACGCCCCTCTGAGTCGGAAGAGTTCAATCGTTACATTGGCCCCATTTCTCGATGAAAGCGGTATAATCCGAGTTGGCGGGAGGCTCGACAATGCAGGCTTGAACTATGAAGAACGACATCCAGTCTTAATACCAGATAAATCGCATTTCGCGTTACTTTTCATCGGGTACTCTCACGAGATCTTGCTACATGCGGAGCATCATATTATGCTGAGAGCCATAAGACAAGGGTTTTACCTCCCAAGGCTCCGAAATGCAATACGGAAATGTATTAGAAGTTTGGTTAATTTGTACCATATATAAACGAAAAATTAGTAACCAACTCATGGCAGCTCTGCCCCCTGAACGCGTTACCTTCTCCCTGCCGTTCACTTACACAGGAGTAGATTTTGCCGGTCCGTTTAGCATAAAATCATCTACACTTAAGAACGCCAAATTGCTGAAAGGGTATGCTGCGGTCTTCGTATGTTTTTCCACTCGCGCAGTTCATCTGGAAACATGTTCTGATCTCTCAGCGGAAGCATTCTTAGCAGTCTTTGCGAGATTCATTGGAAGACGAGGTCTCCCAAAAACTCTATTCTCCGATATTGGTCGTAACATCGTGGGTGCCAATCATAGACTCCTGCAGAATCACGCAAAGTTCCTCAAAGTAATAGGAGATAACGTGGTTGGGAAATACAGCACACAAGGAGTCACCTGGTCATTCATCCCGCCATATGCACCACACATGGGTGGGCTCTGGGAGGCGGCGGTGAAAAGCATGAAATCGCATTTAAAAAAGGTAACTTTTAAATTGAGTTTCACCTTTGAAGAATTTACAACCCTGCTTGTGAGCATTGAAGCCGTTCTAAATTCGAGACCTTTGTGTCCAACCTCCGAGGACCCAGGTGAACTTCTTCCATTGACACCTGGTCATTTTTTACGCGGTGCACCGCTCACAGCTCCCCCTGAGGCTATAGCAGTACCTCAAACGCAATCCCTGTCGTACATAAATCGCTGGCAGAGGCTGAATATATTGTTGCATGCCTTTAGTCAGCGTTGGAAGGCCGAGTACGTGAAAGACCTACAGAGACGGTATAAATGGAAGATCTGCAGAAATAATGTAAAGGAAGGTGAGTTCGTAATTATAAAAGACGATTCACTGCCTCCCACAGAGTGGTGCCTCGGCCGAATTACAAGGGTCTTTCATGGGAAAGACAGTAATATGAGAGTGGCAGAAATTAGAACCAAAAACGGACTTATAGTACGCTCCATCGTAAAACTCTGCATTCTACCAACCACGTCACCCCCTTCTTCACCCAATACGACGTCAAAATCGAAGTAAACCGCTTACAAATCCAATGATCAATCGAAGATGCATGTTTCTCATTGTATATATCTTTTATTTTCCTTCTTTTCATTCTCAGATACAAAATACCGAAGCGATCACGAAACCAAGATGCTTCCTCTGTGGTCGGAATCACGCACTGAAATACTGCCTCACCTTCAGGAAAGAGCTCATCAGCGAACGCCGCGCGGCTTTAGTGGGACAGGATGTATGCCTCAATTGTTTTGGCTATGGACACCACCGCTCTATATGCCCATCCTTAAACAGGTGTCAGACATGCCGCGACAACCATCACACGATGATTCATCACCCACATCACGAATGGAATTCGAGCTATGAATCAAATCCGACGCCCACAGACCGCGAACCAGCTGTCTCCCTGGCAGTAAAAGCGGACTCGACAGGCGCATATATGGAGCTCCCATTCCGTGAGCGAATCCTAACGTTCGACGGTGCTCGACCAGTCAACTGGCAGGCACCTATAAGAATCAGAGACGTCCCTGAAATTTGCCCAGTGGTTCAGTGCGAGTTGTCAGCCGATGGTAAAGGGCAACGGTGACTGATGGTGTGCCCCGAAATCCCTAAGTCACATGTAAAGTACGACAGTGTAAGGAATCTATTCAGCAGTTATCCGTTGACAGGCGACCTATCGTATGGCTGTTTTGACATACTTCTCCCTGAAGGTAATTTAAAAGAGCGATTCGTGCTGGTCAAGGAGCTCCGGGTTTATGTGCCTCCAGCCATCCAGCGAGAAGACCTTTTGCCATTTGCCGGAGGTCGAAAGCTAGCTCACCCTGAGCCACACAACTACGACAGAGTAGATGGTGTCATCGGCAAGGACCTAGAGGAGCGCATCAAGCAATTAGCAATGAAAAAAGCACCAAAGAACCCTAACATTATGACGCAAGACACGGTGTTTGGCGTACTCTTCAGTGGACTATGGGTTCGAAGCAACATTCCTTTTGTGAAGTCATATGCGCCCTTAGAGCCTCGTCTAGACGGGCCTTTCGCCAACTCATAAGCGGCATCAACACCACTGTTGGAGGAGACCTCCAATAGTATTCGGATCATCGCATAGTTTTTTTTTTGCCTTTAAAATCAATTTACTTTAAATCTTGTTCATCTCGTTACATACTTCATAATTTGCTTTAAACTTCTGCTACTTATTGTTTTGCATTTCTATTTACATTCATTTTCTTTATTCTAAGTACTCTCACTTCTCTCATTATTTTGTAACTCGACCTATGAACAATAGCTAATAAAAAACCAATTTTTAGTATTGAACAGCATAACCACGCAGCAAGACGTGTTTTTCTTTTCGCAAAAATCATTTCTTTATATACATAAATTTTGGCGACCGTGACAGGACAGCATATATTTTGTCTGTCCAAGAATTGGTGTTGCGTTTGGAAGGCAACTTGCTGTGTGACAGTTATATTTCGTAAATTAAAATCGTTTTGCTATATCGAATTATTAAATAAAAATATTCGATAAAACACACTAAATTTGTTAACATTTGCACATAATTTGCTATTTGCGCAAATTACCTCTTCATCATCGACAAATAACAGCTATTTGGCTTTTTGACGGTCTGACGGCTGCAACGTCGTGAGAGTATTCATCGCTTCGCTGATCTGCCACGCAACTCGTCGTTTATCATCAACTCTTGCTGGTGCAGAGCTCAGCTCTTTTCGTCGTTTCTGCTTTGAAACTCAACACACCACACATTCTCTCGCGCTCTTCGCAACAGCATCATTGCAACATTCTCTGTTGTTTATAAACATCGCTCGCTTGGATCAGCAACATTCGTCGCTCTCAACAAAGCTGCTGATTATCCACAACAGTCATCGTTCGCAACAAGGTGTCTGTGATTATCATCGCAACAAAGTTTCATCAGCGCTGCCACTGCTTGTGGCGTTTCGTCTACTCTTCTTGCTGGGCTGCTCCGTCTTCGCTGCTTGCTGCACTTTACTGCTCTGCTGATTTTCGTCATTTGCTGCTGCCTATCGCTATTTTCGTTGCTGCTTTTTTCTACGCTTGGTTTGTAAATTAATATTTTTAAAATATATCACGTAAGGTAGGTGTAAATTTGTATAAATTTACAATAATATTATTAATCTGCAATGACTGATCCTGAGGTTGCTCTTCCATCTGGTTCGGCAGAATCTGCGTCAGCTGCTGAGGTTAATTTAACCGCGCTAAGGCAAAGCAGAACTGCGTTAAGACGCAGTCTGACCGCAATGAAAAACAAAATTGAGAAGGATGAATGCACCGACGGTACCATCCTTGAATGCAGGTTACAAATTTTGGAGTCGTACTTCAAACAGCTTACGCACATACAAACGCAGATTGAGAGAGTTGTTGAAAATGACAACACACGCATGGACATCGACGAGGTCTACGTTTTAACTAAATCGCTTATCGTCACCAAATTAAAGGGACTACAACGCGAAAGCAGCCTAGATGCCACTATGTTTAATCAAAGCCGATTTGAACCAGCTCTGTCTCATCGCTTGCCTAACCTTAAATTACCAAGATTCGATGGTAAGTACAGCGAATACAAACGCTTTATTTCCACATTCAACAACCTCGTTCACAACGAGCCCATACCAACAATCGATAAATTCAACTACCTATTGAACTGCCTGTCGAACCAGGCACTCGCTGCAGTCGAGGCATTTCAAGTCACTGAGGAGAACTACAACAAAGCGCTTGAAAGACTTGCTGAGCGTTTTGATAACAAGGTGCTTATTTTGAAAGACCACATTTCTTCAGTGTGTGATATGCCTTTGCTTTCAAAACCCGATGCGCCATTGCTGCGAAAGCATCTTGATACTGCCGCTGCCTTGCGGGGCTCTCTGCTATCGTTGGGCACATTTGAAGAGCTTTTCGATGCGATGTATATACATTTAGTAGTTTCAAAGCTTGATGCCGACTCAAGAAATCGCTACAATGAATCGCAAGAATTCAAGGAAATTCCTACATGGGAAAAATGTTACTCTATTTTGAGTCGCCGCTGCCAGTTTTTGGAGAATAAAATCAAAACAACAGAAAATGCTCCGAAAATCGTGCAACATCAATCGAAATCTCATCATATGAAGAAATCTACATTTGTAAATACGAATGCCGCTTCGGTTTGCGCATATTGCAACTCCTCTGATCACTATATTGGTAGTTGTCCAAGTTTTATAGTACTTGCTCCTACTCAGCGCTTCGAAGCTGCCAAACAACGCAGCCTATGCATAAATTGTTTGCGCCCTGGTCATTTTGCTACAAAATGCACCTTCAATTCGCGCTGTAGGAAGTGTCGCTCATTACATCACACAACACTTCACTTCGATTCTTCGCGTCGCTCAGAAGACACCGAAGCTGCTACACCATCGTCGTCACTCGCACACGCTACTCCAATTGCGCTGGTTACTCGCACCATTAAGCGAGCATTTATTCCTACTGCTGTCGTGCTGATTCGTGATCAAGCCGGCATATTTCACCCGATTCGTACGCTACTCGATTCCTGTTCTGAATTAAATTTCCTTTCAGAAGAAGCTGCAAAACGCCTTAAGCTCAAATTTCAATATGATGTACAGGAGGTGTCAGGCATTGCAGATGTTCGCACAACAATTTCGCGCTTCGTTAGCACAACAATACGCTCTCGTCTCAACGACTTCGAATGGACATCATCATTTGCAATCACATCTACGATTTCCGCAAAGCAACCTGGTGAACTTGTGGACATTCACAAATGGAATATTCCTCGGGACATCGATCTGGCCGACCCAGCTTTTTTCAAACCGCAACATGTTGACCTATTAATTGGCACTGAAATCTTTTTCGACTTGCTGACAGCTGGGCGCATATCACTTGGCCGTGGACTACCATCGCTTGTCAACTCGGTCTTTCGATGGATAGCTGGCGGAATAATAAATCAAAATCTGTTACTTGTTATGTTTCCATTAAGTCGCGAGACGCAGCCATCGATTCAATGCTTGCTAAATTCTGGCAAATTGAAGAATTTAATTCTGAAAAGACACTCAAGTCGAAAGATGATGAGCTCGCTGAGGCTCATTTCGTAGGTTTGCGAAGATGGCAGACTCATGGTTCGGCTTCCGTTTAAACTTGCTCCGCAATCACTAGGGCAGTCATTTGGAATGGCTCGAAAAAGATTTATTTCGCTCGAACGTCGCTTGCAACGTGAACACACACTTAAACAATCGTACAAGGATTTTATACACGAATATGAGGCGCTCGGTCACATGTCCGAATTACAATGCACGCCCGAGACACTCCCCAATTTTTACATTCCGCACCACTGTGTACTGCGGCCAAAAAGCACCACCACAAAATTGCGCGTCGTGTTTGATGCGTCGGCTAAGTCCTCGTCTGGACTCTCGCTAAATGACACACTACTCGTCGGTCCAACTATCCAACAAGAACTCATCGTAACGTTGCTTACTTTTCGCTTAAACAAATATGCTTTGGCAGCAGACGTCTCAAAAATGTTTCGCCAATTTTTAGTTGATGAGCGCGACCGGAAATTCCAGCTTATTTTATGGCGTGACGAGCCGCAACAACCGCTTCGTACATTCAGTTTAAATACCATAACATATGGGCTTGCATCAGCACCATTTCAAGCTGTTAGGTGTCTTTTTCATATCGCCGACTTATGCAAAGACAAATTTCCAGTCGCTTCGCAATTGCTCAAGGAGGACTTTTACGTCGACGATATGCTCGCTGGGGCAGATACGCTTGAAGAGCTACATACAAAGAAAACTCAAATTACCGATGCTTTAAATTCGTTTGGCTTATCGTTGTCAAAATGGAATTCGAGTTATCATTTATTTCGCGCTGATGGTCATCAACAACTACAACTCAATTTAGACCGATCGCCTTGCACCAAGACACTTGGTACTACTTGGAATGTACTCGACGACTCATTCAAGTTTAAGCTTTCGCAAATGCCAATCAAATCACCAACTAAGCGCTCTGTCTTGTCAGCTGTGGCAAGAATTTTTGATGTACTTGGCCTTTTATCTCCAATCGTCATACGACTTAAAATTTTACTTCAAGAGATGTGGATCAGCCAATTTGGGTAGGACGACACCTTGCCCCCCAATTTACAGACTGTTTGATCTCAAGTTTACGACGATTTATGCAACATAAACAACATCGCAGTTCCTAGATACGTTTTCACCACAAACGATAGCATGGTAGAAATACACGGCTTTGCAGACGCATCGCAAAGAGCATACGGGTGTTGCATTTACGTGCGAGCTATTGTTGTCAACAACATCAAGGTTTCGCTGCTTATCGCCAAATCGAAGGTCGCACCTGTGAAGGCACAATCACTTCCACGTTTGGAACCTTGCGCCGCATTGCTACTCGCCTCAACGTGGAATAAGATACGACACAAAGTAGAGAAATACGTAAGCGATATTGTCTTTTGGTCTGATTCGCAAATAGTCTTGCACTGGCTGCAAATGCACTCTTCATCGCTGAATTGTTTCGTCGCTAATCGTATCTCAGAGATTCAAACGCAGTCCAGTGGCATTCCATGGAAGCACGTACCATCAAAGCAAAATCCAGCGGATATTGTTTCACGCAAGCGCGCTTGAATTGCCAAGCACTATGTGGTTTTCGGGACCAGATTTTTTATATTTAGATAAAGCATCATGGCCACACTCAACAACAACAAATATCCTCGATGACGAGTTGGTGAGCGCAAAGCGTCGGAAAGCTGTCACTTTTAAATGCAGTAGCAGTGGCAGCGAAGACAACATCAGTAACAACATTATCAACAACAACTCATCGCACCTGAAAATAGTTCGAATTTTGTCGTTTGTTTGGCGAGTTTTCAACAAGGCACTACCTGCTAGGCAGTTCAAGCCAGCAGAAATTTGCCTATCATCGTCGGAGCTGGACTCAAGTTTTTGGAAAATAGTTTCTGCAGTTCAGCATCAATGCTTCGGCGAAGACATCGTCAAGTTAGCAGCCAACAAGGAAATTTCTCCTGCGCTACGAAATCTCACTCCGTTTTTACACAATCTTGTATTAAATGATCACACCTATCCTGTTTTGAGAGTCGGCGGACGTCTCCTCCGAGCTCCCATCGCTTTTGACGCAAAATTTCCCGCTTTGCTTCCCAAGCAGCATCGTTTCACTCAACTTTACATAGAGTTTTTGCATCGCCAGCATCTGCATGCTGGGCCAAAAGCACTCACTGGCATCCTCAGGCAAAAGGTTTGGATCGTAAACGCAAGGGATTTGGTTCGCAAAGTGGTCAAGCAATGCGTTCACTGCTTCCACTATCAACCAAAGCTTCAGCAGCAGATCATGGGCAACCTACCCAGCGATCGCCTGAAGGCACAGCGGCCCTTTTTAGTAACTGGTCTAGACTTCTGTGGGCCATTCCTAACAAAGTATCGCATCCGCGGCAAACAGCCTTACAAAACATACTTAGCTGTATTTATATGCTTTTCATCTCGTGCCGTTCACTTTGAACTTGTTTCTGACTTATCTACTAATGCATTTTTATTAAGTCTCAAACGTTTTGCAGGTAGACGAGGCATGCCATGCAAGATCTACTGCGATAATGCAACCAACATTTTTGGAGCACGAACCGCTTTACTCGACTTTCAGCAGCGTCTATTCAGCAGCGCAACAAAAGAAGAGGTGCACGCCTACAGCAACAAAATGGGCTTCGAGTTTTGCTTCATTCCTCCCAGAGCACCACATTTTGGCGGCCTTTGGGAGGCTGCTGCCAAATCCGCTAAATCGCTGCTTGTGAAGAACATTGGCCAAGCGAGCTGCAGACAGTTGTGGTGGAAGCTGAAGCCATTCTAAACTCGCGTCCCATCTGCCCGCTCAGCGACGATCCCAATGACGGGGAGGCGTTGACGCCGGGGCATTTGCTCATTGGCACGTCTCTACTCTGCCCGCCTGAGCAACATTTTGATGACAACCAAATCAAATACCTAACTCGCTATCAACGTGTTGCATACCTCAAGCAACAATTTTGGGAGCTTTGGCAACGCGATTATCTCCATCACTTGCAGCAAAAGAGCAAGTGGCATAAGCCAATCAGCAACGTCGCAAAAGGCCAGCTAGCAATAATTCACGAAGACAACACGCCACCTCAAATCTGGCTTCTCGGTCGCATCGTTGCAACACACCTGGGAGCAGATGGCTACGTGCGTGTTGTTGAGCTCAAAACCAAAAAGGGGTTCCTTAAACGCCCCATCCACAAAATCGCACCATTACCTTTGAGTTTGGCACCTCAAGGGGGGGAGGATGTTGGAGGAGACCTCCAATAGTATTCGGATCATCGCATAATTTTTATTTTTGCCTTTAAAATCAATTTACTTTAAATCTTGTTCATCTCATTACATACTTCATAATTTGCTTTAAACTTCTGCTACTTATTGTTTTGCATTTCTATTTCAATTCATTTTCTTTATTCTAAGTACTCTCACTTCTCTCATTATTTTGTAACTCGACCTATGAACAATAGCTAATAAAAAACCAATTTTTAGTATTGAACAGCATAACCACACAGCAAGACGTGTTTTTCTTTTCGCAAAAATTATTTCTTTATATACAACCACTTTAAGGCCGGGAGCATGTTGAAGCCATGTTCAACAGGGTTTTTTGAAGACTCCTTGACCCACCTTAGGTTTAAGACATATTTCTGTTTTTTTTTTTTTTTTCATTATTTAATGTGCTCCATTTGCACAAATTTCGGTACATTGGATTCCATTTCATTATGTTCCCTTTGTTTTTGACTCATATACATACATATGTACATTTCTTAAAGTTATTTTTGTATGTATGACACATTTCATATCGTTCCTTTTTTGGTCATTTTTTTATTCTCATATACGTATGCATATAGAAGTAGAGGCGGCATTGAAGTTAGTCCGTCAATTTGTTTTTTAGTTATAAGACAGATCTCAATAAAGCAAGAAGCTTTTACATTCATAACTCCAAGATTTGAAGTCATTTAATTTTTTTTAAATCTAAAGGAATTGATCTCCTTAATCCCTGTAAGGATTAACATATTTTGTTAAAATTTTTGGTTTTATATCCAATTTTTCGATACAAGAGTCCAGTAAATTTTCCATAACGATGTCAGCAACTATTGGAGAAGCTGGTGAGCCGATTGGGAGTCCCTTTTGTTGCAAATATATCCTCCCATCATGTTGGAAATATCGGTTATCCACTATTAAAAGTCTTAATATATCTAAAAATAAAGACTTATTAATGTCTGTATGTTGCTTTAATGTGTTCCATTTTTCCTCTATGATACTGATAGCTAAGTCTACGGGAACACTCGGGAATAGAGATACTACATCAAACGAAACTAAAATGTCGTAACTATTAATCTTCTGGTTCTTTATTCTGTCCTTAAATTATATTGCATCTTTTACATTATATTTTAAATTTTCCGTTATCTTTTTAAGGCTGTTTGTAATGTATTTACACAGTTCATATGATGGTGAGTTAACAAAAGAGCAAATTGGTCTTAATGGAAAATCTTCTTTGTGTATTTTTGGAACTGCATATAATCTCGGTGCTGTTGTTTTAAGTTTATTCTTCTGTGTTTGATTAATAATTCCTACTTTTTGAAGCTCGTCAACGAATTTATTATTCTTCCTTTCTAGTGTACTCGTAGGATCTTTGCTCACTAGCTTGTATTCTGCTGTATTTCCAACAATGTTGCCTATTCTCGAGTCATAGTCACATTTCTTTATAGGTACTGTTGCATTTCCCTTATCAGCATTAACAATTAAAATATCCTTATTACTTTTAAGGAATTTCTCTGCCTTGCTCACTTTATCTAAAAAGAATTTATCTGTACTCGTTAGTTTCATTTTATTCATTTGACTATCTAACATTGTCGTTAATTTAGTCCGCGATATTTCCTGTTCTTCCCTTTCCTCTAAAGTTCCCCCTCTGCGATCATTTTCAAAATTGGGAAATCTTTCCTCTCTACTGGTAGTGCATGTTTCTGACCAAGTGAAAGAATCCACTTCACCTCTCTCGGAATGTCTACGTCAGTTTTATTAACAAACCACTTTTCATTTAATTTAAATCCTAAATTCTTTTCTTGTAAATTTACAAGTGAATTAAATTTCCTTTGATGTACTTCCTTTGTCCTATTATTTTTTGATATCGTTATCCTATCCTCATATTCTATAACTTGTCTAACTTCTTCTTCTGAAAAATATCTACCTAAATTATTTCTTATAGTATCCATCTCATTATTAGTTTCCCTTAGTAACACGTGCTTTTGTTTGATTGCTAGATTGAGTAGTTTGTTGTGTAACTCTTGTGTATAATTGGAAATATTTTGTTGAATTGATGGCAACCCATTTTCAAAAAAGATTCTTTGTATATTCCTAGTTGAGTTTGTGAAGAAATTTGGAAAAATACCTGTTTTTCGACAACGAATTAGAAAAGTAATTGTCGACCTTATCCTAACGATCTTGTCCCTGGTTGTCTTTAACCTCTTAATTATTGATCTCGTTCGATTATCCCTCTTGAATTTTCCATAACCCATTCTCGTCTGGATGTGCTCTCCAATTTTAGTATTTTTATTCTGTTGTTCGACCTTTTCCGTATCAATAAATAATCAATATTCTTCGAGCTTGAGGTCAGATTTGCTGTTGTTATATTTATTTTCCTCGATATTTCGCTACTCCTTTGTGTAGCATCATCAGGAGATATAAATAATATTTAACAATTAAAACAAAACAAAATTAACAATTATGAAAAAATTATGTCAATTTAAAAATGTTCAAACAAATTTTCCCGCCTTTTTTTAAAATTTTCTGAAGTTACACAAACAAAAATAATGTTCGTAAAAAGTTCATATAAATTAACCCAAAGAAAAATATTAGATTGATAAACAATTCTTGCTTAAATGGTTCTACTTTTTACTAACTAAATGTCTGTAAATTTGGGCTACATTATCTGTATCTGTTTTATAGTTAATTCCTTTCAATGTTGGTGTAGGGAGTTGTTTGATAAAATCGTCAAAATGAAAATGCAGCTTTAATGTCATCGATGTGCCAATTTTCTCAAAATCAGCATTCCTTTCACCCATTCTCTTGCTTCCGGTTCCGCGTCTCGATACCCTCCCAAGACTCTTGTGCAGACACGGTGAAGGTAAAGCCATGCCATTGAATGATTATAATCATGAAGCGATGATTCAAAGTTGCTCATGAATAGCTTTCTAATGTCAGGCCATTAAGTATGCCTGTTAAATGAAGACAAAAAATAAAGACAGAAAAGAAAATATTAACAAAGTGAAAATAGTACAATGAGGTGAACATAAATTCGTTTTAAGTTTACTACAATACCTTTTTTAATTTTGTCATCGCTACGCTTTGGGAAAACGCTTTTCAAATAGTCGAATGCGTTTTGGGCAATTTACAACGGCTACTTCGATGAATTTTTTAACAATTCCCAATTTTATGTGGAGCGGTGGCAGCAAGATGTCTTGAGTAGTGTTTATTAAAGGTGCATTCATCAGTTTATGTTGTTTCATTTGTTCCTCCACACTTCCTCTTGGTCTCCACGAATTACATTGGTATTGATTCAGAGGTGAGCGCGAATCCCAATTACAAAGAAAACAAAAGAATTTTGGAAAGCCGCCCTTATCGATGATCCCTTGCAAAATGTTGATGACCTTCAAATCACAGCAACTCTTCCATTTATTTTCGTAGTATTTGATTTTTTCCATTATATCTTTCAATGTTTCATAGCTTTCTTCCATGTTAATACCCATTGCTAGCGGAATGGAAGGTTCTCGGTTCGACACATGCAACAACACTGCTTTCAAGCTTGAAACAGAACCATCAATAAATAATCTCCACTCACTAGCGATGTAGTTCATTCCCATTTTTACCACCAAAGCTTTTACATCGTTAAAGTAAGCGAACGAATTGTCATCATTTATTAGAGTGTAGAGGCTCTGAAATTCAGCTTGCCGTTTGCGGTACGCCGTAGAGTTCACATTACCATGTGTGAGTTTTCTTTGCTTTAAAAACGCTGTCAAAAATATGGCAAGTCGCTGCGATAGTCCCAATATGGCCACAATGAAATCCATTTCCATTTGTGTCATTAGTTGTGGTCCATCTCCTCCCTGTTGGGGCTCATAATCGGTATCAAAAGGATCTTCATAAGTAACACCACTTGCTCTAGTCATTCCTGTACATTCTGTAGTACGATCTGGAGTTGACGGCCTTGGTGATACAAAATGTTCAGGTGCAAGCACTGGTAGTGTGGCTGTTACAGTTGCTTTATAACTTTTGTTCCTCTCAGCATATCGATTTAGACCACATGTGTAATTTACGCATGCATAGCAACTGGTTTCATCATGATTACCTGGGAGATTCATCCAGTTTACCGGCTTACAATACTTCATACTATGTTTGCCTCCACTCAACGATGCCATGAGATTATTATAACATTGGTGACACACTGTATTAGGTGTGTAATTTTCACCGGTCAAGTCTTCTTCGTCGAAAAACAACTTACATGCTTTCTTGCACTAGTTACGAGATTCTTTTCCTTTTGCAATGTTGTAGAACTATTTTTTCTGATTTGATGACCTCAAACGTAGCAAAAGAAATCAATATTTTCACACTGCATATTGAAATTGTCCGTTGCCAATGTTTTGTGCGAATTATGCTGTAGCACTTTCACTTTTTTTACTTTCACTTTCACTTTATAACTTTCACCGCTGAGCTCTCGTTGACGTCGCGCTGTGTAATGGTTCGATGTGAGCGTCGTGTCGCTTGTGAATTCAATGCAGATGTTTGCTTCCAGGTAGTTTTTTGATAGAAGTTTTTTTGATTTTATATGTTCACAATTTCATCTTTATGACAAGAGCTACAATGTCTTTCCAGGTATTTTTTGTTATATTTTGGGTTGTTTTTATGTGAATTCAATGCAGACGTTTGCTTCCAGGTAGTTGTTTGATAGTTTGGGCACGGGTACTCACCCACCAGCTGGAGCATTTTTATTAGAATGCACTTACTATCAGTGAAGGTACAGTGCACTCACACACTCGGCCTCCTCACTGACAATTATTTACGTTTAAGGGTTTGGAAATCAATATTTTTTTTTAAAGAAATCGCTTATTTTCTTACACTTCAATTGTTTTTAAGCGAAATTTTTTAAAATTTTGTTAAAAAACCCTCACTATCTCCGGTCTTAGAAGGGTTAATGCGGAGTATTATACATTAAAAAAAAGCTTGAAGTGTTGACTTTTACTGAGTCTGGGAAGAAATAAGTTTACTAGGGCTGTTTTTTGAGAAAACCAGATTTTTATTAAAAAAGTGAGGTTAAAAAACCTTTTTTTTTTAATTTGCCCCAATGAGTTAATAAAAATTAACATATTTATGTACAGATTTATAGCGTTTTCAAAGGTCTTATCAATGATACCCATCTCAACCAGATCGGATTAGAAATGGGTGAGATATAAGCGATTATATACTCAAGCTATAAAGGCCTACATCTGAGGAAGTTGGATCGGCCTCCTTAAAATAACTTTCGGGGTTTAATCAGCGCTGTAAGCCCTACCAGGCCAAAGAAAATTAGCGCATTTTTCATACAGTAAATTTGTTCGTAAAAGCGGAAAATAAAAACACGCTTTTTGGACGATTTTTCGCAAATTTTTTAAAGTTTTTCGCGATTTTGGCCTTGAAGATGAAGTTTGTTTGATTTTATATGTTTACAATTTTTGTTTCTTATGAGAAGAGCTACAACTTTATCTCAGAGAGTAAATCAAAATTCCGAACGGTTTGCAAGATATGAGCTTGAGAAAATTATCACTTTTTTGCAAAAATTACACCGAGGCCCCACTTCTTTGGGGGCCCATAAAAAACAACCTGGCGGACTATGGGCAAAACTGGGAGACAGAGGTCTTTTTTTTTTGGTCTTTTATCACGTAGTGGTGTCCGTATATGGCAATATTTTTTCGAGTTGCACTGTGTTAGTTGTCGAAAACACTTAAAATAATATATGTAGTAAAAATCGAACTTATATACTTTATTAAAATAAAATTGTATTTCAAATTAAATAAAATAAATAGTTTTCTGCGCGAATAATTTGATTTTCTGACTTGAATAAGAATTGATTCAACTTTTAAATTTTTTTTCAAATTTAAATGATGATAATCTCTCTAAAATTTGAACAAAATTTTCGAGTTTAAATCGGTTTAATGTGAATTTGAGGAAACCGTTTAAGTCAAATTTGGATAGACTTAAATTTTAATTTAAAATTAAAACGATATTGGCAAATTTAAAACACAAATAAGAATAGTTGCGTTTTTTGTAACTTATATACGTTCTCCCATACAAAATATATCTGGTATAGGTTAACGGGTAAAATTATAACTGTTAAGCCTATCGGGGATAGGTAGCAAAACAAAGTAGTTAAAATATAGTGACAGCTAAAATGTTCCAAACATTGTTTTGACAAATGTCTACCAAAAACGAACCAAAATTAATTGTGACAGGAATTCGTAAAATACAGTGGTGTGCGATGAAATAGAGTCACACACTCGTCAAAACTTTTATTCTCTGCAAATCAGTGGTCCAAGATGTTTCATGTCAAGAAATTCTGAACCTGATTGACCGGTCCTCTGCTGAGTATAATGCCGTCATTTTTAATAAATTTTGTACACTACTGTTCTCCAGGTCAGTGTCAGTATTTTAAATGCTATGTAATGACGTGTGCTATAAAATAGAGTCAATTACAAACAAAATATTTTTTTTTTTTTGAAATGGTTAATGGTAGTTTGGATTTGAATTTGAAAACAAAGTTTAGCTTCTAAATATAATTAATGTTTATTAATAGCATTAATAAATTGTCATTATTGACGTTCCAAAATGGGCCGATGTAAATATTGCAATCATGAGAGCCAAGAAAGAATAAAAGAGACGATAAAAGAATTCAGAAGCTACATAGAAATTACTGACATAATTGGATGCTCAAAGAAAATGTTGGAGACCGGAATAAAATATAACCCCAATCCAGGAAACAGACGGTAAAACCCTGAAAATTACAGAACATTTGGAACCAAAAATATTGCGCCACGTAGAGTTCGACTTTTGTTACCTCTTCCGCCCTTAAAAGGCAATACGATCGGGATGTGGACACCTCTACATTAAGAAAAATGCTAACTAAAAACAATTTAAAGGCAAAAAGTGTCCGAAAAGTTTCATTCTATCCAAACGGAACGTTCAAAAAATGTTGCATTTTGCAAAGGAGCATGTGAAATAGTCCGTACGCAAATGGCGAAATATTTTGAGGACAGCTGAAACTAAAGTGAGATTGGGTAATTATGATAAGAGTAATCTTCCTGTACGAAGACCTTCCAACACCGAATTCCAGCCCTAAAACACAATCCAAACAGTTAAACGTGGTAGCGAAAACATAATGGCACGGGGTTGTTACTCTTACATTGGGACAGAACCTTTATTCCAAATTGAACAGACAATGGACGCTGCATATTATACCACTGTATTAAAAAAACATCATGATGCCTTGTGCTAAATGGAAAATTTTGCATCGAAGCGAGCAACAGCTTCGTTTGAAAATAATAGTGTCATAGATTTAAGATGGTCTATGCAGTAGCCGGGCTTAAATCCTATTCAGAATTTGTGGCGCGACATTAAAGTGTCTATCAAAGGAATAAACCAATTTAATAAAGATGAGCTTATGACACTGGTACAATCGGCGTGGAAAATATGACTTGTGGAGACTTGATGATTCAATGTCAAGGCGTTGCTTAGCTGTGATAAAAAATAATAGTTATTTCATAAAGTACTGAGATAATATAAAGGACTAATGAAACATACATTTTATTTGACACAGCTATTTATTCTAGTTCAGATGATGAATCGCGATGACTCTATTTTCATTCACAGGAAAAACGGGGCATTTTCAAAGATTTTGATTTATACCTAATGATTTAATTTTAAATTACGACATTAATGTTCTAAAATGTCATATCTATTTTTTAATTGAACAATTAAAAATAAAAGTTATAAACAAAATTTAATTTTTCTACATTTGTTTTTGTTTTGAAAATGTTGATTAGTGTTGACTCTATTTCATCGCACACCACTGTAAATACAAAATTTTTCAATGTCAAAATTTCTGGCTTACATCATTTAAATTTATGAATATGGGCTACAATCTTTACTTAAGAATAACCAGATGCAGCTGTACATGAACTATCTCATTAAAGGTGAACATTTCGTGAATTATACAGAGAGGGTTTTCATCATTACTCAAAATTAATGGATTTTTTGTTTGTGGTTTTCAGATCTATCTTTCTGTTACATAACGTAATAAATATCCAGAATATAATGTCCTGCGTATAATATTTTATGAACATTTTTTATCTCTTTTGAAATGATTTCCAAGTAAGGGATACAATATTTATGCACCGATTGAAGGCCAAACTAAGAAAAAGTTCCAAGCTTTTGTACCCACAAAAAGGACAGTATCTTGTAGAACACATTTTCAAACGAAACATTATTTGGAATACAAATCCATTGAAGTGTCTTGCAGTACACTTTTTCAGTGTATTGTAGTACACGATATTTACAGATGTCTTGCAGTGCACATTTTCAATACGAAAGTGTCTTAAATTACTAATTTTCTGTAGAAAATTATCTTACCGTAAATAATTGTTCTCCATGACACTTTGTATGGAAAACTTTTGTCGAATTCGCCTTTTCTGTAAGAAATTGTTTACGAAGATTATTTTTATGAAAAGTCAAATTCTTCAGAAATTGTATGGCGAAAATCGTACCTCATAGAAGAGACAGTCTTCATTACTAGATAAATGTATAGGATATATTTTTTACACAATAGTGCATTGAAGCACACAAGCGCGAGCTTGCGAGAAGCTGACCAATTTTTGGAAGTATAACATTATTTATATATCAACACTTTGCATGAATGATTTCCCATAACATCCCATGAAGGGATTGGTGAGGGCATTACATTAAAACAGACTTAAACAGACTAATACATAAACTTTTGGGGGTAAAATATTCGTTAAATTAAGCGATCAACAAGCACGAGCTTATGGGTGTTACTGATCTTTTCTTCAGCCCTTAGATTATATATATGGAATGGACAGTCCCATTTAGCAAGTTAACCAAACAGTTGATGGAAGTTCGAATCATGGGATTTTAAGTCACTAGTGGGCCAATACCCCCTCGTCCAGCGCCAAATCCACCATGAGTATTCGAATAAATCTTAAGGGTTCGTTTATCCAATTTATTTTTATTCATTACAACAATGATTGGCTCATTTAGCAAGTCACCCCACCCAAGAATTTTAAATAATCTGATTTATCAATTATGGGATGTTTATGAAATTACTTTTTCAATTCATCGACAACTACTTAACCATGTTAGGGGTAGGCCTTATCGGTTTCAATATTGGGAAATTCTGGTCAATTTTTTAAGAAACAATAAGTGGCACACATTTTAATTTCCAAAATGACAGCTTTTAAAGGGATAACATACAGTGGCTTTCATAAAAAGGAATTAGATCAGTGCAATTAAAGAGATCAAAGCAAATTTTAAAAATGACTTCTGTGGCTGATTCCAAATGATAGATGCATATTCTAAAATATTCGATAGATATGAAAAATATTTTCTTTGCGTATGGATCTGAAAATGTAGCATTATTCCAACGGATAAAATATAATAAATAATACACTTTCGGAACTAAGTAGTTCAAGTGACCAATGAACGCCAATTCCACACCGATCATATGAAAATACTTATTAATGCTAAAGATCAATACATTGACTATGAACTAAGCGGTAACTATTTATATTCACTTCATCCTGCAAGAGTACATCATTCATGGGATCGATAGTTTTAAAAATCCTAAGACCATCTGTATACAAAAGTTGTTTTGATGTTAAAAACATTGATCTACTTATGTACCTAGATTAATAAAATAAAAACGGTTCAAGTATATCATCCTGAGGAATGTCAGAGGTTGGTATGTAAATGTTCGAATAATAATCATCAACACAAACTGAGCTCTGCCTAAAGGTCAAATATGATCAATAACGATAGAGGAGTGAAAGCCATAGGTTAATAGTAATATATCAGAATTAACTTTAGGAAATGCTTTGGAGAAATCAGGGAATATTGAATTGCTTTTAACACCTGCCAAAGTTACGTAGACAAAATTTTGTAAAATTATAATAAATACAATGTTTGTGGTATTCTGCAGCTAAATATCTTGGACACAAGATCTGAAAGTTTTAATCGGGAAGGCTGGCAAACGCTTTGGGATATTCATATAATGCATGAATGAAAATTTATGTATGTATGTAAATGTATCAAGTCCACGTCAAGGGTTTTCTCCAAATATATTCACCACTACGTGATAAAAGACCAACAAAAAAGACTCGTGTCTCCCAGTTTTGCCCACAGTCATGCACTTTTTTTATGTGCCCCCATTTTGGCAAAAAGTGATAATTTTGTCAGGCTCATATCTTGCGAACCGTTCGGAATTTTTAGTTACTCTCTGAGAAAAAATTGTAGCTCTTGTCACATACATATAAAACATAAAAAACTTCATCTTCAAGGTCAAAATCGCAAAAAATTTTAAAAATTCGCTTTTTTACCTTGTTTCCCCTGTTCAGGTCCATAGGTAGCAAACCGTTAAAAACTCAAGGAAACAATCAACTACAAAAATTTACCTAAGATATCAATAAACAACTTTCTAGAAAATATGAATTTCCTAGGAATGGTTCTTAATCGCCCAGGTGATCATGATGAAACCAATTGATATGCATGCGTAAATTACACATGTCGTCTATTACACATGTCGTCTGAGAAGGAAAAAATTTGTATTACACATGTCGTCTGACATGTATTACACATGTCGTCTGAGAAGGACAAAATTTATAAAGCAACTGTCACAGCCACACTACCAGTGCTTGCACCTGCAAATTTTGTATCACCAAGGCCGCAAACTCCAGATCGTAGGACAGAAATACTGTATTATTTAGAGTAAAACGGCACATCGATGACATTAAAGCTGAATTTTCTTCATTTTCATTTTGACGATTTTATCAAACAACTCCCTACCGAATCCGATGGGCAAGGAGAACGGTTTCAAAAAACCATAACGCCCATGGAAAGACGGTACAAATTTTATTGATGCATTGTTTTGCATTCCTTGTTTGATTTCTTTTATAATTCATTTCAGGTATGTTGGTGGAGTCACAGGATCACCCTGTATGATGTTAATGATGTATTTGAAGAAGAAAAAGCTGAGGGCAGTCTGGTAGCAACGTGCCTGTGGACTCCATAAGTTCTGAATCAGAGTCAGATTAGGACGACGATTTGGATCCACAACTTAATAGAGTGGGATTTGCAAGTCCAGGGCCATTAACATTGTAAACATAATACGAATATTGTTTTAGATAGCAGAGTATCTCAATGTTGAAGTAAAGAAAAAACAAATTAAATTAAAAAATTGTCGGGAAATTTTTCACTTTTGCGGCTACCTAAAGGGTGTTAAGAATCATTTCTTGGACGTTCATATGTTCTAGAAAGTTGTTTCTTGAGATCGTAGGTACCGTTGATTGTTTCCTTGAATTTTTAACGGTCTGCAGGGGAAAAAGGTAAAAAAAAATTTTAACCTTGAAGAGGAAGTTTTTTTTTGATATTGTATGTTGAAAATTTTTGTTGTCTATGACAAGGGTTACAACGGTTTGCAAGATATGAGCCGGACAAAATGTGTGTTAGTGACTAGTGTGAATACACACCGCAGTGGCTTAACGGGCTAGACGCTGCTGAAGATGATGCTTCACAAACATCGAAACGATCGTCCAGCGAATGTGTGATCTAATCCCACCCGCGTCATTTAAATTTTTTTCACTAACCGGGGAAAACATGATGTCTTATCCTAAAGGAAATTACAACTTCAAAATTATCACTTTTTTGCAAAAGTGACACCGAGGCAACAAATCTTTGGGGGCCCATAAAAAAAGTGCATGACTTTGGGTAAAACTGGGAGTCACGGGTCTTTTTTTGGTCTTTTATCACGTATGATTTAAAAATTTACACACAGTGCTATCGATCATTAGCTATGATCTTTATTTCAAATGAGTGCATGTCCTACAAGATGCCAACAAAAATATAATTTCAAATGGCATAATTTCGAAGTAGTTTTTTTTTCGTAATAGTACATTGTAAGAAATTTATAGAGACACTCATTACATTTTCCTCAGTCACTCCAGGGACATTAGGTGTTTTCTGAATAAAACGCTTGTAAATATTATCACTTATTTTGTATGGAGAACTAAATGATATCAAGCGGCACTTGCAATTACCGCTTCTACTTTAATCTTAAGCAGATATAAAGTTACCAGTTTGAAAATTATATAAAGGCTGTGTGGGCGGATTGATTCAAATATTTTTCACCGAACAACATTTTGAAGTTTGCGTGGTGAATTTCTAGTGTCAAAAATTAGACTACTCTAAATTTTGACAACGAACCAAATAATGACATTAGTATAACAAGAAGTATTTAGTAAGGTAAAATAGCATTAACAATGCTGATTGGGTTTGTTTCATTCATTTGGTAAACACAAATTGTCATATGCTGTTTAAACAATTGTGTTTGCATTGTTTAAAATTAAAATTATAAAGATATGAATTTTAAGCTGTATTTTTTCATTTTAATCAGCTCATATTAAAACCGAAGGTTGTTATACAGCAGCAACAAATCAACACAAAATAACATTTTCTAATCTACTGCCACCACCTTATGAATACATCTTGCTGAACAGGGACACACATTGTTTTTGAAGTTTTGGTTATTTCGTTTATTAAAATTAAAAAGTTTCTTTAAATTATAAAGGCCTCAAAAATAAGTGGAACAAGTGAAAAATTCATAACATGAATTCGCACAGCAAAATGACAACATTTTATCTACAACATTTTTTTATTCACCCAATATTACCACGGACTAAAAGAGTTCGATTCGCCCACACCCAAAGTAGTAATTTTTAAATGTTCCAAAATATTCAATCATATTTAGAGCAGTAGTTTTCTCTTTTATTGGAAAAATTATTCCATATCTTATGTACCAATTTGTTTTTATCAAAGTAGGGAAAATCTTCCCGTTCTTTTATGATCTTTTCTCATGGAACTAGTCATATACATGTGCGCGTGTTTACAACACCCAGTTTTTGTTAATTGTTAGTGTTATAATGTACTAATTTACATAGACTGACACTATAGTAATATATTTGTTTTGACAAATTGTATTGTCTTCTTAAATTTGATTGCATTTAACACTTCTAAACAAACATTCAATTTAGGATTTGTCACAATTAACGACATCATCATGTTCTCCACTGCTTAAGAAAACATTTTTAAATGCAAAAACAAACCGAAAACATTAGGGTACGTTTTACAGTTGACACTTAGATAGCATTCTCCACTTAAATTACGTTTAAATTGATATTAATTTTAAGTAACTTCTAACACATGCATTTTGAACGGATACGGAACACGGCAAAAAAAAATTAACTCTTATGAAACGGGTGAATACCAGAAAGATAAATCTTCATTTATCAGTAAACTTAAATGCCAAATGCAACTGTAAAACTAGCCCTAATCACGAACTCACCGTAATTGACCGTTGTTGTTGATTTCCTACTAGAGTGTTCAAAACCGGTATTTTCGAATAACCGATTTTCGAATCATTCGAAAAATCACTTTTTCCTAAAACCGGTTTTGGTTTCACAGAATGTGGAAAACCGATGAAACCGCTTAATTTTCGATTTTAATTACGGATATTTTTCGGTTTTTTAGTTTCGAATGAAAAATAATATGTTAAAATTTTTGTAAACCGATTAATACAAAATCAACACAAAATGACATTTTCTTGTCTTGTTTTGTTTGCCCGTAATGAGGGTCATGATTATTCTGAAAATATAGCAGTATTGATCAGATTTTAATATTTTTAAATTTTTCGTTAAAGAACACATCAGCTAATTCATTTCAATTCAATTAATTTTCAATTTCACTTAAATTTAGCCCAATTCAGTTCAATTCCATCAATTTAGTCAAAGTCAATTCAATTCAATAAGTCGAATCTAATCTATAATTCAGTTCAATTCTTTTTATCTTCTTAATTGAGGTGAACTGAATAGAATTGGTTTTTAGTGAAATGAATTAAATATTTTTATTGGTCTTTCAATCTCAAAATTTCACAGCTGTATTTAAATTTAACAATAACGTTTTATTTGTAAATTAAAATGTAAATCATATTCCAATTTGCAAAGTATGTTTACACCCCTATTCTGTGTATGTGGTAACAATAAAATTGTAACCGCAAAATTGTTACAAAGTCTGGTATGTCTGGTATTCTGGCAACACGGTGACGACGAAAAATTCACCTCGTAACAAATAATTCACCTCACAATAACAGGTTGTCAAAAGCAGAGAAAACAAAACAAAAAATAGTGTCTTCTGCACAAAATGAAAACGGCAAAAAAGGAAAAGCAAGTATTTACTTAGGCTATTTGAGCGCACCGCAAAGGCACAGCTGGATTGCTATGCGAAAAGAATACACCTGCGCATCCGCGTTAAATAGAAGAACAAATTTGCTTTAGCACAAACTCTCTGATCTACTCCCAAATTTCATCACCGACAAAAGTTTTTGCGCTGAGTTCAAAAAGGTGTTTTCCCCCGCGATAGGTCTAACTACTTGAGATATAGGCCTTTAGAGCTTGAGTATATAAACGCGCATATCTCAGGTACTTAATTTTGTTATCCCATTGCGGAGCTAATTAAAAAAACTATTTTTAACCTCACTTTTGATAAAAATTCATTTTTTCCAAAAAAAAATACCTATTATACTCCGACAATAGGTATGTCCCTTCAAAGACCGGAAATATTTACTTTTAAATTTTTAAATACATTTCGCGCTTTTCAATCTTTCTACCACAGAAGCAAGTGCTTTCTTCTTTCTGCTTCATTCCCATAGCACACAGTAACAAAAGTCATTCCTCCATTTAATTATGCCCTCTTGTCGTTTTGGTACAAAATATATTATTTATTTTTTCCCATATACACTTTTATTGTACACTTGAATACAAATATTTATGACAATTGTTACATTACTGTAAATAGTAACCGTGGTGACTTTTGTAACCCTGCCAGAATAGGGGCGTTAATGTAAAATTACAAATTTAATTCATTTTAAACTTATTTAAATTTGAAAATAATGTTCGAATTTGAACGGAATTTTAATGAATGATAATCTTATAAAGTGTAAAAAATTAATTGGTAGACCTATTACAATTATTTACTTGTTATTCGACTGATGCAATCATTGCGAAATTAAAAACTGTTTAAAATCGTATTATTATTATATTTCATGTGTCGTGTTACTTAATTCGAAAAATATGAAATATATGAAAATTATATCTATTTTGTTTACGTATTAAAAGTTTTTACGAACATTTAACACAAATTGAGTATAAACCGGTAAACCGATTTCTAATAACCGGTTTCTGGATTATTCGAAAATAATGGTTTTCAAAATAACAAAACATTAACCGGGTTTTCGGTTTTGAACACTCTATTTCCATACTCTATTTCTATATACATACATATACGTATGTATATATATGTTGTAAATCCCAGATTGTTTGCTTAAGAAACTATATGAAGGTTTAAGGTGTGAAAATACAGAACTAGGTGTTACAGGGCAAACATTGGTAACCGAAGGGTTAATGGTACTTAACAAATTTACATTTAACAGTATAGCACAAAACTGATACAAGAGTGCGAAATCGAGATGAATATCCGTCAATGCTTGGTTTCAATTTATTTTGTTGTTCTTTCGTCATAATTACGACTGTTCTCCTCATCTGCATCTCGTTCTTATGAACTAGAGTTTGACAGGCTTCACACAGAAGAATTTTACATGCGCAAGGTTTTAGTTTATATGAGAATGAATGAATGAAAGAGTTACAGACATGGTACAAATATAAGCATTGTAAGTTTCCTACCGAGCTATTGTCAAAATCAGCTGATAAACATGTTACAATTCATTTACTATTAGGAATAGATCAAATCAAAAGAAATGGAACTCACCCAACCAACTTTGATAGTTACTGGGTACGATGAAGTTTAAACAAAGGAAATGAGCAGGGCTGACGGTACTACCTTGAATTTGTACCATCATCCGCCATTTTCTACGCGAAGTTGGCTGCAGATGCAAATATTGCATTTCGTTTAATTTTTTGTTTCGTTGTTAATGTAATTGTGGGTAATGAAAAAATAAAAGTGTTTCCTTTGATGTTGATGGTAAAAAAGCGTCTCCTATGCAATCAATTAATGTTGTTATTATTTTATTTGTTTCTTTCACTTCCATTTTTCCCATAAATATATAATATTTTCGGGCGAAAAAAATTTGTTCACAATTGAAATAAAATTGGAATGCCAAGAAAGCAGGAACGAGGAAGTTGAACAAAGTCCAAATTAGTCGCTCCTGCACTTTTTTTTGAAAAAAATGTGTTAAATGCATTTTAGCACTTTTTGGGCAATGTTTTCCAAATTGAATTTTTTCTGGAATATATTGATATTTTTGAGGTTTAGTAAGAAACCCTCTAAACTAACGTTTATATCCAATCAATAATTATATCATAACTACTTCAAGTGTTTGGACTACTTCAAGTTTTCCTTAAGTGTTTGGATGCCAAAAATGTATGAATGTGAAATTTGTATATGAAATCCTTAATTGCAAGGAGTGTTGGTTCAGACTTTTTTACAAGCCTTTCATGTAATATAAAATGGAATAAACTGTACTGTGATTTATAGAAAATATGACTCAGAATATGAAAAATTTAATTTAACCATAGCATGTTGTTTTATGAATTTGGCCCTAAATATATTATTGGTCCAATCCGAGTGGACGGTTCTGGAGTCCGATTTTGTTACTAGGTTTAAAAACACGGACCTTTCAAAACTGCGTCATCAGTGCGTGTAAGCAACGTATACGTTGTACCAAACAAGCTCTCGACACGATAAAAAAATAACAAGCCTGTGTTAGATAACACGGGCGCATAGGTCAGACGTAGAATACGTTAGTCATTTTGCAATTAAAATATATGAATTAAATATAAATTTTGATAAATGATTTAAATCTATCTAATATATACGCATACAGCTGATAGCTAGTTATTAAGTTTTTGTAACATAAGTAGGCGTTTGCATGTATTAAAGTTAATTAATTTTAGATAGGATAAGTTATGTGTGATAAGTTATTTTATGTATGTACAGTATAATTTTTAGTAAAATAAGACAACAACAAAACTACCAAAATGATGGCGTTAACCCAAATAAGTTTGGAAACCACTGATCTAAACGATTGGAATAGTTTTGAACAAGATTTATTAATTTATTTTTTAGTTTGTGTGCTCGAAGACTGTATGCCATATGTTTAAGGATGGAACTATATCTAGTTTAACGTATTACATTATAGCGACATCTTCATTTGAAGTACAGCTACAGCAATACGTTTTATGATATGGCAGCACAATAGATTAGCTGCTTTCCAACTACTTCCCAATGTATTCACAGAAATGTGTTTAGGAAAAACGCCATTGATATAGTGAGCGTATACATCGCCAATCCTTTGTATTAATGTACATACACACACATTTACACGCTGCTCGCAGAAGTAAACAAACGACAGCAAAGATCCCAGCGGGCAAAAAACCGAGCCTTAGCGAGTGTTACGCTAAATGCTCGCAAACGGGCTCAGAAGCGAGTATTTACCGGACCAAAACCGGGGGAGAAATTAAACTCGCCCAAATATTCGCAAACTGGTTTAAAAACGGGTGCTAAACGGACGAAAAAAGAGAGAGAAACATTGTTGTCGTTGTGTCGTGGGCCAAACAGAGGCACACACGTGCAGGCACATGACACAACAACAAAGTTTTGGCAATTGCATTTTGTTTTATTTTTCGTGTTGTTCTCGCAAAAGATATTGCAAAAGTCTCGCAAACGAATCTCTTGCAAGACATCGTAAACGTAACTTTTACTGCCACAAACTGAGCGACTGATGATTCATTTTCCGATCGTTTTCGGATCTGTTTTCGAGTTTTACCCGCAAAAGTTTCGCGTAACTCTCGTATGCGATATCGTATACGAAATTTGGTCCGCTGGGATCTGTAAACTTTCAAGCACACAGAAGTGTCCACGCTCCCCTCCCTTCATTTTATGTTCCCCTCCAAACGAACTAATAACCGACCGATCCAACAAAACGAAATGTACACACACACACATTTACACGCTGCTCGATAAATAAACAAGGCACAGCAAAGCCAAAATCATTTGATTTCACAACAACAACAAAAACAACAGCGGCATTTACAAACCAACAACAACAGCGGCATGTACAAAAAAAGTCCAAAATATCATGCTCTTAAATATTTATTTCCTTAACTACATAAAACTTTTATATATAGACATATAATTTTTTTAATGTAATTCGAAACAAAACACATTACCAAAACTGAGTAACATATAAAAATTGCTAAAATATGTTTTAATATTTAAGTAAAAGTGGGTGAAAGTTGACAAACATTTTCTCAAAATTTTGTGCTTCAGATCAACACCCCTACCTTACCGTATAACGTATTCTACGTTAAAAAAACTTCGGTTAGTGACAAGTATGAATACACACCGCAGTAGCTTAACTGGCTAGACGCTGGTGAAGATAATGCTTCACAGACGACGAAACGATCGTCCAGCGAATGTGAGTTCGAATCCCACCCGCAGCATTTGAATTTTTGGAACGAAGTTCCTTATTGCACGTTGCGGTATGGGGGCTAAATGAGAACTTTGTTTAACAACTTTATTACAGCCCAGTATTATCAAATATATCGGGTACTTTTGCTTTGGTTTGTGTCTAGACTAACATATGGTGGAAAATTTCTTGTTTAATGGGAAGTTTTCTATGAGGAGCCTGTAACCATTATTATCTATATATCTTCTTATCTATATGCAGTGATGCCAGTGATGGGATTTTTTTTGAAAACAGGGGATTGTTTTTTGGTGTTGGGATCTGGGGATTTTTGGGGATGAAAATTTAAGATGTATTAAAAGCGCTTCTTTTGTATCATTGTTTGAAAGCTTTGATCTGGCACTACTACCTAAATCAAAGCAAGCATACAATATTTGGTTTTGCGTATATGTGATTGCAAACACAAAGAGAAAAGAGTAAATGTGGCAAGTCTATACTGTTTTTTTGCGTTGCCAGTAAACACTTGCAAATCGTTATTGCTAAACATTGTCAGCAAAAAGAACTGCATACACTTGTCAGTTCCTGAAAATATTAAAATGTTTTACTGGCAAGGCTGTACGTGATGAGAACTATAAAACAAGTAACAAACATTTTTAATATTTGGCGTTACTGAAAAGAAAAGAAGCAGTGGAGAAGAAATAACTAGAAAATGATGGCCGCAAAATTGGACAATTGTGTTAAAAAACATATTACTGCGTGGGAACGTAAAAGTTGCGCTAAATACATGAACTTTTAAGGTTTTATATATCAATATTTTAACATATTTACCTATAGGATGGCTCAAATCAATTTGTTTTACTCCAGAGCCCTTTCAATTGTTACAAATTACTCTTGGTGTGTGGCCTGTAAGACGTCACTTAAAGGCTTTATGATGACGATGTTTCAAACAGTTTCGCTTAATTTTGAACAAAAGTTTACCAGTATTAGGATGGCGCTGGATCAAAACCGTTTGAAGACATTGCGGTGCTGGTATTAAATATGATTTCTGTACCAACTAGATATACTTGTGTGGAACGTGTTTTCTCCATAATGAATACCGTAAAAACGAAAATACGAAACCAAATTCAATATGAATTATTAGAAGCGCTATTAGGAATTAACACATACTTCAAAAATAAATCTATTTGTTGCGAAAGCTGTAATCCATCTACTGGAATGATTAACCGTTTTAATACTAAAACTATGTATGAAAAAAATAATGAAGTAGATGAATCTGAAGATTATGAGACTGAAGTATTTGATATACTTTTAATCAAAGTGTACATTAGGGTGTCCCTCGATAAGTTGTTTTTTGCTCAAGCTTTATTTGAAATCTTATAGCTTAAAGTATTTTTGAGATTTTTATCAGATTTTTTGGAAGATTTGCAGCTACTGTTCCAGAGATACGCCATTTTAAAGCCATTTACACATTGTATGTAACACATAATATTATAAACTGTTTGCCAGTTTTGCATCGGATTTACTTTAAACATTGCATTAATGAAAAAATCTACATGCGGTAAGTAACGACAAAGAATTACACGCAGAAAAAACGACCTCAGCTTCTTATTGCACGAACCATATATATGTTTCCAAGCATTGTTTTCATGAATTGAAGTTCTGGTTAAAGTATAATATATTTGCGACAGGCTACAAATACGTTATATTGACATTCAAACAACAACAAAAGAAAAACAGTGTTTTCAGTGTGTACTAAACGCAAATTTAAGAGAACACATGCTTCAAAATGAACTAACCCAAAGTTTCATTTCAAAAACCCGCCTTACTTTTTTTGAAGCATGCAACATTTTTTACTGATTTTTTACAAACAGATCCAGAAAAATGGGAAACCAGCAAATTCTTTCACGAAGCAACGCATAAAGTTCGAGGATTATATGTGGTAAATGATGTCGCAGAACGTGGTGTGTCCTTTGCTAACAGTTACATCAACGTCACAACTTCTGAAACAGATTATCAGAACTGATTGCAAGGCATAGAGCTGCATCGCAAGATTCCTAATAAAGGATTTTATTAAATGCAGAAAAATCTATCTTTTTTTGTTGTTTGGATGCCAATATAACGAGTTTGTACTTGTTGGAGACACAATAGTCGCGTTTTGGTTGCAAGCAAGCGACTATCGCTTGCTTAGTTGCAAAGAAAACGGATATTTAGCGAGAAGTAATTTTATTCAAAAAATTCGAAGTAATAAAATCGTGGTTGTTTACGAAGTTTAAAGTAATATTCAACAAACGTCCGGAATACCCGATTTTTAAGGGAAGTTCGACTTGCGCGACCTCTAAACCTCTTCCGAAAAATCTGACAAATCTCTCAAAAATACTTTATGCTATAAGATTTCCAATTAAGCTTGAGCAACCATGAAAAGCGAAAAAGACACATTTTTGGGGCATCCTAGTGTACATAAATTAAAACCAGATCTCATTTGTCATAATCTTTTTGTTATAACTAATTATTATTAAATTAATAATTTAATAATAATATAATATTAATAATTTGATAATAATATAATAATATATTTATGTTAAATTCTTGAATATTTAAGTTTTCGTTTTGTTAAACTGAATTCTAAATAAATTTTAATTTCAACACTTAAAACTTTCTCGAACTTCCTTTAAAACTATGGGGATTTTACCTGGGATTTTCGGGGATTAAAAATAACAATTCGGGGATTTCGCCTAAAAAACTGGCGACCCTGTCTATATATATAAAATTGAGTTTGTGTTTGTTTGTTTGGTTGCATTTTTTAGCACAGTATTGACTCGAAAACTGTTGGCCCGATCTGTTTGAAATTTTCACAGAATGTAGCTGTGTGGTCGGTGGTGAAAATAGGGCACTTGCATTTTTGATATATGAAATTGGCGTGGATCCGCCCATTGGGTCCTAGTTTTGAAAACGCAATATCTGGTGGACTAATTCACCAATCGCCTTGACAATTTGTATGGATGCCTTTGGCAGCAAAATTCGTGACCCAACAAAATATGGGCGGGATCGGATCAGTAGACGTGGCATACAACTAGAAATTTTTACGGCTCTATCTCATGAACTATCAGAGGTATGAATATGATATTTGGTATGTAAGTTGTTTGTACAGTTCGAATTATAGCCAGGATTAAGTAGGCGGTGCCACGCCCTTTTAAAAAATAGACCGATTGTTATGAAAATTTCAAAATGTGGTACTTATGACCTGCTGATAGTCCTTGGCTATACTTGGAAAAGTTTGGAAAAAGTGGCGTGGCACCGCCCATACAACTTGTAATGTAAAATGGCTATATATCAAGAACTATCAGAGGTATGAAGATGAGATTTGGCATATATGTTGTTGGTACAGTATGATTTACAGCCGGGTTGGAAATGGGATGTGCCACGCCCCTTTTAAAATAACCCGTTAAAGCAGTCATAATAATAGTTTGATAGTCCTGAAAACTTCACAGAATGTTACAGTTGGCCTACAGGTACGAACAGACTATTTGGAAGCAAGTTGGCAAAACGGGTCGAGGCGCAGCGCACTAACCTCAATATTTGACTATTACATATAATATATCAAACAATTGTTCATACAATCTTATAGAGACTACTATAATCACCTGAAAATATAAAGCAACCGATGTCCTGATACCACGCATTCCCGTGATACCTAAAGACATGCCCATCGATTTCAAAAGATTGCAGTTTCCGATTTGGTTAGCATTTCCGATGACCATTCATAAAGCGCAACGGCAGTCGCTTCAACTCTGTGGGTTAAATTGCACAAATCAGTGTTTTTCTCATGGACAATATATGTTGAATGTTCACGTGTGGGTACAACTTCCGTCTTATATATATTTGCACCAGATGGCAAAACTAGAAATATTGTGTATCCTAGAGCACTTGAATATATGGAAAAAAATAACAAAATGGAGTTGCATTAAAATCACAATTCAGGGGTAGCGAATCGCAACGGGTGGGTACAGCTATAATAGTATAATGAAAAGCTTTTCAAACAAATCAGCACACGATCGAAATCTAAAAAAATACTTCTAACAAATAGTTATTTTACATTCTTCTTCATAATATTCTAGTCAACTACATATTTATTTGCCCTTTGTCAATTAAACGTGGCATTATCCCGTGTCTATTCATTTACTACAAACATAATGGACCAAAATAGTTTTATTCACACTTTGGCATTACAAAAACTTTGAAGGCAACACCAAGTCCAGTCCGGGTCCAGCTAGCTTAGTATATGTTGTACGTTTGAACCCAATAAAAAGTAAATTTAGAAAATCCAAAGTGAATGAAGTTTAAAAAAGAAAATTTTCTTAAAATATCGCCTTTTCTTAAAAAAAATAAATTTTGATCACTATAATACAAAGGAAAAAAAAACCTTATCTTAAAGTGTACATTTTCTTACAAAAAATTGGCTTTTCTTAAAAAACTACCTTTTCTTTAATGAGTACCTTTTTTGAAACAAAATCACTTTTCTTGGGATAAGTACCTGCTCTTGAATATTCTTGAAAAAAGGACAAATTCTAAAAAAGTTCACATTTCTTAAAAAACAAACATTTCTTCAAAAAATACCTTCTCTTAAAACCATATCATTTCATACAAAAATTAATTTTCTTAAAAATAAAATAATACTTTTTCTTTCCTTTTCTTGAGATAAGTAGCCTTTCTGAAAATAAGTAGATTTCCCAAAAAAAAAAATTCCTAAAAGGAGTATCACTTCTTTAAAAAGTACCTGTTCTTAAAAAGGTACTTCTTTGTAAAAAAAAAAGTCCATGCTCTTATGGCTTTTTCTCACAAAAAGTACTTCATCTTAAAAATAGAACATTTTGTTAAAAAAATTAGCTTTTAATAAAAGAAGTACGTCTCTTTAAAAAAGGATATTTCGCGAAAAACTAATACATATTTTTACAAAAAGGACCTAGAAATTTTCTTTTCTGTAAAAAAAATACATTCTATAAAAAACCCCAAATGCAATCAAGTGTTAGAAAAGCATCATTTATATTGATTGGAAATAGACTTTCAATTTGTTACAACCTAAGTCTTTCCCATTCTACATGAGACTCCAATTATTCCAGTGCCAATTCCACTGTTTTCGGTCCAATACCATTTCAATTGCACACTCTGGTTGTATGATTTGGAACGGTCGATTCTTTTGAAAAATCGACATAGCTTTAAACAGGGCCGTGCAGTCGTAGAAATTACGGCAACGAGTTATTATTTTTTAACAGAATCAAATAAAAAACTAAACATATTCAAAACTTTCGCTACTTTTTGCGACTGTTTTCCATTTTATTATTCGAAATACCCTTTGTATTTTCTAACTTCCTCAGATATAACTATGAATTAAATCTGGCAATGATCCCAATATATAATAAATGCATAATTCTTTATAACTGTTACCAGGTAGGTAACAGCGTTTAAACGACTTAGCGCATATAAAGTTTGTCCCGAGAGTGCAGTGCGATTATCGCTTTATACCACGATATGAGGAACCAGACACGTACGTAATTAAATTAATTAATTAACTTAATTCCTCAAGGGGTGATTTTTGAATGTATTGCTATTTTTCGGTCTACATTTCAAGTTGCAAAAATGTCACTTATATATTGCTAAGGCATTCTGCAATTAAACTTCAGCGAACCCATGGCAGAGCTGTACACGAATCATTCCTTTTTGAAAAATGCTAAATGCTGAGTTAATTCTTTTCATCAAAACACGAATTGGAAGAAATTTTATTCAATTCATATATATTTGGCAAAAAATTTATTGCAATTCATTTCCAATTTAAGTGAATTTGGCAAACTGAATTGCAATTCACTTCCAATTCATTTGAATTGAATTGATTTTGAATTAATTAAACTGAATTAGAAAAATTAATTCGCAAATCATTTCTAATTCATTTGAATTGCATTGATTTTGAAAAAAAGTCTAGTAAGTAAATCTAGGGTAAGCTAACTTCCGTTTTATTATCCCATTCAATATACCCTCATATTATCATTTAATATGGAGGAAATGTGACACATAGAAAGGAGCCATATCTTTGGACGAAATTTGTGTTAGGACTTTTTGTGTCTGTTTTGTGTGTCTGGCTGGCTGGTCAACACGATAACTGCCGTAAATCTTCACCGATCATAAAGAAATTTTGTCAGTGACTCTTATTTGTCCACACTTAATTTGGGATTGAAAAAAAGCGTTTTGACCACGCACCCTCTGGTGCGTCCCATACAAATCGACACATTTAGTACAAAATCATATTTGTTCTAAATCTTTTTCCTGGTAGATGTGGTTAGCTTAATAGTAATCTGTAAATGCCAACTTTACTGAAGAAAATGGTCGAGATTGCCACCCCCATTCTGGTACCTCCCATACAAAAGCTTTGTGGTCGTCCGGGTTGTCAACCCGATAAATCGCGTGAAACAAAATTGCAATTAATTTTTGAAATTTGGTATAAGGCCTCACGTCATCAATCGCCAATCACCGATTAAGACTAGGGTGATTTAGCCACGCCCATTTTCGGCACGGAAGTTCCGCAAAAACGACTCAATCTTTATTGGATTTTAATACAGACAATATTTATTCAAACGCCAGTCTACTATGGAAAATGAGCGGTATTGCCAGACCCATTCTGGTACCTCCCATACAAAAGTTGGGAGGAGCATGACCGGTAGGTCGACACGATAACTGCCGTAAACCAAAACCCATTTGAATGAAATTCTGTGTAATTAATAATTGACTACTGTGCCACGGCCAGTTTTGTACCTCCCATACAAAAATTTGGCGTATTTCCGGTTGGACCACTCGATATCTCTAGTAGACCCCAACCGATCTTATTAAAATTTGGTATTCATCAATATTTGGCAAAAGCTACTGTGTAATAAAAAACTAACAATTTGTACCTTCCAAATAAATATTGGGCGGACGATTGAGTAATTAAATAACTCGATAATGGGGTTTTTGACTTACTCGAACAACAGATTAAAGTTTAGTTATTACTCGAGTTATTCTAGTAATTTTACTCTTTTGAAACTAATAAATTTAATTGAAAAATTCGAGTTTCGTATCATTAACAGAAAGAACGTAAACAACGTTAACAAATAATATTAGCTGATTAAAAGATAAAACTTTTACTCCAATAATATTTATGAGTAGATTAGGCCTCAGATTGGGCCTGGGCAAGATAGTTTAGAAAGAATCACGAAGATCGTATCACATTTTATACTGGTATTCAGTCACCTATACTTTTTCATAACGAATCTGGAGCTAAAAGGAAAATTAAGGAAATAAACTCAACACCATCTTACTTGGAACAATTATCGCCCAGAAACTTGATTCTATCTTCAGACCATCATGTAATCCGTTGCTATATTCATGCTATAGTTTAACAGTTCTTTATTACAACTTGATTAGATCTATGTACATACATGTACATACCTTACAGGCAGGACTCTCGCAAGTTTTGAACAAAATGGGCGGAATTAAATAGACTGCCGAAATTACATATGATTTTCAATTTCAGTTCTTCTTTTTATATTCACACGTTATGATTATTCCTTGACGCCTGCACACTGTGACATATTAATATATTGAGTATTGAAATGGCCTTAAAGGACATTCAATTATCTGCTAAACTTACATATCGTCACCTAAAAGCCAAAAAGACGTAACAACACTTTCATCACATTACAGGAGAGGCAAAAGATAGTTGGAATAAAATCGGAATTTTGTGAATAAAATTACCATTGTGGGTCAGAGATGTCTAAAAGTTTGTGGGAATATGTAGTTTTGTCAATTGTAAGTATAGGGACATCGAAAATTTATATAAAATTACAGTTCAAAGAAAAAACGTGGATTTATCAAAATCCTCATATATTTAATCCTTCCAATAAAATCGTTGATTTTGAACTCAGGTGTTTAAAACTTTGTGAAATCGTGTATTTTAGTCAAACATATCGTAATCAATCAGAAAGAAAATTTTGGAATTTCGATGTTACATCATTTTGAATTTTAACACGTCCGCTTAAAGACCTGACCGGTAAATAAAAACCTGCTATTTTATAATTTTAAGAACAGCTATGTTGCAATATTATACTAACTTACAGCAGTGGTAGGCAAAACCGAACGCACGCACTCAAACGTATTATGTGCTTGTGTGCGGTCGCAAACCCACAGCCACCCTGCAGTATTGGTAATCGACTCTACGCTGATGAGTTCATCGACTACCACAAACCTTTCGTCGACTACTCGCTAAACTACCAGCAATGCTTTTGAGCGGCGAATTTAACAAGGCGATGTCCGCTTTGGTAATGCCTTACTGTTCGTCGATTACTTCATCGGTAACATTTCGTCGACGCATTTATCGGTAACATTTCGTCGACGCATTTATCGGTAACATTTCGTCGACAGGTTAAGAAAAACAATGGTAATCACTGACTTACAGTATTATATTCACTTGCTCGAAATCAGGAATGTTATAGTACTCAAGTAAATTTATGACGCAAATTATTCGATTAATCGAATAATGGTCATTCGATAGTTGATAGTCACAAAAATTCCCCAAAAGTAACTAAGTTGGTTATTAAATAATATTTAGCGCAATGTCAATCTGCTATTGAATATGGTCACATTTATCTTTTCAACGTAAGGGTGAATATAAACGTTTTTTAAAGGAACTCGGTGGCAATGGATGGTTTAGGGTGGAGTGTATCTTTAAGTCGGTTCACCAGACTGAAATTTATGTACTGGATTTTTATATCAAAGACTGCAAGCACTACTCTTGTTTTGCATATTACCTAGTTGAATTATCTAAAAATTCATTCAACTTAAATGAATTGCAATTCCTTTTGCTTAATTAATTAGAACTGGATATGAATTGCAAATGATTTTACAAATTAATTTGAATTGGAAATTAATTGCAATTCTTTTTTTCCAAATTCATTTGGATTGAAAATAAAATAAAACATGAAAATAATTAATTCAAAATTCAGCTACCAAACTCGTAATGAATTGCACTGAAAAAAGAAATCATTTACAGCTCTGCCCAGTGGTAGGAGAAAAAACTTGACTACTTCGGACATCAGAAACAGAAGTTTTACTGGAAATATTTTCTTTATATTTGCATCGCTAGTAAAATCCGACATTGTCTAGTTTTACTCTTATAGATCCCGAGATTTTGAAAGTAGTATTACATAACAAACACCATATGCTGTAAATCTTTATAAAGTTATTTGGTAATTCCATGCATATAAAACCTAAACATTGAAACACAACAAATTTCTAAGTTATTTTTTGGAAAAAGATGTTACCATATTTTTACCAATACTGGAGTTTCCCCAATCCCTTCATCGGATGTAATGGGAAACGGTTGCAAACATGCAAGGTAAACATATAACATTTGTGTTAAAGACACTTAAATGTACTTTTGTGGATACCACACTCATCTCCCTTGCTTTCGAGTAACGTGCCGCACCCAAATCGCTTTGTATTTTGTTGCTGTTGCAATAACAAAATACATTGCGATCTGGAGGCGACATAATTCCCGCAAAGTGGTCGCATTGGATTGTTTTACGCTTATTTCCAAAAACGTGTGTATTTCCGAAATGTCAAAATTTTTCCCTATAAATTTTAAGTTTCAAATTATGAGAGATACAAAGAAGTGAAGATCTTGAATGGTGGGATGGGATTTCATTCATTCAAATGTTTCTCATAAATTTAAATTCCAACTTACAATTTGTACAAAAAAATTTCGTAAATATACAAGTTTTATGAGGTATTTGAGAAATTTACGACTTCGAATGAAATTCCATATCATGTTTCACAATTTGCGTATTCCTAACTCACTCGGGTATACAATTTTCTCTTTGTAACACGTTATCAACCTACAGACGGCGCCTTTATAACTTATTATTAGTTCCCAGTGGTGTAGTATTCCTAAAGTTTTCCAGTGGTGTAGTATTCCTAATCAAATACGAAAATGGGGAAAGGAGAAAGTAACTCTAATAATTGTTACTTTCTAATTGCTTGAAATAGTGCAGTTCTGAGGTATTCGAAAGCTGGCTTGATTTTATTGAATGTGCAGGCCAGGCCCAGCACAGTACTAGTGGACCTGTGTTCGCTCGATTGTTCCATAGTTTCGTAGTGCCAGAAACTGTATTGATTTCGGATTAATCAAATCAATTCGATTTGAAAATCTCCTCTTTATTTCGTAATTCTGCTTTGTTTCTGATATCGTCTGACACAATGTAGTCCTATACTGCTTACACTATCAGAAACAAATCGCTAAAACCATGAGAAAACTGTCATTTTATATATAACCATTTAACTACTTAAATAACCGAAGTCTACAATCGAACATACACAACATTTCGTGTGAAACCATGCAAATCTCACCCATGAATGAGAGTTCGATGACATTTCACTGATTTTGCAAGGTTTTTCAGTGAGTGAGTGGTACCAAATTGCGCCTGATTTAATGCAAATTCAAATTGTTAGCCTTTTGCACGGTGTATGAATTTCGAATTGCGATTCTCGAGCAAAAAAGGTATTATTATGTTCATCAAGGATTTCCTCCTCCGAGTAAACTTGTACATGTTGTATGATAGGGTATAGAGCAGTTTTTCTTTAGGGCCTCAACAAAACCAAACAATTATGGAAGTCCATTGGCGAGGTATCAGAAAACCCGTTTCGGTTTTGGTCCAGATCATGAAATTTTTTTTTTATAGGCCAAAGAAGATTTCAGCTGTTGATCAAAGCTGTACTAGCTTATACTTCCATATATTCTAAACTATTAGATATTTTTCATGACAACATTCTGGAAAATTGTAGGTCTTTTATCGTTGAATAATGTTGACTAATATGTATTTTGTCAATAATACACCGTCACTTCGAAACGTCTAACAAAGTTTGATATTTTTTGGATTTCTTGTAATTTTTCAACATAGGGGAAATAATTTGGGGTGACTGTATTAGATGGAATTATAGCCCACAAAATTGTTAATAAATTTGCAAAATACACTAATCAACAAAAGTTAAATTTAGTACTCCAAAATTGCCAAATATAATCTAAGAGATATAGCCATATCCTGCAAAGTTGTATTGCTTAAGATGCTTTACAATTCGGGCAAAACACTAACCACCAAAAGTGTAATTTATAGGACTAAAATTATTATATCAGTTAAACATTTTTAATTTATAACATTACATGCTAATATTTCTTAAGCTATACAATTACAACTACAAATAATTGCCCAGAGTTTTAGATCAAATCATTTTAAATATTACTGTCAAAGGAACAAGCCAACAAAAATAATTGTTCAATGCAAAAAAAAATCCAATGAGTGTACGAACTCACGGGCGATGTGTTAACACCTTTTTGCTACACGGAACCTGTTCGATTTCTATGAACACATTTGTAAAGGTTACAAAATAAAAAACAGCGTTCAATCATACGATGACGTTACATATAAATAACATTAATACTTACAATTATTCAAAGACAAGTGCAAGCACGTGTGTCATTATTTTCTTGCTTAATACTTTTTGTTTTATTCCCACAAAAAACAAAGGCAATGGAAAGCAACAGACACATGACCATACATACATTGTTATGTTCTTACATACGCTACAGAAGTTTTCGTTGCTCTCTTGCTATCTCATTTTTATTATTATTCTCTTTGCTCTCAGAGTGTTCCACACCCACATTTTATTTGACTTACCTTTCACAATAAACAGTTTTTGACTATAAATTCTTTATATATGACCACGCCCTTTTGTCCAATCCCGCCCAAATTTGCAGCAGATCTTAAAATATATACACCTAACCAACATACCCAATTTTGTTCAAATACCGTTAACAGGAGGAGAAATGATGGATTTTTATTTTGTGATTTGTATGGGAGGTACCACGCCCCTTTCTCCAATCCTGCCCATATTTTGACAGTTTAGTTTTCCTGCGAAGTTTCAGCTCGATTGGATTACGGGAAAAGGGTTAAAAATCAATCCAAAGTTTTTCGGCATACATATGTACATACATACATGCATACAGACAGGTGAAGTTAATATAAATAATTTAAAAAGGCGTTCAATCATATTATGTCGTTTCATTTAAATAATATTAATACTTAATAACACTTAAAAATATTTAAAGACAATTACCATTATTTTCTTGCTTAATACTTTTTATTGTATACCCACAAAAAACAAAGAGAATGCAAAGCAACAGACACATGGACATAAATACATTGTTATGTTCTTCCATACGCTACACAAGTTCACAATTTTCGTTGCTCTCTTTCTATCTCATTTTTATATACGTATAACCAGGGATGCCAACTTGGTGGTTTTCCCGCTACATGTGGTGATTTTTGACACACAAAAACCACTGTTTTAGAATTCGCTGTTTTAAGGTAGCGGCTGTAGAGATTTTTACGCAACATTGTTTATTGCCATTACTTTTGAAACAAACGAAAAAGAATAACGGAATTTTCTATGTAGGAGTTGATGCGTTTGCAAATTGACTTACTCAATTTTGTGTGAGAGTGCAAATAGTCACAGGAGGTATAGACGTTCAAACGGTTGGACAAACATGGTGAGTGTATTAGTGAGATTTATACGTTGGTGTGGTTTATATCACTTTTATTTCTCCAATGTTTCGATCAACTTCGTTGATCATTTTCAAGGATTTGAGATAACAATAGTACTTATGCTGTACCGACACGTGCTGTAAGACTTTGTCCACTGTCTTTTTATTTATGACCTCAAAGCCGAAAAATATTTAAACGAATAAAATTACAAAGGTCAACTATACATACAACCAAAATAAATTAATTTGAAATCTTGTTTTTTGTCCTAAAAAAAGTTATGAAATAAGAATTAAATTTCAATGTTTTTTAAAATATCGCCAAATAAGTCTTATTTATAAGAAAATTTATTGAAAAGAAACTTAAAATCAATTTTTATATTAATTTTTTTTAATAAGAGTTGACAAATAATAATTGTTGTAAATTTTTATTATAAAAATTCATTTCATATTCACAATCATCTACAATTATTTTTCGCTTTGATTTGTTCTATCTCATTACTCTTATTTGCGATCCCTAGTTTTAAATCATTCCTAAATTGGTTATACTATATGCATGTAGTATGTTTATTTACGAAAAATTCCAAGTTTTTGTTGTTTATGTGAAGTATTTTTGTTTAAGTTTTAGTTTGTTTTATGTTTTAGCTAAAATTATTTATGTTTACAAAACATATGTTTCCAAATAAATAAATTGAATTTTAAAATACGTATGCATGTATATGCCGTTTTTTCATTTTCTCATATTCTGTGTAGTTTACTTTAGCAACTTGTCTGTAGCGATTTTTGTCTCGGAAGAGTTGGCATCCCTGCGTATAACCACGTCATTATTCTCTTTGGTTCGCAGTCATACAATACAACTATTCGCTGCCGCTACATCAGTGTGTGTTCACTTTCGCAGTCTGACAATCTGTGTTTCGCAGTCGGACAAATCTGTTTCCTATATAGGGGCGGGTCACCCTTATCATTTAGGGGTATGAAAAATAGATGTTGGCCGATTCTGAGACCTACCCGATATGCACACAAAATTTCATACAAATCGGTCCAGCCGTTTCGGAGGAGTTTAACGGCAAACAATGTGTGATCGCTGTCGGACAGTCTGTGTGTCGGACAAATTGTGTTTGGATGGATTCACTTTGTGAATTTAGGCCGTACCCGCGTATAGATGTTAACACATCAAAAAAGTCCTTGGCCATGCCGAAAGCGTAATGCTGGGGTTTTTAAGAAAAAATAGTTCAGCAAATTATAGCAATAGTGTGAAATCCCATATTTGGGATGGGGGGGGCCCGAGTCTCTGTGCCAACTACCGTGGAATAAGCCTTTTATCCATAGCATATAAGGTTCTATCGGGCATAATACGCGAAGGACTAGAACCAATTATCGCTGACCAGATTGGACCATACCAGTGTGGCTATGGGCCTGGAAAGTCGACAACCGACCAGATGTTCACGCTACGCCAAATTCTGGAGAAGACCCACGGGGAACAAATCGACACCTATCATCTATTTGTTGATTATAAGGCGGCCTTCCATTGCCCGATGCAAGGGAAACTCTACGAAGCAATGTCTGAGCTTGATATTCCTGCAAAACTCATACGCCGTGCAGGATGACCCTGACGAACACCAAAGCCGCAGTGAAACTTGATAAGGATCTTACCGAACCTTCGAAGCTAATCTCTTTAACATCTTAATAGAGATTATTATGAGAAAAGCTGCTGTCAACATGAATAAAACACATTGAAACCTCCCAGTTTCGATGGCTCTACACCAGGGTTGTTTCCAGTCAACAGACACATCATGTGCGAAGGGTAGAAACGGAAGGCAAATCAAAAGATTTGAAAGGCGCCGTTAGCGAACTAAAAGAAAGTAAGCAACAAAATTGAAAGGTGACAATCATGGCGAACGTGGCCATATAGGGCGGGACTGTAGAGACCCGCGAAAACGGTCAAGATCTCCAGCGATACCGGACGAGTAAATGACCGTTCACATGTAATCGAGCGTAAGCAGTATTCTAAGGCTGAGATAAAAGAGCAAATTATTGACATCCGATTCCTGAGAATTGAATCGGACGACGAGTGGTTCACGGCACAGACAAGTGATCCTGTATTGGCAAAAATTATTGTGGCAAAGGAAGAGGATAGACAATTAACGCGGAATGAAATCGCTTCAGAAAGCCCCGTTTTAAAATCATATTGGGCCCAGTGGAATAGCCTGAGATTGCTAGATGGCTGTATATACCGTGTATGGGAAAGTGAAGATGGTAAAACGGAGAAAAATCTAATTGTGGTACCTGCCTTGAAAGTGAAAGAGATAATTGCAGAATCTCATAATGGTCCGAGTGGTAGGCACCTCGGAAAAGGCAAAACTATGGAGAAACTAAGGGAACGTTTCTATTGGGTTGGTCGTCAAAAAGCTGTGTCCGAGTGGATTGCAGGCTGTACCCAGTGCTTGACAGCTAAAGGACCAACGCGGAGAATTTGCGGACAGAGAGATCGGGAGAGCCTAAGTGCTCCCTTCGAGCGAATATCCATGAATGTGGTTGATCCATATCCAACAAGTAGCTCTGGGAACCAATATGCCCTAGTCGTTATGAACTACTTCAGTAAATGGCCCGAGGTGTACGCTATTCCGGATAAAGAAGCGAAAACAATAAGCAAAGCTATCGTGAACAACTGGATAACTCGTTTTGGTGTCCCTTTAGAACTGCATTCGGGGCAGGGTAGGAATTTTGAATCTGCCATCTTGAAAGAAATATGCGAGGGGAATGGAATTCGTGGTATGAGAACGACATCATTGCGCCTTCGGACTGACGGCACGGTAGAGAGATTTAATCAGGCTCTCGAAGAATATTTGAGCAAGGTCGTCAGTAAGGATAGAAACGCATACGAACGCATACCAAAATTCCTTCTAGCATACCGGTCGGCCAGCCAGGATACCACTGCCCGAACACCAGCTAGTGCCGTCTTCGGGACGGAGTTAAAGCTCCCTAGAAATTTGGAGTTTGGCAACTGCCTAACATCCAACATTGGGGAGAATGATGGTTTCCCAGGAGAGCTTAGCGAACTTCACGAGTTTGTTCGCAACAAAATAAAGATGGTCAGTAACAAAATGAAAGCCAGGTACGACCGAGCGGCAAATTCGGAAGGATTCCATGAAGGCCAGCTAGTTTTACTGTTCCACCCACAGCGCAAGAAAGGTTTATCTCCAAAATTTCAGCCTCACTGGGAAGGCCCTTACAAGGTTGTCAAACGAATAAATGACGTGGTTTATAGAATCCAGGAAAGTCAAAGTCCAAAAGCTAAAATGAAAGTCGTGCATTTGGAAAGACTAGCCCTGTATGGAAAACGGGGGGTTGAGCCTGCTCGGGCCGAACAGGCTTAAGTGGGGGGGGGGCAGTGTTACGAATAAGTAAAAGCTTTTGCTTATTGTTAATGACTCTACTAACAGTATGTAAATAACAGGCGGTTAGTGCTGCGCCTGAAAGTATGCATTGTAACAACGTACCAGCGTATGGTGAGTTGGTATAAATAGCGGAGGTCTTTGGAATGGAGAGTTCAGTTGTGATTAATTATCGTAATTTAAAACGAACCTTGTTTTATTATTGGGAATAAAATAACGCAAAAAGGACGAATAAGGAAATTCGTAACAATATAATTTCAATAAATAAATAAACAATATAAAGCAATAGCTTTTATATTATTAAACTTGTATAGGTAAGAAAAACTAAGTATGTCTATTAATAAACATTGTAGAAGTACTTGCTTTCACAACGATAACATTTGATATACATACTTGCTAAATTGTGTATTAGACTATTTTAGATGGCATTGTAGTGGGTACTATTTTCATGGTACCGCTTTTGATTCGACAATTGAGAGATGTGGTACAATAACGTGTAAGAATAATTAACAATTGTGTCATACATCTTCAGAGGAGTACAACTTTAGAGAATATTCTTGTATCAATTCTTCAAATGTATGTCAATTACATTTTTGTAGTGGATATTTGTAGTTGCAATTGTATAGCTTAAGCAATATTAGCATGTAATGTTAAAAATTAAAAATGTTAAGCTGATATAATTATTTTAGTACTTTAAATGACACTTTTGTTGGTTTGACAATTTTACCGAATATGACCATATCTATTTGATTATATTTGGTAACTTGTAAAAAAAAAATTACAAACATTTGCAACAAAGAAAGAGATACAATTAGGTAGAAGGTTGCAATGAAAAATATGTAACGCTTCAGAATCAGAATTACAGCTTTGATCAACAGCTGAAATTTTCTTTAGAATATTAAAAAAAATTGTGATGACCAGGGTTTTCTTATACCTCGCCAATGAGCTTTCATAATTTCTTGGTTTCCTTGAGGCCCTAATTTCACTTTCGCACAGTGTTATTAAACCACGTGTCCTTTTGCATAAGGAGTGTTTTTCTGCTTTGTAATTATAATAAGATTTACCTAACGCAGCTAAAACGCAGTATACCATGGGATATACATATAAATATAACTATGAGGACTGTATCAAAATGTATACCGATCTGCCCAATTTTTGGACCAACTAGTTAGAGTGAATGGACATGGGACTGTCCTTGGAGGTGGAAAGATTCTGATAGCCATTCACTTGGGAGTGGCCAGAAATGATTCCTTCATTGAGCAGTCCAAGCAGCCTACTACTTCCACGCAGTATGTCCTGGGCAATGGCTTATCGGAAACCTCCGTTAGCTAGCTAAAGTGAGAAGGCGAAACGAATGAGCAACCTGAGTGGTAATGCGATCACTGATACGTCTCAGGATTATTAGGTGACCCTGTCACTGAAGCTCTTCGAAGTAGTGGACATATTCTTCTGTCCTTTGAAGGCGGATGAGCCAACACCCCTGGCCAACGGCGGATCAAAATTGAAGAAATCAAAATCCAGTTTCGACACACTGCATTCTGGTAAGCGTCTGATCCGTAATGGGCGGCTGAAACATAATCATCCTGGCAGTAGGTAAAATGCAAACCACGGTGGGCTGGGTTTGCCTCCCGCCACCGTTATATCGGCAATGAAAATAAGCAGAAAATATGATGAACAAAGAAACCCCCCAACTGTTGACGACCCTCGCAAACGTAATAAGGACCATGATTTAAGGATATGTACCTGGAATGTTCGAACGTTATGCAGGACCGGTGCCACTTTCCAACTGGCGGATGTCCTCGGAAAATATAAAGCTGACATCACAGCGATCCAGGAAATGCGATGGACAGGATATGGTTGCACCAGAAAGAAAAACTTCGATATTTACTACAGCTGCCATGAGCGTAAGCACGAATTTGGGTGCGGATTTATAGTAGGCAAGAGACTGCGACACCTAGTTTCAAGGTTCAACCCAGTGAGTGACCGCATAGCCACAATTCGCATCAAAGCGAAATATTTCAACATCTCGTTAATTTGTGTGCACGCACCGACAGAGGATAAGGATGATGAGGTCAAAGAAACATTTTATGAGCGCCTGGAGGAAGTATATGAACGCTGCCCTGACCACGACATTAAGATTATTCTAGGCGATTTTAATGCCAAATTAGGAAAGGAAAGTGTCTTTCGACCAACCATCGGCAATCACAGTCTACATGATACCACCGCCGATAATGGAATAAGGCTGATAGACTTCGCCGTTGCAAAGAACATGGTAGTTAGTAGCACACGATTCCAACATAAGGACATTCATAAGGCGACCTGGATATCTCCTGATCAACGGACGAAGAACCAGATTGATCACTTGGTAATAAATGGCAGTAATTCTTCTAGTGTAATGGATGTACGTGTGACTCGAGGTGTCAATATCGACTCGGATCATTACCTGGTGGCTGCGAAAGTTCGCACGAGACTGAGCAGGGCGAAAAACGTACGAAGCCGAACACGGGAAAAGCTGGATACTGACAAGCTTCAAATACCGGAGATATCGATGTCCTATCGACAGAAACTCTCCCTCCTGCTAGGGCAGAATACCACCCCTCCCGAAGACCCAGATGCACAGTGGAAGCATATCTCTCATTCTTTGGAAATCGCTGCAAGGACTGAACTTGGCTAACAAAAACCGCAGAAGGATAAGCCATGGTACGACGAAGAATGTCGCATTGCAACTGATGAAACAGACGCTGCACGTATGGCAACGAAACAGTCAGTTACAACGCGTACTGCTTGTGAGCGGTCCAAGAGGCTGAGAAGGGAGGAAAACCAACTATTTAGACGAATAAAGTGGCAGTGGGAGCAGAGAGAGTGTGAAAGAACTGAAATGTGCAGGATGAATGGTGAATCCCGAAAGTTTTTCCAGAGGGTAAATAGATCGAATAACGGGCTTAATAATGGGCTGCCCTCCTTCAAGGACGAGACTGGGAAGAAGGTGGATAGACCACTTTTTAGCACTACTCCACTCAGATCCTTCCACTGAAGAAGGAGGCAATAATAAATAATAGCGGAAGATAGTATAGATTGTATAACCCCCCCCCCCCCCTAACCAAGATGAGATTAGAACGGCTGGTGCGGATGGCCTACCCGATGAAACTTTCAAGGCAGGTGGCGAAGGGCTGATAGCCCACATGCATCAACTATATGTCCTGTATTCAAAAAGGGTGATCCGTGTGTCTGTTCCAACTATCGCGGTATCAGTCTTTTATCCATCGCGTACAAGGTCTTGTCGAGCGTATTATGTGAAAGACTAAAGCCAATTATTGAAAACCTGATTGGACCTTATCAATGTGGTTTTAGACCAGGCAAGTCCTCAACTGGCCAAATATTCACGCTACGCCAAATCGTGGAAAAAACCCACGAAAAGCTAATCGATACATACCACCTTTTTGTCGATTACACAGCTACTTTCGATAGCCCCATACGGGGAAAACTGTACGTAGCTATGTCTGAACTTGGTATTCCGTCAAAACTGATTCGCCTCTGTGGATTGACGCTGACCAACACCAAATCAGCTGTGAAAGTGGAGAAAGACCTCACTGAACCATTCTGTACTAAGCAGGGACACACTTTCGTGCAATCTCTTCAACATCTTAATGGAGATAATAATGAGAAAGGCTGCAGTAAATACGAACAAGACCATTAACACGAAAAGCCATATGTTGCTGGCGTATGCTGACGACATAGACATCATTGGGCGATATTTGCGAGAGGTTACTGCAGTATTTTCAAGAATGGAAAAGGAATCACCGAAGGTGGGTCTTGCTGTTAATGAGGGCAAGACAAATTTGATGGTGTCAACGACTAGAGAAACCTCTCGACTTGGTCCGCACTTGAACGTTGACAACCGATTTAATTTTGAAGTGGTAGATGAATTTGTCTACCTTGGATCCGCCGTGAACAAGGACAACAACGTCAGCCTGGAGATAGATAGAAGAATTGTGCTTGCAAATACACTGAAAGAAAAACGCTTCGTCGTATGGATGAAACATTTTCATTAATGTTTTTACGTTGTTATAGTGAAAACTGTCGTATATTCGACAATTTGGTAGTCGCCGCAACGAAAAATGTCATACTTGACTTCTTTGCCAATTTTTCATTTCGTTGCTGCAGCAACTTACATGTTATTCATGCAACAATTTTATTAATTTGAATTTTGTAGAAAAATGGGTTGAAAATTTAAAACAAGTAAAGGTATGAGATTTAAATTACTGATATTTGGTTTATCTCTTACTTTTTATCTAACATATATAAAAATGTGTTGGCGTGTGTTTGTGACAGCATAACTAAAGAACGGAGTGACGGATTTGGCTGAGCCTTTTTTTATTTTGTTCACTGTTGACTTCGAATGGTATGTAGACTTCCATAATTTCCATAGATAGGTGGCGCTGCAAAGTAGGTGGCGCTGATGTCGATTTCGGTTATTTATGAACCGATTTGTTTCAAATTCGCAACATATAATTCTTAGGCAAAAGTAAAGGTGTTGATAAAATAGATGGCGCCCACGTCGAGATATTAATCATTGTTTACCATCTGATATTATAAATACTTTTGAAAGCAGGACGAAGTCTGCCGGGTCAGCTAGTAGTTTATATTTATTATTATAGAGAGATAGCAGTCGAAAAAGTACATGAGGTGTCAGGGGACACCCGGTTGGAACGAAGTTCCTTTCGCTATATATTATGTACCAACACGCCTAAGGCGCCCGTTGAAAGATACGATAATTTAAATGGATTTTTACGAAACGATATCTTTTGTCAAATGATACTCTTTTAAGAAAATGTACTTATTTAAACAAAATAATTTTGTTGAGAAAAGGTACTTTTTGTGCTGATTTTTCTGAAAAGCTTCTTATTATACTATAATAGCTGTTCCAATTGCACTTCGCTACCCCTGAATTGTAATTTTAATGAAACACAATTTTGTTATTTTCTTTTTCTATTTATTCATGTGTCTATTCAAGTGCTCTAGAATATATAATAATATATAATATAATATAATATTACTAGTTTTATCATCTGGTGCAAATATATATAAGTCTGAGGGTTTACCCACACGTGAACATGCAACATATATTGTCGTTGGGAGAAACACGGATTTGTCAAATTTAAGCCACAGCCTTGAAGCGCCTGCCCTTGCGCTTTATTAATGGTCATCGCAAATAGCAACCGAATCGGACACTGGTATCTTTTGAAATCGATAGGCTTGTCTGTAGGTATCATGGGAATGCGTGGAATCAGGACACCGGTTCCTTTATAATTTCCAGTGATTATAGTAGCCTCTATACGATTATTCTGCATTAAAAAAAAAATGCATTATTGGGATAACGATATTTAGGATATCAAAAAAACTTCCCCGAAATATGTAACTGAACATTTGTGTGTGTGTATGCGCGTGACGGAACAAGTCGCAACAAAATGTTCGTGTTTTAAACATAATTTGGTCGCTCCTGTTTCATTGTGTTGGTATTTGGCATACATACATTTGTGCGGGCAACGAAAAGTCAATGAAAACGAAGAAATCAAAGAACAAAGTGTTTCAAATACGACGAAAATAAAAATATCAGTAGAAGAAAATGCTTGCAGAGCGATCACTGGCTTAATGACGGGGAGACTTGTCGCTACAATTGAATATCAAAACCCTCAACATAACAACAATGGCATAATTTAACAAAACAATGATGTGGTTCTATGTTAAAGGAGTAGAGCATAGCGGAGTAGATCTTATGTATATGGTAAGTACAAACATAGATATGTACATATCTTAAATACAAATCTTAACAATAAATTTCTCGACGTGTGTTTTAACATGGAGCGAGTATAATCTATTTAGCATATAGATTTTCGAAAACAAAAATTCAAAAAATTGTTATCAAAACACCTGCTAACAGTGTATTTATGTACAATTGTCAATAAATAATTTTAAACACACTTTAAACAAATTTGTTGACCCAATGAAACAAATTCAAAGCAGCAATGCACAAATTCATTGCAGCAATGAAACAAATTCCTTGCAAGAACGATACTTATTCATTGCAACAATGAAACAAGTTCATTGCAGCAACGAAACAAATTCGTTGCAATAATAAAGCAAATTCAACGCAGCAGCAATCATAACGAACAATTTACAGTTGATGAACACATTGTCATAGCTGGAATGAAACGTTACGTTAGCTCACTTTCGATGACAAAAGTTGTTGGGGTGGTGAACATTTTCATCCCTGTGACGATGCTTTTCCGTTCAGTGTAGATGTTACTTTGGGCTCAGCAAGCAGTTTAGGAACAAATCCCTGTCTTGACGGACAAAAGTCCAGCTATATCAGACTCTCATTTTACCTGTCTTGATATATGGCTCCGAAACTTGGGTCATATCGCAAGCTGATGAAAAACACCTGGGAGTTTTCGAGAGAAAAATTCTCCGTAAAATATATGGTCCTGTTAGGGAAAACGGCGGGTGCTGACGTCGGTGGAACGCAGAGCTATATAATCTCTATTCTGACGTGGACATAGCTAGACGAATCAAAGTGGGCCAATTGCGTTGGCTAGGCCATGTTATCAGAATGGATGAAGATGAGCCAGCGCGAAAGATGTTTTATAACGTACCCGATGGAAGCAGGAAAAGTGGACGACCAAGACTCCGCTGGAAAGACCAGGCAGAAGAATCCCTCCGCATCCTTGGTGTTACCAACTGGCGAGAAAAGGCGAAGGATAGAGCCAGTTGGAAGAATTCGTTGAAATTTGTTTAATTTGTTTGTTTAATTAATATGTGTAAGACGTCTGACCTCATGAGGTAATATATTGTAATATAGTCAATAAAAGTAAAAGTTAGAGGGAAAATTGAGCGATATTGGACAAATTTCATTGAAATCGATTGTAAAATATGGCTGGTTGAATAAATTACGGGAATAAAATATTAATTTCGTCAGTAAGACTTTCTTATTTTAGCTTATACTTCAACAGACTTCGTCTTTTATACGAGTAAGTAGTGCTTACCTATCCTCACTGAGATTACAAAATGTGGCTTTTAGACCGGGAAGGTTAAATTTAGGAGGTAAATGCAACTACCCATCTACCCAAATAGTCATGATGTAATAGGTCGTATTTAAACTATCGGGTGATTCATCGCGAGGTTTGATTTATAATGTACAATAAAACACAAAATTTTGAAAGCGAACTTAAAGAAAAATTTATGACTTGTACTGTTTGAAAATGATATCATGCAAATGTTGGCCACGACTGCTTCTGAGGTGGTCCATTCGGAAGGTCCAATTTTGGGCGACTCGTTCGAGCATAGCGACTGGTATCTCGCTTTGGCTTCCAAAGCATCAATCGTATCTGGCTTATTCCTGAAGACCTCAGACTTTACATATTCCCAGAGGCAATAGTCCAAAGGTGTGATATCGCACTATCTAGAGGCCAATATACCATAGCGAAACGTGAAATTAAGTACTCACCAAAATGATTGCTCTACAAGTCCATTGTTTCTTTCGCTGTATGGCTCGTAGCGCCGTCTTGTTGAAACCAGAGCTCACCGAAACCATGCGCATGTACGCTTTAAGGCCGAGGTCCTAATGTAAAATACGCCCAATTATCGAATACGACAAGCCAAGCTGCTGAAATCGACGACGAATCGTCGATTCGCACGAAAAACATTTCTCACAGAACGCTGATTTTCGTAATACAGCTGAACAATTTGGAGACGCTTTTGTGGTTTGAGTCTTTCCATGATGACTTACCGAACGATACTGAACAAAAATGACAAAGCAGTTTGATCTGAGTCACGCGTGATCTGTCAAAAAAAGCCTATTGGCAATCAAACCTCACGATTAATCAGCCGGTACAAGTACGTATATGTTTCGGTAAAATATTCCTAATTTTCTAGTATATCAAGAAGTTCTTTAAGTTCATCATCGTAATAAGTAACAGTATCATTATTGTTCCATTTTATCCGTATTGCTGTCAGAGCAGGATCAGATGAGGGGAGAAGATCCTGGTTTTGAGCCTATCTAGAACATTTCCTTGAGTTAAATAGTTGGATCCGTTTGAAATCATAATTTCTCGCTTCCTGTGCCTCTTCGTTAAGTTTACCCACTGGAAGAATATTTGATTCTATAAGTAGTATCTCACACCCATTACAGAATTCATACAAAAAGCGCAGACGTTTCAAAGTGCCGACTGCATAAGTTTTAAATTTAATTGAATTTAGAGGATGTTTACTATTTATTGCTGACAATATTACGCGACATCTGCGAAGGACCTCTTCATCGACTTCAGTGATTTTCAATGATATTTCATAATTTTCAAAACACCTTCGAGACGTATTGCCATCGTTTATACTTCCTTCCATATCCTAAAAATTCTTTAAATTCAATTTGTATTCTTCTTTTCTCTGGGTAACAGGTTTTTGCGCTTTCCACCAACAAAATAGTTAAATTCCCAAAGCGGGGAAAATGTGTTCCAAAATTGGGTATTTTTAAGTAAAATGGTCGCCATGATAATATATTGCTATTTGAGAATTTGTGGAAAGACTATTTTTTTGTATTGAAAAATGGTAAATGTTTGAAAGGATCTACCTGTAAGGCACGTTGACCAAAATGAATCAAAGAGAGCACTAAACGCATCTACATTATGTCTTTTTTTGTGTACATACAAAAATTTGCACCTGCAGGAAGAAAAAAAATGTTGTAGCGAAATAATATTGTCGCCTTTTTGGGGAAAAAACAATAAAAATGTGATCTGTTTTGGAAGAAGTGTCTAACTGCTGTTTGAAGTAATATATTTTCACCAATCTTTCCACTAGTTTATTTAGAAATATGCAATCCAACAATATATCGACACGTTCCCGGCAGAATGTATTAAGCGATAAAACTGAAATAGTTCAGGAAACGAAAAAAACTTTCTGTCAAGTAGCTGATTTGTATTAATTTTTCGGTTATTACCATTTCATTTGCTTAATGACTCATGACGTGGTTATGCAAGGGACATTCTCTGTGAAAAAAGTCATTGTTGGCAAATATGTCGCTTAATACATTCTGCCGGGAACGTGTCGATATGTATATCCAATATATACCAACCTCGATAAATAATATGAAATTATTTTCTTATAACTTAAATATCTCTTAAACTGTTTGAGATTACCCACACTTTGTGCTTTTTTGTAGGTAACGGGTTTTTCAACAGAGTAGCTACAAAAGTAAATCGATAGGGACAGCAAACGACGTCACATTTTTCCCGCTCTTTTGACATTTCTCTTCATTAAGGTTTGCCATTTCTTCATGGAAAGATATACGAGCCAACAACGAGTCGAAATTATTAAAATTTACTGCCGAAATTTGGAGTCAGTGGCCTCAACTTTAAGAGCGCTACGTCCAATTTATGGTCGTCATAATCGTCCTACCAGATCAACAATTGAGCGTCTAGTGGAAAAATTTGAATCCACAGGCACAGTACAAAATGTTCCCGTGCCAGTGAGACAAAGAAGTGCCCGTAGTGTCGAGAATATTGCTGCCGCTGAGGCTTCAGTTCAAGAAAGCGCAAATGTGTCTCTCACACGTCGTTCGCAAGCGTTGGGCATCTCTGTGACGTCATTGTGTCGAATTTTGCGAAAAGATCTTGGCCTACATCCTTACAAGATCAAATTCACGCAAGAACTGAGGCCGCTTGACCACCATAAGCGTCGTATGTTCGTGAATTGGTCTGAGCAACAACTTGAAAATGATTCGGATTTTCATCGGAAAATCATCTCCAGCGATGAGGCTCATTTCTGGCTGAATGGCTTCGTCAATAAGAAAAATATGCGTTATTGGTCAGACAGCAATCCACACGTAATCCATGAGTCATCATTGCATCCCGAAAAAATTACGATTTGGTGCGGTTTATGGGCCGGCGGCGTCATTGGGCCGTACTTCTTCCGTGATGATCAAGGCCGGCACATTACTGTGAATGCGAATCGCTACCGTTCAGTGATAACCGAATATTTTGGGCTCCAAATGGATAATATGGACTTGGAGGACATGTGGTTCCAACAGGATGGCGCCACAAGCCACACAGCGAATGCCACAATCAATTTATTGGAAACCAAGTTTGGTGATCGTGTTATCTCACGAAATGGCCCAGTCGATTGGCCGCCTCGGTCGTGCGATTTGACGCCGTTAGATTATTTCCTGTGGGGCTACGTCAAGTCTATGGTCTATGCCAACAAGCCAGCGACGATTGATGAACTTCGTACGAATATCAAACTTGAAATAGCAGCAGTATCGGCCGATTTATGCTTCAAAACCGTCGAAAATTGGGTTCAGCGCCTGGACTTCTGCAAGCGTGCCGTGGTGGCCATGCAAAAGAAATCGAGTTCCATACATAATGGCATCGAACGTACTTTCACAGGAATAAAGAATTTCATTGGTATCGAAAACCGGTTTTGTTTTATTTAAAAAAATTTTGTAGCGCTCTTATTGAAAAACCCGTTGTTTACAAGCACTATTACCATTCAAAATGTATGTGCATCAGCTCATAATTATACTTTTGACACTCAATTAAAAATTTGGCATGGCTGAGGATACCAACTTTAGAGGTTTGGCCAGTAGCCCCAATACCCAATAGGGATCCAAAATGTTGCATATCATCTGGAAAATACCTCTGCCTGTGCAATTTCATCACGACATCGTATTCCGCTCAAAATTTCCGGAATTAAAGTTGGCTGCATTGAACGAAATTACGTATTCCCTTTTATGTCCAACCAAAAAGTAGCATACAACAGCAACTCGAACTCGATTAAATGTTCTACTACCTAGTCGTTATCGAGAGAACGTAGAGAAAGAGAAAGGTACCTTACTTTATGAGAGCACTATACTGCCTGTTAAGGTTTTTGATTTCCTCACCTGTGTTTAATTTAACAGAATGTTAGATGTTTTACACTGGTAGCTTTGACAAAATGTATGACTCTAGTTGTCAGTACTGTAAGATATCAGGTGCTTACTTTATTATGTTTTTGCTCAAAACGTAATTTATACAAATTCTGGCAGAAAACAATCAAAAACATATTGTGGGAACAACTTTTCCATTGCGAGGAACATTTACTTGATCGCAAGTCAATTTTTGAAAATCAATTTTCCAATATAACGAACCGATCCTACAGCTGTTTTGGTGCTACAGCTCTGAGAGTTCTACTACTGGAAGACTTGCAACTTCAACTCATTCAACACTTTATCAAGGTCATCCATTTGGAAAATAAAGTTGTGCCTTAAGAATCAATTTAGCAAATTATTCAAAAAGTTACTTTTGCAGAAGCTGTGGTAACTAAGAGGAGGTGAAGTCAACACAACACTTTCAAGGCGGCGGGCTAAGCTAAGCTCACTTTTCCTTCAGATTTAGCGAATCTGGCTGAAGTTAGCATCCGTCAACTCTTGGCCTCATTCAAGCAATCAAATTGGTTCAACAGGAGAGACTAGGACAATTCAACCTTTTCCTTTCATCACTGTGATATTACAATGAACTACAAGATCTAAGTGAGCCTGACTGCAGGCTGACACTGTAACCTAACCTGAATAGTTGTGTGTTCCCAATTACCGACACGTACTCAGCGTCACACTAACTTACATTATTTCAACATTGCTATTCCAGTGTGTCATACGAATCCGATTCGAATTCGAGACGGAATCGCTTCCTCGCGCATTTTATCCGAAAGGGATTTCAATTACGGATCCACAAAGAATCCGTTTGCGTATGAAATTTCTCTCGAAAACGCGAATCGCTTTTCTACTTTTACAAATACGTCTCGAACTCACAACGGTCCGATTAGATTTCTATTTTCTAAGGACATGAATTCGAGCCGGTTTCAAACAAACAAACCGTTTCCCATTACACCCCATGAAGGGATTGGGGAGAGCTTCTCACAACCAGTGAGCTGTGCGCTTTCTAATTTTTCACTCACTGATTGGGACCTACAGTTTTTACACCGATTCCGAACGGTATTTTGAGAAGCTTTTTCATGGCTAAATACTCGATAGTGTCGCCGTCACTATGCGAGGTGACCGCCGCCGAAAGAAATTTTTTTTTTATTTTTTTTTTTAAGGTGGTCAGAGCAGGGATCGAACCCAGGATCTCATGTACAAGAGGCGCGCACACTACCCATTGCACCACCGACGGTCACCGGTTTCACTTTTATCAATTGTTGCCATTTCGAAAGTGGTTTGTTCTGATTTCGAATCTTTATTAATAGAGATCTGTGAATATACAACAACTATCGTGTGTAAATTTTGCTTAACTTTTACGTAGAAATATAATGGCAAAAGGTAAATTGACGCCATTGGAAAAATTTCGGAAAAAAATGTTGTGTGTGGCTACCCACCTAACTACTTCTTCCGACGTGTCTGACATCAAATTATCCGATTTGTAAATTATGTGATGTTTAACTAGATAGTTAAGCGAATTGTCCAAATTTCCTTCAGAAGTTTCACAGAGTACTCTACAAATATTCTGAACTTTTGTCAGTCGTTTCAGCACATATTATAGGGTATCATGCGATTTCTATGCGACCAGTCTGCACATTCTCTGAGGTTTAATCGGATATGTAACCGCATCACCAAAATTTCCGTCATAAAGTATATTTAAACCACCTGGAATAGCGTTGCAAAAATATTTATTTTTTATTGAAAATTATTTTTCATGGTAACTAAAAATAAAATAAATACTTTCCCATTACATCCCATGAAGGGATAGGGGAGAGCTTCTCACAATCACTGAGCTGTGCGCTTTCCAGTTTTCCCTCACTGATTGGGACCTACAGTTTTACACCGATTACGAACGGTATTTTTGAGAAGCTATTTCATGGCTTATTAGTCGATAGTGTCGCCGTCACTAAGCGAGGTGGCCGTCACCCAAAGGAAATGTAAGGTGGTCAGAGCAGGGATCGAAACCACGTTCTCTCGCACAACAGCCGTGCACACTAATCGTGGCACCACCGACGGCTATGGTAACTAGGGTCCTCTAAAATCAAATCCATCGTCAAAATTTGGCTAACATATATAGTTTCACCGATATCGGCTGTTCGAGAAGTCGAAAAATGGCCATTTTAACGACCGACAATTTTTTTCCGACCGGAATTGAATTTTGATTGTACATTGTGTGTATCGTTTGGTCGTTTGTTAATCCCCATTTTCAGAGATCGTTACAAATAATATTTTGTTAACTCAACTCCTTTTAGCACATGATAATTTTGCGGTAAATGAAATAATTTTCATTGTGCCTTCTATCTAAAGGCCGTGTTAGACTGCTGGAAAAATCGTTGGATGTGTCAAAATTTCCAGAGACTTATTGTTGACAGATGTGTTATATTTCTCAAATTTTTTGATTTGAATCAACGAACGAAAACAAAGATAAAAAAAATAAATAAATAGTTTCCCATTACATCCCATGAAGGAATCGGGGAGAGCTACTCACAACCAGTAACCGGTGCGCTTTCTAGATTTTTATACTCACTGATTGGTACCTACAGTTTTACACCGGTTCCGAACCATATTTTAAGAAGCCTTTTCATGGCTAAATACTCGATAGTGTCGCCGTCACTATGTGAGGTGACCGCCGTCGAAAGTAATTTAAGGTGGTCACAGCAGAGATCGAACCCAGGATCTCATGTACAAGAGGCGCGCACACTAACCATTGCACCACCGACGGAAACAAAGATAACGGTAATAAAACTTGTATTTCGTCACTTTTTACAGATGTCTAGACTTTGTTCACAAATTGCAGTTTCCTGTATTCTATTTTTAGTTTATAACTGTTGTATTTCGCTTGACACTTTGCAGACAAATGTTTTTGCATTCTGCAAAATTGAAAGTGTAATTATAAATCGCAAGTTAAATATTTTCTGCCGGTACAGTGAAATAACTCCCAAATGAAATAAGACCCAATGAAATATGTAAGTCCCATGAAAAATGAAATAATGCCCAACTGAAAAAATGAAATAACTCCCAAAGGCAAAAATGAAACAAGTCGCAATTTTTGGGACTTCTTTCAAAATGTAAAAATAAAACCCAATAAAAATTAATTAACTCCCAATGAAATACGTCCCAACAAAAATGAATTAACTCCCACTTCTTTTTGGTTTCCTTTTACAGAACGCTTTTTAGTTCAAAATTATATGTAAGCATATACATAATAGTAATAATAATTATAGGTATAAATTTATGTATATTATACATAACTTGATAACAAAAATTATTTTAAAAAAAATTAAATATTCATTTTAAAAAAACCCCCATCGTGTCGTTAACTTCTGCACGACAAACAGGGCAATTGAATGTTTCGAGTCCATTTGCAATACTTGCAGCTTGTAGTTTTAGGGCGCAAGAATTGCACGTTTTTATGTGTTTGCAAGCAATCAGCAGAATATTGGGGTCAACCTCCAAGCAAACCACGAACAGAATTTGGGAGCGGGGTAGTGTTGGAGGCTCCGATACAGTATCATCCTCCTCATCTTCATCTTCAAGGTACGAGTGTTCCTCAAAGAGATCTTCATCTGGCTCCATTTCATAAACAATTTTATTTTTCGGGAAAACCAATCGATTTATGAATGCGGTCGCAGTTATGGATCCAGAACGTAGCTCTTCATTGGCTTTTTCAATCAGTTCCGCTTTTTTGATAAATTTCCTCCTTTTTTTAGTTTTCCCAAAGCTCCACCGCTATTGGTCAGCAATTCAAAATCTCGGGACTTGTTGAACTCTTCTGTTTGTAAAACTTTAACAAACTTAAAAAAATTTCCCTGTTTGGGAATCATTTTGCCCAGCACTCCATTATATCCTTCGACGGCGGAAGTCGTTCGAGTCGTTGTTTCAAAAACAGACAATGCGTTTGGCCCAATCTAGGTTGGAGACCAATAAAAAACAAATAAGAAATTATGTGCAAGATAATTTATACTAGTGTTGTTTAAAAGTATTTACCTTCTGTAACCATTGCTTTTCGAAGTATTCCAAAAAGTTAGAAAATTCGAAATGATGCTCGAGCGTTTCTATGTCTTTCTTTATTTGCCCGAATGCACCCAGTATGTGCATGGCAGGCAACAGGGGAAGCGATAATAGTTTATGATATTCCAATGACGCCTTATTGTTTTGTCGAATCAATTGAGATAATTGTTTATGTTTTGTAGTTATTTGTCGTCGTAGCCATAGATTTTTGTATCCAAAAATGAAGTTTTAATAGCCCTTCTTAGACTCGCTTCATAATCGGTGATAAAGTTCGCACCATTTAAGTTTAATACATTAGAATTGATGTAAATAAATAAATGGGCATAGCATTTTGCTGACTTTTTATTCGTGAAAATAAAAAATACTGGAAAAACCTATTGGAAGTAAAAATAAAAATTAATCTAATTATTGTATAAGAAATCGCGTGGCGGCGCGCGCGGTGCGGCGTGATTTGCTATCGCGAGCGCGGCTGCCCCCCCCCCCCCCCCCCAGCGATGATAAACCTTTTCATAATATTCGATATGCAGCAAAATCAATTGTTTGAAACATCCCAGCGGTGCAATTGAAAATATGCCATCAATCAAAATCTTTTCATTGTTGTTGTCTTGAATATTTTCATTAATGAGCTTGACTATCTTATCGGATCCAAAGACGCAGTATGCAAAGTCCTTCGAGTCGTGGCACACTTTAAAAAAAGCTTTTTTCTCTTGGCCCTCATGCAAAGTAAGTCCAAAATTTGTGAAGATATTTTCCTTCTGAAAAATACTGACAACATCGGTTGGAGTCTTCGGAGATGCCGCAAAAACTTTTGATGTCAAATATTGCAGACCTCGTTTGACTTTGTTAAAATCAATATTTTTCGTTGCTTCCTGGTTGTTTTATTAAAGAAAAGCATTGTTAATCACACAATGAAAGTAAAAATGGTTTACACCACTATTCACTTACCTTACGCAAACGTTCCCAAAATTCGCCCGTATTCCGTTTACAACGTTAGCTGCGCTCAAAGTACTTGAAACATCCAAACATTTATCCTTAATTTCGTTGAGGGCTTTTAGCTCATCATACAGTTGCTGTTGGTCTCTATGATTATGTTCAATGAAATCAGTTGCCTTACGACACAGCCCCTTTTCTAAAATCACTCGCGACTTGCAATTTCGTTCGTAACACTTATAATATTGCCTTCCTTTGGCTTCAGATTTTTGTAAATGAAATTGTTTTTCATCTATAATGTATAGCACTTTACAATATCTTCTTTTGCCAATCATTATTTCAAACGCGAGAGTTGTCATTTTTTATCACTTTAACAAAATTCTAACAAGAACTAATGATGTTTACACTGGTTTATTAAGTGAAATACCTGATTGCTTTGACACTACTTGTTTTAAGAACCGTTACAAAACCACCAAAATTTAGTAAAATGCAATTTTAAGAGAAATGAAATAACTCCCATCGAAAATAAAATAACTCCCAATGGTGAAATAGTGTTTGCAATTAAAATGAAATAAGTCCCAACTGCGATGCAATAAGTCCCACAGAAAACTCCCAAAATTTTTTTAATAAGTCCCAAGTTCAATAATTTCGAAATAAGTCCCAATGCATTGGGATTTATTTCATAATGAAATAAGTCCCAATTTGTATGGAAAATTTTTTGGGATTTATTTCATTTTTCCATTGGAACTTATTTCATTTGGGAGTTATTTCACTGTACCCTCAAAAATTTCATCCAAGTTTTGACAGTAAATGTGATAGACGAATTAATAGCAGCTCGACAACGATGAAATGTCACGAGAACCGAATTTATTATTTTAATTATATTGATGTTTACGTTTTTTATTTGTAATCACAACTTACACTCAATTTTTATTATTATAGCCGTTCACCGCATATGTCACAGAATAACAACAGATACTCTTAATTTTTTCCTATATTCCCTCGACTTTATTTCAAAATGGAATTAGCCAGGTAAATTTTGACAAACAGTCGAAAAAGTGTATGATCGGGAGAAGTTTTTTCGATAAAAATATATTATGTTTCTGTAAAATTGATTACTATCGAAAATGTATCCAAAAATGAGTGACGAAATTTTTGAAAGGGAGTGAGAAATTTACTTCCAAATGTTTGCAGGGAAGTAGAGAAATATTCTAAGTTATAGGAAATTTATACGGCTTTCACAAGGCTCGAATTTATTTATCGACCACTCTGTTTCGGGAAGCAGTAGCATGGACCTTCAAACAAATCGCAATAATTATCACTTGTTGGTCTATATTTTGAAGTGATCTCTGCTACATTCTTGCCGATTGGAACCCATCTCCACTCGGATATACTCATAAATTATACTATTTCTGCAATTCGGAATATTACAAATTGGTTGTATTTGCTAAGATGACCAACTAACCTGTTTAGAACGGTCTACATTATCTTTCAAGTAATTGTAACACCGTGAAAAGATACTAGCAGTGGTTGTAGTGGCGATAGCTTCGATTTGACTACAAGTTTTATAGCCATGTTGAACTCAAACTCTATACGAAAATTGAGTCGGTTTATCACAACTGCCAAATGTTCTGCCCTCACTTGCATTCTTTCCATCAAAACCGCTTAAGACTTCTGGAGAATTTGAATTTCAGTTGCGCATATTGAAACCTCTTTCAGCATGAATATCTCGCACCTCTAGCGCAAGAATTACCTCTTCAACTGTAGCAACAGAGTCCATATAATAATCAACATTATGTTGTTTTGTAATCGCTTCAATTTCTTGTTGATCCACTTGGAAATTGTAATAATTTTTGTCCTCAGTATAGTGGGAGATGAACGGCCAATGTGATGTCCCAAATGTTAGCACATTCAGTTGATATACCACAACATCATTGTTATTGTCCCACCCCAAAATCGCTGAGCATTAGCATCTTCCTTTCTTACTTCTACCCGGTGGAACAGAATATCCATCAAACGCATTAGTTAGAATTACTAAGAAATCGTTCAACGAAAAGTCACCGGATTTACCAGCGGCGTCCCATACTAGTTGTATTTTTGTTGGGCTTATGTATATGGATTGTTTTACAATAAATGTTGGTAAATACCAGTTTTTCCACCTTATTATTTAGAGCATCTAGAGATAATCGTTTTGTATTCCCTTTTTCATCTAAATTCAATATTTGCAGTTTAATCACCTTGGTCAGTCCAGAGCCGCGAGTTGCCTTTCGTCGAATACGCTCTAAGCGCCTTGTAGAAGTTGTCAATCTATTCGGCAAATCTGGATGGTCGACCTTGAATAAAATACCAACTATCTTTTGAAGTGCATTGCCGAGCCAAAAGTTCTGTTGTGGTCAAAATTACACAATTGCTTCCATTTTTTACATTTGATGAAATACAATAATTTTGACGTCTTCTATTTGTTTAGTTATTGTATGCTCATTTGGGTTAGAGTGGTGAGTGTTGGTAATTTGGTTGGTAATATCGTGTCCAACATTCACAATAACGGAATATGGAATCATTCAATGTCACAACTATTGACAGTAGCTTTATTTAATACTGGTGTTTGTGCTATATTAGAATTTTCTGCATTCTTCCTATACTCACGAATTGTTGGTGATTTATTGTTCTGACAAGTAAACAAAATGGTGTCCCATAACATCCCATGAAGGGATTGGGGAGAGCTTCTCACTATTAGTGAGATGTGCGCGTCCTAGTTTTACACTCACTGATAGGGACCTACAGCTTTACGGTGGTTCCGAACGGTATTTTGAGAAGCTTTTTCATGACTAAGTACTCGATAGTGTCGCCATCACAAAGCGAGGTTACCGTCGTCGAAAGAAATGTAAGGTGGTCTGAGCAGGGATCGAACCCACGTTCTCATGCAAAAGAGCCGCGCACACTAGCCATTGCACCACCGACGCACAGTTGCGCCCGTAGAGCAAACGAGGTTGCAAAAATCAAAATTTTCATGTGGGCCTACGAAATCTTAAATAAACTCATCTTATAGGAAACTTTTCAACGATCTCAAATATGCTACTCTTAATAATATCAGATTTTTAGTTTAGAAGACATAACCGTTCAAAGTTCACCGATTTCAGTTTTCAAAAAATACACCATTTTCAGTTAATGTGGTGCGATTTCAGGTGTAATATCACGAAAACTAGGTAACGAATCATCTTTTTTCTCCAATTGATTGCTGTATTTATTAAATGTATAATATAAAGAAAATTTACTGGTTGCTTTGTGTTTCTCTAGGTAAATCACTATTTAAAAACTATCCCTTTTTCACTATTTTTTAAAGTACTGAAAACATGGCGCTGAACAATTTAAAATTATTTTAATTGTTTAAAAAGTCAACCACACCAACGTTTTTCGCGGAAGCTGCTTTAGAACAACTCGATAGCTTGTACGGAAATATTGAGAGAAGCAAAAGGATAAAAAATAATCTTTGTATGATATATGGAAAAATAAAGGAAACTACGGGCATCTTTAATGCGACACGGGGCTGACGTTTTACCCGGATACAAGCATAGTGGGCGAGTCAAAATAAATTCACGACCACTGAATTCTGAGTTTACAGAAGTCTCTGCGAAAGCCATTCTGCAGGATCTGATGGGCCATACAGCAACACGGACGTTGGTAAGTTTTCCTGAAAATGAGGTGGAATCAGCAAATGGGGATGCGATGGATCATCCGGACAAAGCACTTATAAGCAAAGGATGTCTTCCTACGACGCTACAATATCTGAAGGAAATACGCTTATGGCATCTGTTGTTCCTTTGGGGCTAAAATCTGATGTTTCCCTACACTGGAAAAATCCACGACCGTCATCAGTGCATTATTGCAGACCAACAATGTTTCAGTTTGCAAAGGAATCTACATAACTCATAAGCACCACGGTGAAGGACATTGCAGAACAAATAAGCAAGATTAAGCATACAAAGCTGCAAATTGGAGAAGGAAAATATATTGAATGTAGTTACGAGTTCCACCTCACCATGGTTGACGGAAAAGTCGTAAACGAACTAACAGGAACAACCTCAACATTGTCATTCCCGATTTGCAAAAAGAGTCAGAAGAACTTCGGCAATTTAAACGATTCTACAAACGAGGAGAATTACGCATATGGAATGTCACCATTGCACGCAAGGATAAGGTGTATGGAGTTCTTACTAAAACTGGCGTATACCCTACCACAACAAGATGACGACATCGATGAAAATTCATCAATTAAAGATAAGGAAAATATCAGAAAGAAGCAAATACAAATACAGGATGCTGGACTAAAAGTAGACTGTCCCAAGTGCGGATACGGTAACTCAAACGATGGAAACATTTCTAGGAGATTTTTTGAAAATGATGAGGCAGTATCTAGAATCACTGGAATTGACAATCAAATCGTGAACAGATTGGGAACGATATTGAATGTTTTAAACTGCAAAGAAAGTGTTAATTCTACAAAATATGGAGAATATGCATCTCTTTTATCAGAAATGTATCCACAGAAGAAGTTGACCCCGACGGTCCATAAAATATTGGCGCATGGCAAAGATATAATTGAGTACCAGTCTTTGCCAATTGGAAAGCTTTCTGAAGAAGTACAGGAGTCACTTAACAAATTTTATAAAAAATATAGATTGCAGAACACATTCAAAGCACCAAAGGTAAGGCAAAGTGAGGGCCTCTTCGGATCCACTTACTTCTTCCCTGCGGCATCAGAAGTCACGAATAGAGTTAGAAAATAATTATACTTTAGAAATGATTAGTCTTTCAGATATACTACGAATTGTGATGAATATTTTACAGAAAATTGAAAAAATTAATTTAAAAAAAAAATGTTATTTGTTGGGTAATAATTTTAAAACATAAAAGCCTAAAAAGTCTAAAAATGTAAAAAATAATTTTTTTACTTACCATAAAATTGATTTTTTACAAAGTTTAATTTTGATAACCCAGAAGTAAGCACCTAGCACCCTTTCCAAACACTTATTTCACTAACTGAACAGTTATAGTGTTGTTGTTATTACCTAACACCGACCATACATTTTGAAATTCGCTGTTTTCATTAATACATGGTGTTTTTTATATTCCAGGCAGATTATTTTTTAAGAAATGTTAAATTTTTTATGTTGAGTGTTTTTCAGACCAAGTAGTTCGTGATTATACTGTTCGATGAAAATGTTATATGTATATTCTATAACCAAAAAAGCCAGCAAGGTTATAGAATATTAAATTTTTTTATTTTATATTTGTTACTATTATTTTATGTATGATATATAAAATCGGCTATAATAATAATTACGGTTGTTATTGCTCCAACTTCTGCAATATTGTTTTACTTTAGCATCTGAATTGTTTTATAAATAAATGGTTTCCCATTACATCCCATGAAGGGACTGGGGAGAATTTCTCACAATCACTGAGCTGTGCGCTTTCCAGTTTTCACTCACTGATTGGAACCTACAGTTTTACACCGATTCCGAACGGTAATTTGAGAAGCTTTTTCATGGCTAGATACTCGATAGTGTCGCCGTCACTATGCGAGGTGACCGCCGCCGAAAGAAAATTTGAAGGTGGTCAGAGCCGGGTTCGAACCCAGGATCTCATGTACAAGAGCCGCGCACACTAACCATTGCACCACCGACGGCCACGAATTGTTTTATGTCGTACATAAACTACGAGTTCCGTCAGACTTCACTATCTCTGCATACAAAGTCCCAAAATTCTTTATAATACGTTCGCTGAATGGTTAACCTGCTCGGCATTCTTTAAACCAAAATAATCCCGAAAAATTCTCCGCGTGCTTACAATTGAACGATTACTTAGATAAAATGTTTTAATAACGTCACCCAAATTGTTACCTCTTGCCCTGCACAACTGTCAACCACAAACTGACAAATGTCAACCACACAGAAATGGCGGTTAAAAAGCTTCAGCCTGGAATTTTAAACAAGTACTCACAAATCTGCCTCGACGTCTCAGGCGCGTTCTTGTGCGCGCAATCTATTAACGACGACTACCTAAAGGAGCTCGCTTTGGCCGGACTGTGCTACGCCAATTCACTCAACACAAACACTATAAAATTTCACAAAAACAAACTTGGTAATCTGTTTTTCTGAAAGACGTTAAAAAGAGTTCTGAAATACGGAAATTATGAAATGGTCGAAGATTGTAAATTGAAATTTTAAACTCTTGAGAACATTGTCAAATATAGTATACAAAATCTATTACGTTGAGGTTTGCAATATAATAGTATCAGTTCAAAGATTTACAACTTTTTATTTGTAAAATATAAAATATTTCAAAGTTGTTTCGTCATTTTATGGAGTATTGGTAAGACATACTATATTACGAGACTACAATTGATGAAAAAAGTGTCCCAAAATTTCGTGTTTATGTATTATAGTATTTGGCACAAACCATATGAGTTTCGAAGGCGAGTTTTCAATCTTAGTAAAAATTTAACCTTTGTTTTTTTTGGTTATCTTTGTGCTCTTGGAAATTTTTAACAGTTGTTGATTGCAATTTGATTTATTTATGTATTTGTTATTTAGCTCTTTTTTTAAATTTTCTATTTTTTCTAGTTTTTTTTTTATTTTTTAACATTTAGCCCTTTTTTGAAAGCTTCTTCGTTAGTAAATACCACATTACGCCAATCATTAGCATGACCTCTTACTTGAATGTCATATGATATCTAGTAATTTGTAACCGAGTTTCTTCGCGCATATTATTCAGCTGCGGTTTTTTCTTAACGGTTTGAAAATTCAGGTACTTACAGCATGCAATGACGTAAGTACGGTCGATAAACATGGCTGGATACTAGCTTGAGACCTGATTTTTGATGATGAAAGAGAAGAGTTGGAGTATGGAGTTAAAGCGGTTGGAATCTTTCGATTGTAATTCTTTCCATAGTATTCAACATCTTTTAAGTATCCCAGCAAAGTTATGTGACTTCGCCCAATTTCCCGCGCAATGAATATCATTGCGAATGATAAACATCAATCAAAATACTTTTCTTGTCCATTTTCCACTAATGTTTATTAGAAAGTAATATTTTTCTTGTACTAATTGTTTCATGTACTTATATATAAATCAAATGCGACTTCGCGCAAAAAATTTAAAAATGCAAAGTGGTGCAAATCATATGAACGGATAATTTTTTTTCTTTTTTGAGAAAGGACCTTTATAATTTCGTTGCATTAAGCTGTAATCTTGTTGTTGTCGTTTTTGTAATCATAAGAAAATGCCTTTCCGATGGTAGATTTTAGCTGCCGACAAAAACATTAAAAATGTATGGGCTACTAAAACCAGAAATGTAAGTGGTTCTAATCAACTGATTTTGTGTGAATATTGCCAAAGTTTATGAACTGTGACAAGTGTAATTTACGATTCTTTATTAGCTAGTTTGGAATCAACAAATATAATAGCACTTAAAATGTGCAGCTATATTAGTATTTGCAGTCAAAATACAAATTCGTCTTGTAAGCAAAAGTATGCTTGGTTTTCATTTACGAAAAAAAATATATCCTACACTGAACGGAAAAGCTTCGCCACAAGAATGAAAATGTTCGTCGCCCCAACAACTTGGGTCATCGAAAGTGAGCTACCGTACAGTTTCATTCAAGCTACGATAATGTGTCCATCAAATCTGTGGTTGTTGCTGCATTGTATTTGTTTCGTTGCTACGATGAATTTGTTTCGTTGCTACATTGAACTTGTTGTATTGATACAATAAACTTGTGTCATTGCTGCGAAGAATTTGTCTCATTGGTGCAATGAATTTGTTTCATGGCTGGAATGATTTTCTTTAATTGCTGCAAAGATGTTGTACTGTGTTTGAAATTATGTATTTATTTATTGATATATAAAAATTATCTTTAATAATAATTTTAATAATACTACTTTATTGATTTAGTGAATGTTTTTTTTTGCTAAATATTTACTTAATTTACTAAATATGATGTATATCTTTGCGCTAATGTGGTCATCGTATTCTGGTCCAACAAATAAAAACAAATACTCTTATGGTGGTATTATTAGTAAGCTTCCCTGCAAACATAAGGGAGTAAAATCTCACTTCGTCGCTAAAAACGTAACTACTTCGACACTTCTTTTTCGATGGTTTTTCGATAGTAAACAAGTTACAAAAACAAAATACATTATTATCGAATTTTTATCTTCCAATTAGGGACAAAGTAGACAGTGTTTCACATTTTAAAGTTACTTTTCGTTTGTAAACAAAAAAGTAAGCAAAACGTGGTGAAGTAGATCAGTTGGTTTTGTGAATAAGAGGTGTGCGGATCTGTGGAAAAGTTTTAAGAAGATAAATAAACAATAAAATTATTGAAAAAAACAAAATACATTAAAACAAATAAGTATGTAAATAAGTGGAATAAATAACACTGTGAGACAAAATTAGATTTAGACGTGCATCGGCGTTTCGCCAGATCTGATCAGAATTTTTTTTAGGGCGGGTCAAAGTTTCCGCCCCTCGGAACTTTCCTGCAACATATCGGCATGCAAAATTGTGTGTTCCTTACTTCTGATTTACAAACTATGTTCAGAAGTTTTATAGCAAAGATTCAGATAAACATTTTTGTGAAACAAATTGACACTCTAACTGTCACGTATATCCATAATTTTTACTTTTTTTTGAAAACTCGCAAAAAAAAATGCTCGAAAATGACGGGGACGTGGTCAAAATGTTCTACAAAAATGATCGCCATAAAATTTCACTGTATGTGTCCGAACACTCCAAAACACAAATCTTAGACCAAGTGGTAGTTAAGAAGCAAAAACTAACTGCCTTCTAAGGGTTAATAATGAATTTTGTCATTTTGCTGTTTCTATTAAATATAGTCCAGATAATATAATGAATTTTATCATATTTCATCTTTTATCTTAGCCAATGGGCTATTAAAAATAATATTTGCAACAATGCATTAAATGAACTGCTAGGTATTATGAGAGAAAATGATATTTCTGTTCCTAAAGACTGTCGCACATTTAAAAAAAATCCAATGAGTGTTCGAACTCACGGGCGATGTGTTAACACCTTTTTGCTACACGGTACCTGTTTGATTTCTGTGAACACATTAGTAAATGTTACATTGGAAAATAAAAAACCGCGTTCAATCATATGATGACATTACATTTAAATAATATTAATACTTAAAATTATTTTAAGACCAGTGCAGGCACATGTGTCATTATTTTCTTGCTCAATACCTTTTGTTTTATTCCCACAGAAAACAAAGAGAATGGAAAGCAACAGACACATGAACATCCATACATACATTGTTATGTGCGTACATACGCTACACAAGTTCACAATATTTTCATTGCTCTCATGCTATCTCATTTTTATATATGTACGTATAATACGTCATTAATCTCTTTGCTCTGAAAGTGCTCCGCATCCACATTATATTTGACTTACTTTTCACAATAATAAAAAACCAACCCGTAAAAAACATAGTTTTTGACTATAAATTCTGTATATATAACCACGCCCCTTTGTCCAGTCCCGCCCATATTTGCAGCCGCTCTTAGAATATGTAAACCTAATCAACATACCAAATTTTGTTTAAATACCGTTAACAGGAGCAGAAATAATGGATTTTTAATTTGTGATTTGTATGGGGGGTACCACGCCCCTTTATCCAATCCCGCCCATATTTTGATATTTTATTTTTGTTTGCCATTAGTTTGCCTGCGAAGTTTCAGCTTGATTGAATCACGGGAAAAGGGTTAAAAATCAATCGAAAATTTTTTCGGCATGCATGCATACAGTCAGTTGAAGTTAATATATAGAATTTAAAAAGGCGTTCAATCATATGATGACGTTTCCTTAAAATAATATTAATACTTAATAAGACTTCAAAATATTTAATGACAAGTGTCATTATTTTCTTGCTCAATACCTTTTGTTTTATTCCCACAAAAAACAAAGATAATGCAAAGCAACAGACGCTATACAAGTTCACAATGTTCGTTGCTCTCTTTCTATCTCATTTTTATATTTATACGTATAACCAAGTCATTATTCTCTTTGCTCTGAGAGTGCTTCGCACCCACACAATACATCTATTCGCTGCCGCTACATCAGTGTGTGTGTTTTTCGCAGTCTGACAATCTGTGTTTCGCAGTCAGACAAATCTGTGTTCTATATAGGGGTGGGTCATCCGTCTCATTTAGGGGTATGAAAAATAGATGTTGGCCGATTCTGAGACCTACCCGATATGCACACAAAATTTCATACAAATCGGTCCAGCCGTTTCGGAGGAGTTTAACGGCAAACAATGTATGATCGCTGTCGGACAGTCTGTGTGAGCGCAGTCGGACAAATTGTGTTTGGATGTATTCACTTTGTGAATTTAGGCCGTACCCGCGCCTATAGATGTTAACACATCAAAAAATACCTAAAGATGCCGTCCAATGAGTAATGTTTTTACATATATTATGGGGTTAAAGATGCATTAACAGGCTTTTTATTGCAAAACCAATATGATTCAAATACAATTCAACTTGATTTTGACGTTGACGGACTACCATTGTGCAAAAGTTCCACCAAACAAGTGTGGCCAATTCTGTGCAATGTTCCTACATATTCAGACGTTCTATTCATTGGTGCATTTGAAGGTTATTGAAAGCCTAAAGACGCCAATGTGTATTTATCTGACCTTGTTGATGAACTAAACAGTCTTATGGACCTAGGCTTGAATTTCAAAGATAAGGTGTATGAAATAAAAGTTAGTTGTTTCATCATGGATGCTCCTGCAAAAGCCTTCGTGCTGGGAATTAAGTGACATAGCGGTTATTTTTGATGCACACGTTGCCTTCAAAACGGAACACAGTTTAAAAATCGTTTAGTATTCGCATATATTGAGGATTTGCAGATGAGAGATGACCAATATTTTAGAAATCGTGTTCAACCAGAACATCACAACAAGCAAGAGGAGAGTGTTTTAGAAAATCTTCCAATTAATATTATAAATCAAATTACAATAGATTATATGCAAGCCGTTTGTCTGGGTGTTACAAAAACACTTTTAAGAGGTTGGGCTGGGGTAACGGGGGAACAGTATTCTTTATTATTTTGGCAAGTTTTATCTATTTCAGAGGAACTATTGCACATCAGATCTTGCATTTCAACTAAATTTGCGCGAAAACCTAGGTCATTCCATAGTATTCAACATCTTTTAAGTATCCCAGCAAAGTTATGTGACTTCGCCCAATTTCCCGCGCAATGAATATCATTGCGAATGATAAACATCAATCAAAATACTTTTCTTGTCCATTTTCCACTAATGTTTATTAGAAAGTAATATTTTTCTTGTACTAATTGTTTCATGTACTTACATATAAATCAAATGCGACTTCGCGCAAAAAATTTAAAAATGCAAAGTGGTGCAAATCATATGAACGGATAATTTTTTTTCTTTTTTGAGAAAGGACCTTTATAATTTCGTTGCATTAAGCTGTAATCTTGTTGTTGTCGTTTTTGTAATCATAAGAAAATGCCTTTCCGATGGTAGATTTTAGCTGCCGACAAAAACATTAAAAATGTATGGGCTACTAAAACCAGAAATGTAAGTGGTTCTAATCAACTGATTTTGTGTGAATATTGCCAAAGTTTATGAACTGTGACAAGTGTAATTTACGATTCTTTATTAGCTAGTTTGGAATCAACAAATATAATAGCACTTAAAATGTGCAGCTATATTAGTATTTGCAGTCAAAATACAAATTCGTCTTGTAAGCAAAAGTATGCTTGGTTTTCATTTACGAAAAAAAATATATCCTACACTGAACGGAAAAGCTTCGCCACAAGAATGAAAATGTTCGTCGCCCCAACAACTTGGGTCATCGAAAGTGAGCTACCGTACAGTTTCATTCAAGCTACGATAATGTGTCCATCAAATCTGTGGTTGTTGCTGCATTGTATTTGTTTCGTTGCTACGATGAATTTGTTTCGTTGCTACATTGAACTTGTTGTATTGATACAATAAACTTGTGTCATTGCTGCGAAGAATTTGTCTCATTGGTGCAATGAATTTGTTTCATGGCTGGAATGATTTTCTTTAATTGCTGCAAAGATGTTGTACTGTGTTTGAAATTATGTATTTATTTATTGATATATAAAAATTATCTTTAATAATAATTTTAATAATACTACTTTATTGATTTAGTGAATGTTTTTTTTTGCTAAATATTTACTTAATTTACTAAATATGATGTATATCTTTGCGCTAATGTGGTCATCGTATTCTGGTCCAACAAATAAAAACAAATACTCTTATGGTGGTATTATTAGTAAGCTTCCCTGCAAACATAAGGGAGTAAAATCTCACTTCGTCGCTAAAAACGTAACTACTTCGACACTTCTTTTTCGATGGTTTTTCGATAGTAAACAAGTTACAAAAACAAAATACATTATTATCGAATTTTTATCTTCCAATTAGGGACAAAGTAGACAGTGTTTCACATTTTAAAGTTACTTTTCGTTTGTAAACAAAAAAGTAAGCAAAACGTGGTGAAGTAGATCAGTTGGTTTTGTGAATAAGAGGTGTGCGGATCTGTGGAAAAGTTTTAAGAAGATAAATAAACAATAAAATTATTGAAAAAAACAAAATACATTAAAACAAATAAGTATGTAAATAAGTGGAATAAATAACACTGTGAGACAATATTTTAGAAATCGTGTTCAACCAGAACATCACAACAAGCAAGAGGAGAGTGTTTTAGAAAATCTTCCAATTAATATTATAAATCAAATTACAATAGATTATATGCAAGCCGTTTGTCTGGGTGTTACAAAAACACTTTTAAGAGGTTGGGCTGGGGTAACGGGGGAACAGTATTCTTTATTATTTTGGCAAGTTTTATCTATTTCAGAGGAACTATTGCACATCAGATCTTGCATTTCAACTAAATTTGCGCGAAAACCTAGGTCATTAGACGATCTGAAAAACTGGAAAGCAACGGAGCTGCGGCTATTTCTTCTTTACCACGCCCCATTTTTGCTAAAATCAGTATTGTCTGATGAACGGTATTTGCATTTTCTAATATTTTCTATTGCCGTTCGCATTTTGTTGGACAAATCGAACTCCCAAATTAACAACGCCTTTGCTGAAATGCTTTTAAAGTCCTTTATTAAAGAAGTGCCATTATTTTATGACTTATCGTATTCAGTATACAATTTTCATTCCCTGCTTCATATACACACCGATGCCAAAATATTTGGTGGCTTAGAAAATATAAGTGCTTTTAGATTCGAAAATAGGTTACAGCAAATAAAAAAAGCATCAACGTTTACGCACAACTTTACAGTAGACAAGTGGAAAAAATTTACATCTATCAGCTCCATCAAGAAACCCCAAAAATCTGTAATGGTAGTCGTAAATACTTGCGCACAATGTGAATGCTACTGCTCTATGAAAACTCCAACTTCTATTATTCAATTAAAGAGCCAAATAATTTTTGTTATGTGGGCAAAAGCATTTGCTAAAATTATTAAAATACTTATAGCCTGTTCAGCGAACTTTTTTGTTTAAGCAGTCGTGCGATTGCTACCCAGGCGATCAAGTTTATATTTGAGTTTTTGTTCCATTTTCGTTCGGGAGTGAAAGCTTATTTTACTAGCTGCCCTTATGTCAAAGTACATTGTTGCCAATGTGTTATTCTTGTAAATTTTAAAAGCTCATTCTATTGGAAAATTCCAAAATGTAGCAAACCACAGGCAACACTGCTCTATCAGCAGTTTAATTAGAAGCAGCTGATTGCAGGCAAAATAAAATAAACAAATAACAAATTGCAAGAAGAAAAGTGGGAAACATTAAAGTTAGTGAAGTGAGATAATTAAAGTGTTTTTAAAATGATTGCATCCGTGGTATTTGGGCGACATGTAGCGACTTTTTGTTAGAAATATCCATACTAAACAACAATTTTAATTAATTTTCTTTGAAATGCGTAAAGAAACACATTTGTAAACAAACTAAACGATTGATATTTTCTGATTGTCTAATCTGACGTTTTGTTTCGTTCGTGTTTGATTTCGGTGAACCAAATTTTTTAAGCAAAACGAAAGCTCTTATCGTTTCACTCGAAACAAAGTGTACAGAAACCAAAAGTTATCTTCGATAGTCATTTGGCGTACGAATGATCAAAAATTAAGTTACAAAAACAGGCTATTAAAGTACACAATTTATCTTCCTTTGAAGGTCAAATACTTACAAACTTATAGCCACTTTTCACAGACCCTATTGATTCCCAAAAACTAAATATCCATGAAACGCGCGAAATAACATTTGAGAAACACATTGCATTTTCAATAAAAGACATTACTAATAAGGTAATTGTTTTAAAAAACATAAATAAAACATCAATTGGTGTATTTTCCTTTATAGTATAATGGAGAAATATTGACGAAATTTATATATGTATGTGTTGAAATTAAATTCAAATTTGTTTAATTTTAACTGAAGCTGTAATAATATACTATATAAACAAAAATTCAGAGAGATGAAGAATCTTGCGACGTAGATTTTACCCCTTCAAATCAAGGTACATGTACTTAACATTTTTTAATACTTTCTAATAACTTTTAATTTGTCCTTAGCCTTTCATCAAATTTTAAACAAACTGTGCTCAATGAACCCTGAGTTAATCTAATAAATAACAACACTTAATATAGAATCACAACAAACCCAAAAGCTAATAAAATCATTGACGGTGGAAGTTATAGCTTTAAGGAGTGAAGTAAAGCAACTAAAGTCACTTCCGTCTGTAGACGGAAAGCAACTATTACCAACTGTTCCTTTTGTTTCACTTCCGGACTTTAAAGAATTTGATGACAAACTACTGTTAGATGACGAAATGAAACTTCAATTTGTAGGACAAACAAAGCATATTTTCATATAACATAATTTCATTATCATTACTATTTCATTATCTAGAAACAATTTATAAAACGATTATAAAAGATATGACGTCCTTTTTGAAAATTGTCTTGATGCAATGGCAGTAAACATAACCTGGCGTGGAACTCACAATAAGCCCAGTACTCAACAGTTTACTATTTTCAATATAATAAAAGGTAGTAGACTTAATATGTACAAAATCAGTTTTAATTAATAGTTTTTTTTTTCTTCAGATACCTGCCATTTCATCAGAATTCGTCAAACTGTGACATAAATAAAGTGTGCCAACAACATTTTTTACACGCCCAAGATCGGGTCACTAAAAAATTAAAACAGTTAAAAATTAATAAATGAAGATATATATTTTTAATATAAGTATACGTATATATATACATATACATTTTTGTTTAACTGAATTCTTTTATTTTAAGTTAACTTTTTTTTATTTACAACAATATATAATGAAAACACTGTAAGTTAATAATTTCTAATATTGTCAAATATATGTATGTATGTACATAGTTAAAACATAGTTAAACATTGTTTTATATTGATTAAAACAGTTTGAAACCACATTAAACTACCCTCATAAAATTATCGCTTTTGGGTACTTCGCGGTAGTAACTAAATAGATACTTTTAGAAAGTGTTAAAATAGTCGCCTATATCTTCCTGAAGGGAGAAACTATTTCGATACGAAAGCGATACTAGGAAGAAACGATTTCGATAGTTTTAACACTTCCAATTAGTCACTAAATAGATACTTTTCGGAAGTATTACAATAGTAGCATGTTTCTTCCCGAAGGGGGGAACTACTTAGATAAGAAAGCGATATCGCATGCGATAATTTTCAACTACTAGTAGTTAGAATCGAATTAGAGACTAAGGGGATAGAAAATGTTTGCAGAGTTCCTAGTCATGTAAGTGTAGAAGATACATGTATGTATATGTACTTATCTTGCACATAAACTGCAATATCATCATGATTTTAGTCACATACAAAGTAACAGAATATAAGATCTAGGTTCAGAACACCATACGCATTCTTCAATTCAAATCATAATTTATTGTTATGGTGACGGTTATTTCATGCAATTCCAGCGCCAGTTTACCCCGTCATTGAGCCATCCACGGCTCTGTAAGCATTTTCTTCAACTCATTAACTTGGTTATATTACGATAATCAAATTGTGCGACTGTCCACAAACTTGTCTTTCGTTTATTCATCTTTCGCTTTTCATATCGTATTATACATGGTAAAATAAGAAAGGTAAACTCGTTAGAACAGATGTTTTAAATTTTTTCATTGGGTTGATGCCTGTTGTTGCTGCCTACAACAACAACAGCGTCTACTGCTACTACTTAGTTATTTAACTATGGCATTATCATTAACAACAAAAACACTCGATATATTTTTGCCGTGATATGTGCTGTCGCGTACACACACCCACATAAATGTTCACTTACAACTGCATACGTCTTTGAACATTCTATTGTTTTTTTTCGGTACTGTTTTTCGCTTTCGATGCGTCACTTTCTTTGCTGTTGTGTTGTTCCATTCACTCTATTTGTTTGTGGTTTTCCTTTATAAAGTGCCTACATGATTACGATGAGGTGCATTGAATTTTCAGTAATCAGTAATGCCCGATTACTGATTATTATGAATACGGCCCTATGATTTGACTGGTAATACAAATTAAATTTCATTATCAGTAAAAATTTACTGAATTTTTTCAGTAATCAGTAAATTTACTGCTAACTGTAATTTATAATGCAGTACATATATACTGCAGTGTGCCCATTTACTAACCAAATAAGTTAAATAAAACAAACAAAAACCAGCAAATTCCTATGTATTTACAATATTGAAAGTTTTGATACTTTTAATTGATTAATTAAAAAAATATACTAAAAGCATAAGTACTTCCAACTTCATTACTAGATGTTTACACATCTCCCCTGTGATCGGACTCACATTAATTTTTTTTTATTAATACAGGGTGATTCAGGAAGTTCCGGACAAATTTCTCCAGCGTATTCCTTGGCTCATTTCATGAAGGAAAGTCCACTAGGACCATGCCCGAATGTGCAAGGGTGCGAAATGGCAGCGGGTTGCTAACTTCTGAGCCAGTGGTCGGATTTTTTTGTTTTTGGGCTTGTTGGAAAGGTCATTTATTGTTTATTTGTTTTTGTAAATTAACACGGTTAAGATTTTATTTTATTAAAATTTTTGGCTAACGTGGTTCCCATTTTCTACTAAACACAATTGCAGCCGTTTGCGAGCCACATCCGCCACATTTAGTTCACTCATCTTTTCACGAACTTTCACCGCAGCTTCCTCAATGCGTGCAAGTAACTGCTCACGGTTGTGGATCTGTACAGAATACACACAATCTTTCCTGTAGCCCCACAAAAAGAAATCAAGTGGTGTGAGATCTGGAGATCGTGGCGGCCAGGCGATTGGTCCAGCTCGTCCAATGCAACGTCGGGGGAAATTGGTGTTAAGCCAATCCCGCACAATAAGACCGTAATGCGCTGGAGCACCATCTTGTTGGTAGAAAACATGATTTCGTGCCGCAAGAGGTACTTCCTCTAGGATTTCTGGCATGACTTCTTGCAAAAAATCCAAATAATTTTGCGAATTTAACCTGGGCGGAAGTACTGCTGGCCCAATCAAGGTGTTGTCGATGATGCCAGCCCAAACGTTGACGGCAAATCGGTGTTGAAATGCTGTTTCTTTCTTGTTGTGGGGATTGTCATGGGCCCATTCGTGCAAATTATGGAAATTAGTTATGCCGTCTCACGTGAATTGCGCTTCGTCGGTCCACACAATCGAACGGAAAAACATAAATGCGTGTACATCACGTTGCAGCATCTCACGGCAAAAGTTGACGCGTAGTGGCAAATCGGTCGACAAGAGTTCTTGAACTGGTGTGAAATGGAATAGATGTTTTTTTTTCTTTGTGAAGGACGCGCCATACTTTTGATTGTGCCACACCAACTTGGACCGCGATTCGTCTTGTGCTTGTCGTTGGGTTCTCGTCTATCGCATCCAAAATTAACTTTTCAACTGCAACGTCGTGTTGTTCATTTCCGGGACGCTCCATTTGTGTAAACAACGTACCTTCACGAAATCGGCGGTGCGTCTCACTGAATGTTGTTCGGTTTGGTGGTCGTCGATTAGGAAAACGTAATGCATATTCACGCGCAGCAGCTCTTGCATTACCATCGCAGAATCCATACATGTAATGAATGTCTGCTAATTATTCGTTCGAATAAGTTACCATTTTTACTAATTCAAAACACAGCGTACTCGAAACTGTTGCTGCAGCAGAGATTAGCGTAAACTTCTACTTTATTGTCGTTATTCACTTTTAAAAAACCGGACAAAAATCACTCGTACTTTTCGCGTTCGTAGACACTTGTTGAATGACAAAATTCTATCAATGAATAATACCTTAAATACTACTTACTTTTTTAGGCACTGATGAATGGACTGGAAAATAAAATCTTAAACGTTATAATTTACAAAAACAAATAAATGTGTGCTGTTATTTCGCTTCCAAAAACAAAAACAAACATTTATGCATTTCAGTAAAATGGTCATAACTTTGGAACGGTAAGACCTCTGGGCTGCGTTTAGGTCATTTTGGAAAGATAAGAGGTATGGCTATCGTTCATAATTTACCTGCCATCTGCCTGAGCAAATTGAGGTTATGTGAATAATTTTTTCCGAAAGCTCTGTATCTCGGCGATTTGACTTTTTTTCTACTTTTTTTATTGGTCCCGAAAGGCCTATTACAGACCTTTCCAACAAGCCAAAAAAATCCGACCACTGGCTCAGAAGTTAGCAACTTTACCCTACTACCCTCCGACCGCCAATCCGAAAATTTTGAACACGCTGCCATTTCGCACCCTTGCATTTTCGGGCATGGTCCTAGTGGACTTTTCTTCATGAAATGAGCCAAGGAATACACTGGAGAAATTTGTCCGGAACTTGCTGAATCACCCTGTATACTCGAAAATGCACTGAACGTTTTACACAAATTCACATTTTAAATAACCCACATAAAATGTTGTTCATTACCTTTTTGCATTGGGTAAATCCACAATTTGCAAGGCAAATTTCTGTATGGTTTGTCAACATGAAATCGCCTACGTTTATTGGTAATATTGCCAAATTAAATAGCTGACCCTATGTTGCCCAGTGCATTGGCTGATATCAGACCATGAATGTGGGTAATATTACACTAGGCTTTTTTTGTGTACGAACGAATAATATGTTTGCTTACAAACATTTCACGGCGCATTGATGTATGTGGTGGTACTACTAGAATAGCCGACTTATATATTTTTCCCCATTCTTAGGTTTTATTGATTCTCAAACGTATATTTTTTATACTTTTTTGTTTACTTTTATTTCTGGAAAACAGTTGTGCTGAATTTGTTTGTGGGGAAATACCAGACAAAGCTCAATGTATATTTTTGTAGGATTGGTATGTTTCTTGTCGTAGTAACACTACCTCCTCAATTCGCCTTGACTTTCAATCAAATCAGGAAAAACCCTATGCGAACACTTCCGACTTTGTTAGGATATATGATACGAAATCGGGAAAATAGTTTGAAGTGCGAATGAGCTATGCATCACATCTTTTTAAATTAAATGGTTCCTGTAAATGGCGATTTTTTGCGCAATACCGCTGCAATTTATCATATAGTTTACATTGACAGTGGGCAATGGGTAAGAAAGTCAACAACTACATTATAACTTTATTTGTTTTCCACAAAGGCTTTTCTTAAGAATAGATTTATAAAATAATACACAGAAGCATAATGTTGGGATCCCTCAAGATATCTTTCCATCACTTGCAGCCAAGAATTGCAAAAATGGATGAATACTTATCCATACATGATGAATGCATTTTTAAGGAATGGATGAATTTTGATATGCATAAGAGAAAACAATCTGCCATGATGCAAAAGTAAAACGGTGCTATATACGGAAGAAAATGGTCCACTAAGTCAAGACATACTATTAATTCCTTCCTTCATTTGAGTATGTCAACACTGTCTGCGTAAAATTAACAGAACATTTTAATAATTAAATTTTTCGATTAACGATTAACTCGAACAAATTATATCGATTAATAAAATATAAGTACGTGTTTATGGCAAGCAGTCCGTCTTGAAACACTCCTACAATGTCGCAACTCATATGGCAACGATTTGCGAACAAATTTCATAACTTTACTCACATTTCGAATAGATTTGATAGTTTGTTGAGGGAAGGCGTCGCACAGTGCTTTGGCTCATAGACATACATAAAGAAAATTATTTCAAAATTGGTTTATTAAATTGGTTTCATTAATGTTTGTATGGGGGGTATCAAAATACCTGGTCCGATTCTGCTCAAACTATATACAATAAGGATAATAGACAGAAAATTACGTTTTGCAAAATTTTTGTAAAAATTAATCAATCCAATAGGGTGTAATAGTGTAACATAGTTTCAGAGCGACCTTGGCCTTTGTATGGGAGGTACCGGAAAGCGTGGCACTTGTGGATCCAAACTTTGAGATTTGTTTTAAATTTTGGCTTGGTACTAAAAGTCACTAATTTTCATGTTGCTGCAACTACGATTTGTGAATTGTACCTACATATATTTTATACTTTATAATGAAATTGCTTTTGTTACGTTTTGTTTTAATAAATGTGCGTAGAACAATGTTTGAACACTTTTCTTTTTTTAGTTCTATTTTATTCGAATAATCGAATAATTTAATTGCGTTCTGTTCGGTTAATTGTCAGCTTGATATTTACGATTAACCGATTAATCATAAAACCTGATTAAAGGGGTACCCTAGTAAATATATGTTTATCGGGTAAATTCCGTTATATTTGGCTCAACTGTACTTCAAGTAGGTACAAATGTGAACGCGCAATAATATTTTTTGTCTGACGTTTATTTGTCAAGTTATGGGATTTTAAAGTAATAGCTTATTCACATTTACCGCGTTTCAGCTGAAACGCCGGCGTTTCGCTCTCTTGAAATCATTTTGAAACCATGGTGTTCACATTATGCTTTTTTAAACAACTGTGGTTTCATGTGACATTTCTCATTTCTGTTTTGTGTTTTCTGTATTGAGTGTAAACCACACAAACACACATTTGTGAATAAAGAAATATAAAATCACATTGATACATACATTGATAATAACATGATACACACATACATAAATCACATTGCAATAAGTACTTACCACCACAAAGCAAACTAGAAATGTAAACAAACAGATTTGTTTTCCCTCATTTTTCTGACATTTGCTTTGAACCAGCAATGGAAATTTTTTCAGTTTACTCCTTTTTTTAACTACTATTGGAGTACAACACTGTGCTCTCTCTCATTTTTACTGTGATTTCAAACAAACTACAGTAAAAAGAGCATAATGTTTGCGTTTTTTTTGTATGGAAATAAGTGTCAATTAAAGTGTGTTTCGCTGAAATCATCGAAAGAGAGCGAAACGCCGGCGTTTCAGCTGAAACGCGGTAAATGTGAAAAGGGTATAAAGTGTCCTGTTTTTGAAATCTGTTTTTTTGAAGTATTTTCTCGAACGATTGGTATACAAAACAGTCTGCACCGTAATTCTGTAACTTTTTAACGACAAAAATCGGAAGTTAATTTGTTAAAATTTATAAAATTTCAATACAAAGTTTCCGAACTTTGGTTATATAAAGTACCGAATTTTATCGTTAAAAAGTCACATAATTCCGGTACTGGTATTTTTAGAAATAATAGCGAATATAACAATAAAAATTGTATTTATGGGCAAACCCAGTAGAGACCATTTCAAACCAAAATTCTTGTATCGTTTTTTTTTTCGAAATTAGCCTAAAGTATCCTTCTAATACACAGGAAGTTACAAACTGTGACTCGCAGTAGTTCAAAAGATATGTAAATTAATGTACATGCATTTCGCACTGAGTATGATGTTAGGCGGTTGTTTCTGTCGGCCGGTTAATGAAATATCACATTAAATCATAACGATATTTGTCGAATAAGATCTCTATATTAAAATTAAACTTATACCTACAATTATTAACTTTATTACCCTCTAAATTTGGGTCTTCTACAAATAACCGGTTTTTTTAACAAGTGACATTTCATGTTATTAATATTTTTTACAAAAAATCCACTTAGATGAAGATTAGCGAAAGAGTAATGAACGCTCGATAAAAAAAAGTGCATCCCTCCAAAGCCAAGCCCATGTTAAATTCACTAGTGTTGATTAAATTTTTCACTGATTCCGTTTCAGGTTTCTAATACCATTTTTACTTCTTTGGAAGCAATTTTGTTGGTGGGACACTTTAACATCACTTAGGTAGATAAAGATTGAATGTTTCGAATAAATTTTAAGAATTATTTACACTATATGTATCCATTTACACTATATGTTTCCAGTAGAGGCAGAAAACTGTTTTTGTAAAGATGAAAACCACTCAGTAATATAAAAAATGTGGAAAAATGATTAATTTGAATCTGTTTTTAAGCCAAAGATTTAAATTTTAAAATTATGCCTCTTTGTAGGCAGTGAGCGATATGTTTAATATGTTGTTCAGTTATAAACCTGTCAGCGATTTCGGCACTTGTTCGCTATAAGAGACATTTCTTCAATCGTGTTATATTTCAATGATATACAGTATAATTTCAATTATAAATCTAGTATCTGTAATTAAAGTCAAATACATCGATTACTATTTCGAATTCGGCGGACTAGGGGTCCAACTTTTCGCTAAGAAATTAGTAAATAACGACAAGGTGACACAAAAGAAACCACTCCTAACGCTATAGTTTTTTAACTGATTGTAAAAATAGGTTATGTTTGTGAATAATGTTTAATGGATCATTGCATTTATACATTTAAGGCGGAAAAGTAATACTAGCCTTTTGGGAACCCCCAGAGGCGACGCACAGTTGGCCGAGTGTTTTAGAATATTTCCTTCAATTTTCGAAAAACTTCACGCGATGCATTTCCCATTTCTTTATCCCTTTTTAGGGTTTGCAAGGTCTGTATGCATTTCACATAAATGCGAAAATTCACAACTCCAAATGAACAAGTGTGGAGCAGTCAAATCGATCGTTCGCGCTGTGGTAAAACCACTGACCAGTTATTGCTCAGAAACATAGACTCAATTCTTCCGCACGCGTGTTTAATAAATCTCTCCATGACTTGTTGATGAGCATTTGAAACCTGCGTTCTGTTGAAATGCCAAAATCACCATAAAATATGAAGGTGGTACATATTTGCAAAACTAATGGCACCTTTGAAGTTTTCCAAAAGGATGATTACTTTTGTGCCAACTTGTACAAATAGAGTAAAATGGATATTCATCACATTAATTTAGCATATCCACGGTGAAAAATAGCGGCCCCATCAACATATTGCAGGATCCATGTACATGTTTGCAAGCATTGTTTTCGTTAGTAGAAGATCTGTTTTTTGTTTCTTTCTTATATGTTACGTTTTTGTTTTCAGTAGTTTTCAATAAACAAATCCACATTTGGGATCTATATACATATTTTTTTTAAACCTATTAATCATTGTGCTGCAAACATGTTATAATGAATAGCAAACACAGTGTGTTTGGACACAAATATACATTTGCGACAAGCTACAAACACGTTATGTTTGCATCCAAACCACAACAATAATACACAAAATGGTTAAAATAATACTAGATTTTTTGGATTTTGGATTTGTTCCTTGGCAGTTATGTGGTATATTATATTTCTTTACTCACAAACATCGGCAACTGTTGTCGTCGTTCTGTCGAGTATTGGTACATTCGATGCCGTCGAATAAGTTTCTCTTGGTCGTTTCAAAATACTATCTATGCTAAAGGCGCAACTTTGTTTTGGTAACGAACGCAATTTCAAAAATGGAATTCCGTCTGTCTTTGAACAGCTATCGATTTCACGGGTTACACTGCAAGTTAGTTCTGATTCAGAAACGCTATCAAATTCATCGCCCGAAGTTCCGACATCCGTATTTGCTTCATGCAAGCCTACGCGTCTCATTTTTACGAGTGGTTACCGTAATCGTGTCTTAATCACTTGTTAAACTAATACTGAACCACTAAAGATTATTTAAGTACATTGGACCATGAACCACTCAAAGCAGATGAGTTTTGCATGCAAACGCATACATACATACTCGTATTCATACTCCCAAACACATAATTTACTAGTGTCTCATAGCCTCTCGTTCTTTGCGTCTGTGGTATATCCGATTAGCACTACCGCGCTCTTGACAATGCTCAGACTCCACCCTCTGTCAGTCGCCAATGGATAAGTATCCATTCCAGTGCTGCTATAACAATTCCCTAAGAGTGACAAAGAAGAAAACTATACGAGCGAGGGATGCTGTGCGAACACCAATGGGAAAACTGGGATATCATCCCAGCAGTTATACACTCTTTCAAATGTGATTGGAGTGTTAAACTGTCACATTATAGAGGCAAACATCTTCTATACATACTCATGTCTGTTATATACTTCAACATACGAAAGAATCTGTGAGCATTGTATATTGCTAACAAGCAACTAAATGTATTTACCCTTTCAATTCACAAACAGGTACATATTAATGAACCAATTCAGTCGTTATTGGCTCTAATTAGATTTAAGGTTTTAGAGCGATAAACACATACAGATTTACATATACGTACATACATTGATAAACAAACAAAATGGGTACCTTTTATGTCTTCATTTGTCCAAACTGTTATTTGTACATTTCCTAAGAGCTAAATGTCAAAGTAAATCATATTATGTAATCATTTGTTGCCCTTGCTTGTTATAGTTAAAACGGAATTTAAAAACAAATTATTGAATATACAGTGAACTCTCAGAATCGTTCTTTAATTATTAAATTATTAATATATCCGGTTGTTGAAGGGTTATTGTTCAGTATTGTACCTTAAAAAGATGTTGAAGACGTGTCTATTATTGGAGTTCTGTAAAAAAGTACGTCTACTGGGTCATTTTTTTTAACATACTTTTTACCAAAAACAAACGGAGGTTTTAAAATAAAATATTAATATATGCAAACACAATAAATAAGTTAATTAGGACCATATTCAGGAATTAAGCTGAGATCACACGATCGGTCATCTGTACAGATTTTTGTCAATTTTTATGTACAGATCGTGTGAATGACAGAAAAAATCTGGCAAAAGGCAGATGGCACAATTTTTGTGACCGATATACAGATAAAATCTGTGTCTGTTGTACCGATCGTGTGAACGCTTCGTTGACCGATGCAGACAGAAAAAATTGTTTAACGTACCGATAATTTGTTCTGCCACTTGCAGCCCGATCATAGTGCCCGATCAAGACCGATATTTGAATAATTTTTTTGGTTTTGTATAAAAATATGATTTTTTTAATATCTAGTTAATAATTATTATGCACGTTGCTCATTTTCGCAAAGTGTATGTTGTTATAATTTTGAAATTTGGCAGCACCAATTAGTTAATAATTATTATCAACACTGCTGTTTTTCGCAAACTGTATCTTGCTATAATTCTGAAATTTGGCAGCACTAATTTGCTGTAAACAAATGTAAACACGTGTTTTTCAAATTAGTGCATTAATTATAACGCAATTGCATATTTTGGTAAGTAGTTGTATTTATTATATAAGTAGTATATAAATAATGTTTGTTAATTTTTTAAGATCATGGACACTGATGAGGAAGATATGTTTAATAATTTGTCTGCTGCAGTGTGTGCAGATGCCGGGGGTCTGACTGAAAGAGCAACATCAACGCCACAAAAACATAAGAGGAAACGGCCTCATATAACAACGACATGGTCTACGGAAGATGTTATGAGTTTGATAACCTTAATTGAAAAACATTCGTGCCTATGGGAGTATTCTTCCGTAGATTATAAAAACCGCCAAAAAAGAAAAAATGCATGGCGAGATGTTGCGACGAAATGTCTTGGGCATGACGTAGACGAATGCAAGGCCAAATGGGCGAATGTCAAAAGTGCCTACAACAACACAAAAAAAAAGTATGGCAAAGTCGGGTCAAGGCGCATCGAGCTCGATACCTCATTGGCCTTTTTGGACTGCCATGCAGTTTTACCACAACCATGCTCGTGAAAAAACAACATCATCGGTGTCATCTCTTGACTTTGAGTGTGAATGCAGAGATACATGCAACAACTCGCCTTTTCAGCAAAATATATCACAATGTTCAGCAGTAGCTGATGTACAAAAAACAACTCCAGAGAGGGCTTTGCAACAAGCACTAGCGCTATTACAAAATGATAAAGAGGACAAGTGGCATAACTTTGGCATGTATTTAGCGTCACAGATGCGTGAAATAGAAGAGAAAAATAAAAATGTTGCCAAAAAGTTGCATATTACTATTATGAAAAATACTACGGATGCCCTTTTGGAGTTGGAAGATGATTAACTTGTTTTTACTTCATATTACTTCACTTTATTTGACTTTGTATTTAATAAAATTTCGTAAATATGTTATACATTTGTTTAATTTAACATAGTACTTTATATTGAAAAGGTACTTCACCAGCGGCCGACATAAAGTATTGCTCGAATTCCTGGCGAATTTCTTTCGCTTCGTTGCTTATGTACGTAGTAGGGCATTCTTCGGTTCCTTGTTGGCGTGTTTGAAGAAAATATTGGTTACAATCTCCAGAAACTATGTTGCCTTGCTCATCGTACCTATCCATTGAAAATCCTTCCATATAATTTGAACTTTTATGTATTAAAAAATTGTGCAAGGCACAGCAGGCCAGTGTTACCTGGGTTGTTTTACGCTCGTTCAGCTGAATCGGACGATATAGTATTTGAAATCTCTTTGTCATTATTCCAAATGCATTTTCAACGACACGTCTGGCTCGTGACAATCGGTAATTGAATATGCGTTCTCCAGCACTCAAATTTCTGCCTGGATATGGTTTTAAAATATGTTTTTGCATACGGAAAGCATCGTCCTCAACTAAAAGGTATGGAACATCCACTTCACGGCCTGTCAAACATTTTGTTGGAGGTAGTCCAAGAGCATTATTGTCTAAAGCATGTAATTGTAATAGGTACTTCCAGACCGCGGTGGAGCTTTCATCACAATATGTTTGCCATCAACTGCACCTATACAATTGGGGAAATTCCATCTATCATTGAATTTTTGGGCAATGTTAATCCATAACTGTTCGCTGTTTGGGGTCTAGCAAATGCATAATGTGATATTAACTTTTATATTTTAAATATTATTATATGTACCTTTAAATATTCATTTTTCAATGCTTTGTAAATTGCATCACAAATCTCAGGCACAAATATAGATATAGTATTCGGCGCAATACGGAAAACAACAGACAAACTTTTGAAGCTGTCTCCAGAGGCAAGTAAACGAAGTGTAACCGCCAAGCGTTCATTAGCTGGTATTGCTTTGCGCATGTTGGTGTCATTTTTTTTAATGTTTGGAGAAACTAATTGAAGAAGCTCATTGAAAGTGTCTTCATTCGTGCGCAAATAGTTTTTGAATAAAAATTTTTGGTTGTCCACTTCCCGAAACTCGCACAGAGTTTTTCCATATGCGCCGTCCGTACTTCTCTTTTGAAGCCAATCCCGCACCCAAACACTTCGCTTACTTATTTTTTTTTTTTGCATTAGTTTTGTTTTTCTTAATTAAATGTGCACAAATGCATATTATTTCTGCTAATTTATTTTTTCTTCGTATGGAAATATTTTTTTTTTTTTGCACGAAAATTACCAAATTGCGATTCACTGTAGGAGAAATTGACAAAAAACTGTTAACACAAGAGTGCCCTCGTGACATTGGTGGTTGTGCGGAATAAAGACCGATCGTGTGACAGGGTTGTACCGATATCTGCCACTTGCTTGTAGTGGCCGTATCAGCGCAGAAAATATCTGGCCTAAACGCCACATCGTGTGAACGCTGAAAAAGTGATCGGTACATTAAAAGTTTTCTGCCCATAGGTGTACAGATAAAATCTGGCTGAAATGTGTACAGATGACCGATCGTGTAATCTCAGCTTTAGACACGACTACACTTACATATATGTAAATCCCTAAGTTAAATTGAGTGGTGTTTTTAATAAATTTAGAAAATAAACTAAGCCCTTTAATACAGGAACAACATTGTATCACCTTCATATCAAAGAAATTTGCCTCTTATTTTCTTCCAAACGGACAATGGGACTAATTGCAAAATAAAATGGGTAATATGATAATATCAGAAATTCAAAATTGTTGATCAGATTATATTAGAATGTACTAGGTATATATAGGAGAAGAGGCAGGCTTTCAGAATATTTTATCCAAATGCACCCTGTTTCAACGCACGTTTTGCCACGGAGTGTGGGGTGTTGGTGATGTTCAAACGCTCACGGCATGTAACTTCGAAAATTGTATCCAGATTTTTTGTGTTTTAGATTCTACTAAGCAGCACAAACAAAAACCATGCGGAGTCTGACCGTTACAAAGATAGTTGGAATCAAAAGTATAACTATTAAATTTTTGCACTGACATAGTTTAGTGTTTTGGTAATAACTTGGTAATTTTTAGGCAAAATGATACATTGACAAAACGTCAACCAATTGTAGGTTGAACAAATTGTTAAATTCTTCCAAACCTCTCGGGAAAGACAATCTCGCAAAGTTAAAATTTTTTTCAATCTGAAAAAAAACCGAGTTTGTTGGAAAGGAATCAAGCACAAAAATTAAATATTAAACCTAAATAAGTTTGTGTTTTATTTGAAAACTAAAGTAAATAAAACTAATTTTTATAGGTGGAAATGCTAAACTTGGAGTCGGAGTCATGTAAATTTTTACGATTCCGACTCCAGGCACATATCCCCGACTCCGACTCCACAGCACTGCATTCTTGGGAAATTTTTTTTTTTTATTGTGCAGTTTGAATTTGTTTGTTTTCTGAACGTGTTATTATTTTTCACATATTATAGCCCAATTTAGGTTTAATTTAATGCAATTAATATTACTTGATACATAGTGACATAAGTGTGAGATTTTTACTCCCAAAAATATCTGTTTTGAAAATTCGAGTTTTTTTTTAAAATTGAGCTTTGCAGATCAAGATTATCCGTACGATCAAATTTTTTTGCCTTGTATTAACTAATTTCAGTCTAGAATTTGGTTTAATAAGTTAAAAATCAACAAGCGAAATTTTTCCCAAACTCAAAAATTTAAAGTTTTGTTCAAAAATCATTAATTTTCTGCCAAGGCTGTCTGTAAGGTGAATGCCCACAAAATGTTTTTATATCTTTCTTTTATATCTTTCTTACAAAAAATTTGAGATGGTAGCTTTTCTAACAAATTTCGTTCCATTTTCAGTTTGAAAATATTTTACATTTGACAAGTTGTCGCTACCAACCGGTTTTAAATAATTTAAAAATATTTTCAACTTACATTTGGTTGAAGTCTTTCCAATATATCTGTGTTTGTAGAACTACATTTTGACCCAAAATGAATGACCAAGTTATTACCAAAAAAGTAAAGAATGTCAGTGCGAACGTTTAAATTTTACAGTTTTGATTCCGAATGTGTTTGCAACGGTTAGAGACAATCTGCATGTTTTTGGTTTGTGCGGCTCAGCAGTCTCAAAAACAGAGATCATTTAAATCGCGCTACAAGCGACTCTGCATGTTTTTGAGGCTCCACGAAATACCCCCCAAAGAAATAACGCCCAGGAAATAGCACCCAATGAAATAATCCCCAAAAATTTAAATAACATCCAAACACAAAGAATGAAATAAAAGCCAAATAAAAATAACTCCAATTCAAAATCGAAATAAAGACGAACAAATTTTCTTGTAAAAGGCCCATTAGGAAACCCCGATTGGAAAACGAAATATTTTCCAAAAATAAAAGAAATACTGGCCAAAAATGTTGGTTGTTTTTTCATATGAAATATTTTATTCATTTCTCGTTTGGGGGTTATATCCTTAGGGGGTACTTTGTGGAGCCGTTTTTGGTTTGTGCGGCTCTGTAGAATCTCAAAAACAAAGATCATTTAAAACGGGCCCTGTAGCAAAGCGTACATTGAAACAATTGAAACAAGGTGCCGCTAAATACCAGATTCTGAAAGCCTGACTCCTCTCCTACAAATACTTAGTACATTCTAAAACAATCGGACATATAGTTTAGAAGTTCTGATATTATTACCACTTTTTTGCAATCGGTCCCATTGTAAAACGTATTAAAACTCCTTCGCTTGTAGCAGAGTTCCTTGAAAACAGAAAAAGATTAACGACGTTTTGTTGGAGGGAAATCGGTCCCACTGTAAAACGTATAAAAACTCCTTCACTTGTAGCAGAGTTCCTTGAAAACAGAAAATGATTAACGACGTTTTGTTAGATGGAAATGCTAGTACAAGGTGTTTCAAAAGAAGTCATTACGTGAACAAGCCCGAGACCCTGGAAGCCCTCAAGGTAAACATTCGACACGAGTGCGAGAATCTGTTGCCCGAAGTTCTCGTCGGAGTGATGAAAAATGTCATAAAACATACGGGCTCGTCGTAATCAATTGTGACGGCGCGCATTTAACCGACATCATCTTCTCAACTTTTTTTTTTTTTTTTGTTTTAAATCGATCGAACCCATCGCCGCCACTCTTACCCGCCCCTACCGACCGAGAGGGCCACGTCCCCATAACGTGAGGACAGCGTACACATTATAGACCGGTCTATAACGGGAGAGCAAGGATCATAAGTTCACACGTTACAACCAACTACAGAAATTCTTCACCAGTTGGTATTACACTAACATAAATAAGTATGAAAGGGCATCACGAGATATTAACATAACAGACTTCATAATATATAATAATTACGAGCAAAACGAAAACCAAATTATAAATCAGACCAGATAGTAAGGAGAACGTATATTTACATATGTAAAGGAATATATACCACTAATTCAATCGGTTCAAATGACAAATTATGCTAGACTTTGTCGTTTCCCAACTACCTGTGAAATCAATAAACTGATATAGCTCATTAAAGTCACGACACATTCTCCTAACTGGATCAAAGAACGCATAATTCGAACGCTGAAACTCGATGTGAATGAGTTTATAGTACCTCGTGGGTCTCAATGGGACATTTACGAAAATCTTAGATAACAGAAATTCAGAACATATACATCCATCAATTATCTTCAAAACTGTAATAGAGTTTATCATGGTACGTCTACTACTAAGAGTCGGCAATCTGATCAATGCTAGTCTACTGCTTTACGAAGGAAGATTATGGTTCGGGTTCCATTGAAGATTTCTCAGACAAAAAATGAGAAACTGTTTCTGGACCGATTCAATCATATTAACATACAAATTGTACTGGGGGTCCCAAACAACTGATCCATATTCGAGAATAGGGCGGACTAGTGAAGTAAAAAGATTTTTCGTAACGTAGGGATCTGAAAATGCATTTGCCCAACGTTTAATAAAGTTCAGAACGCCATAAGCCTTGTTTACCATCGTAATTATGTGGGAGTTGAAATTCAATTTTCTGTCCAAGAGAACACCAAGATCAACAAATGAATCCACCGATTCAAGAACATTGCCACCTAAAATGTATTTTGCCGAAAATAATGATGACCTAGAGAACAGCATATGCTTACATTTCGTAAAATTAAGCTCCATCAAATTGGTCTCGCACCACGTCTGGAAAGTAGACAAATCCCTCTGAAGTAAAGTATATTGACAAGGATCCTAGTAAGAAAAATAGATCTTCACGTCATCAGCGTACATTAACAATTTAGAGTGCATTATGGAGGCGGGTAAGTCGTTAATGAATAACAAAAATAGAACCGGCCCAAGATGACTGCCCTGAGGCACCCCAGATGACACAAAAATAGATCTTGAGAATAATCAACCAAATGATACCATCTGTTCTCGGTTCATTAAGTAAGAACTAATCCAATTCAGCATGTTACAATTAAAACCCATTGCCCCTAGTTTATATAATAACAAATTGTGGATAACTTTATCAAAAGCCTTACTAACATCGGTAAAAATCACATCAGTTTGATCTCCAGTAATAAAGCCGTCAATAATAGAAGAGGAAAACTGAAGCAAATTAGTCACGGTGGAACGACCCTTCCGAAAGCCATGTTGACATGGATCTAAGATAGAGGAAACCTGATGAGAAATTACCTCTGTGACTAACTTCTCAAAAAGTTTAGGAATGGCACTCAATTTTGCAATTCCCCTATAATTTGCAACATTTACTAAACTACCAGATTTGTGGAGATGGATTATATAAGAGCTCTTCCACTGTGCAGGAAAATGACCGAACTTCAACGAAGCGTTAAATAAGAGAGTCATCGGTAAGCTGAGAGAATTCGAGCAGTTTTTCAACATAGAGTCCGGGATACCATCAGGACCAGCTTTATTCGAGGCTTTCAAGCTGCTTAAGTTATCTAGCAACCACGAAGAATTTACGACAGGTGCATCAAACGGAATGGTAGAGCGGACAGTGTACGGGTAAGATTTGGAAACATCATAGGGTCGGGTGACAATACCGTCAATATGCTCTTGATATACCTCAAAGCATGAAGATGGCGGAATATAAGAACACGTGACAAACAATTTCAAATCGCCTAAATTAATGGACACCACAATAAACTCAAGATCGCCAATGTCATCAACTGTAACCAACTCAGAAGATAAAGAATTCTCAATTGAGATTAAAACACCACCACCAATTTTACCAACACGATCTTTTCTATAAACTACGTACTTATTGCAGAACAACTCAGAATTAAAAACATTAGAATAAAATTCTAAAGGTTTAAATAAACATTAAAAAACACAGAATCGAAGTTCATCATTTAAATCATGAGAGCCAAACAACATCGGATGACTTCTTTTGAAAATTTGTTTGGATCTAATTGAAGACACTGCATATGATACAAAACATACAATCAAAACTATTAAGCATGGTGGTGGCAAACATATTGTTATGAGGATGTTGTTCAGCTTCGGGTGTTGGTGCAATATACCGGATTAAGCATGAAATGTGCGCTAAGGACTACGTAAACATACTTAATTGCATAAATGCGAGTTCCTGCAAGACAATGACCCGAAGCACACACCGCTGTTAGTAAATCAGTGGTTCCGAGACAACAAAGTTTCTCTGATTGTGTGGCCTTCACAATTACCAGATCTCAAGATCCCATTGAACATCTATGGGGAATACTAAAACAAAGAGTTGATGGTTTTACGTCCAAAAATAAAAGTGATCTGTGGACAAAAGTATAGGCAGAGTGGTACGCCATTGATCCGTCTATTTGTGCAAAATTAGTGGATTCTATTGGTCGCCGGGGGTCTGAAATTTTAAAAAATCAGGTACACCCCACAAAATATTAAAATTCATATAGTTTTTCTTATATTAAATCCAAAACTTTGAGAACGAATTTGAGCTCCTCAACTATAAGTGTTTTGTTTCTCCCAACCGCCATAAATTAAAAATATTTTTTGTCATATGAATTTTCAGAAATCGCTTTCCTCATTATGTTTTTAATACTTCTTCAATAAATTAAAAAAACAAATTATAACTTTCTCAAAAAAATTAAGTTGCCGCATAAAAATTTTATTGTAATGAAGTTTCCAAAAAATTATATTTATACCCTCACCCATAGGGATGGAGCCAAATTAGACCCTTAGTATCTTTGGACGAAATTCGTTTTAGGACTTTTTAAGACGTTTGAGCCATGTTCGGCTGTCTGGCTGGCTGGCTGGTCAACACGATAACTGCCGTAAATCTTTACAGATCACAATGAAATTTTTTCAGTGACTATTATTTGCCAATATTGAGTTTGGGATTGAAAATGGGCGTTTTGTCCACGCCCCTTCTGGTACCTCCTATACAAATCGACAAATTTAGCACAAAATCATATTTCTTTCAAACCTATCTTCTGGTAGATGTGATTAGCTTCAACTATCACACCGGGTAACAATCTGTAACTGCCTACTTAATTGGAGGAAATGGGCGAGATTGTCACGCCCATTCTGGCACCTCCCATACAAAACAGGCTGTTCGTCAGGGTTGTCAATGCGATAAATCGCGTGAAACACGTCCGACCCTTATGAAATTAGGTATAAGGCTTCACGTTATCAAACGCCAATCACCGATTAAAACAAAGGTGATTTTGCCACGCCTATTGTGGTACCTCCCATACAAAAGTTGATTGGGCGTCTGGTTGTTCGGCACGAGAAGTCCCGCAAAACCGAACTAATCTTTATGAAAGTTTGTACTAGTTAATATTTAGTCAAATAAAACTCTCCTATAGAAAATTATCTGTTTTGCCACACCCATTCTGGTACCTCCCATATAAAAGTTGGTCGGATGACCGGTTGATCGACACGATAACTCTCGTAAACTACAACCGATCTTAATAAAATTCGGTAGTAGGCAAAATCTTGCTAAAATCTACTGTTTAATTAATAACTGTCTATTGTGCCACGCCCAGTTTCGTACATACCATACAAAAGATGGGCGTATTTGCGGTTTGCCGACTCCAATATCCAATAAATGATAACCGATCTTAATAAAATTTGGTACTGATCAAAATTTTGGCAACAACTTGCCATGCCCATTTTTGTACCTCGCATATAAATATTAGAAGGAATCTAACTAAGTTGGGTATTCAATAATATTTTGTGCAATGTCAATCTGTTATTGAATACCATTTTTGATACCATTGCATATTTGTAATGCGCTATATCGACAATTACCTCTTTTATAAAACCCATGTATTCTAAATTCTCGAAATTGTGTTGCTACAATTTTAAAGAGCAAAAACAGCGAGTTTAAAATTTACAGTATATCACACATACATACCAACATGATATATGTATCGCAATTATATTAAAATTTTTAAAAATGTGAAAATGCTCGTTATTTTTTCTTCATGTGCTTTGCGGGATATGAAGGGGTTAATTGTTTTGTTTTTGACATTTTTTGTGTGTTAACCCATAGAACGATTTTTTTGCTAACCAAATTCTGTAACTAAAAAAAAATAAACTGGTTTCCCATTACAGGGGAGAGCTTCTCACACACTGAGCTGTGCGCTTTCCAGTTTTCCCTCACTGATTGGAACGTACAGTTTTATACCGATTCCGAACGGTATTTTTGAGAAGCATATTCATGGCTAAATACCCGATAGTGTCGCCGTCACTATGCGAGGTGACCGTCGCCGGAAGAAATTTTTTTAAGGTGGTCAGAGCAGTGTTCGAACCCAGCATCTCATGTACAAGAGGCGCGCACACTAACCATTGCACCACCGACGGTCCTCCTGTACATTCAACTTTTTTTCGGTCCGGCCAGCAAGGGTTATCTGTTTTCTTTTTCAATCATCGGACACTTAAATTAACCCTGCGTGATAGCGTTGCTTTCGTTCACGATGAACTAGCTGTGTTTTGGGCAAACGCACGTATACCCATTCAAAGCAAACACCGATCTATCGAAAAAATCTTAGCTATTCATGGGCAATGGCAAACTTTACTTAAAACTTCTAAACGGAGAACTGATAATCAACAACCAAAGGACACGGCCTTTATGGACGATTTAAATGATTTGTTTGATATTGGTGCATTTGACGCCTTAGAAAGAATAATGGAAGAAGATAAACAGTCCTTGATTCTACAAAGACGAAAGGGAAGGCCTGGATCAATGGCTGGTATTGATAAGGTAACAGTGGACAGAGAGAAGAGAAGATTACAACGTTTAGAGCAACAAAGTGAAAGAGAAAGGAAAGCCATAGCTGCTAGTACTACTACATCCCGACCTGCAGTCAATCAAATGGAAATCGATTTAAGCGGAAGTGTTTCTGATGATGGTTCACAACCAGACCCGTTCATAGAGCAACCAGACCCATCCAGTAACAGCCGCTTTAGACAGATGTAAGATATCTGATCGGAACGCAATCCATATAATAATCGCCATTGTTGATGCTCTTGGACAAAATGCCATTGATTTTATAATTAATCGTTCGACATTACGAAATAATCGACGGAGAAATCGCGAAGCTGTCGCTATGAATTTGAAAACAAATTACAAATTACAACCGTCAGAACCAAGCGTAGTGTACTTCGATGGCAAATTGTTACCTGATATTATAAGTTCAAAAAAAGTCGATCGTCAACCTGTTATCGTTTCTAATAGAAATGGTGATCAACTTCTGGGAATACCTCGCATTAAATAGTACGGGTGCTGAAATTTCATCCGTTGTATATGAAACATTAGCCAATTGGGATTTGTTCGACAACGTAAGGGCAGTTTGCTGCGACACTACTGCCGCAAATATGGGACGACTTAATGGTGCAGTGACCTTACTTGAACAGCAGATTTGGCGACCGCTGATCAAGTTTCCGTGTCGACATCACATATTCGAACTGGTTTTAAGAGCTGCGTTTGAGGAAAAACTTGGATCAACCTCAGCACCAGTGGTTCTTATTTTTAAGAGATTCAAAGATAAATGGGGTGTGAAAAATATAACATAAAATTAAAATATTTATAAACATATTCATATAATTGCAGGCGAAATTAACCATAAAGCATATACAACAGCTGTAGATGATGAAAAAATGAATATCGCGGAGGTATCTTCAACAATTGCGCAGTTTTGCAAACAGCAATTGGAAATGAAACACAACAGAGCCGTCTATGGACAGCTGCTGCGTCTAGTTCTCATTTTGTTAGGTGTAAATTTGTCATCCGTATCTATTTCCGCAACCAATTTCCATTAACAGCCAGCGAAATAGGACGAATTCGTGATATTTGCCAATTCATTGTACATTTATGCGCGAAAGCCTGGTTTTCAGCTCCTTTGGCAGCATCAGCTCCAAATCATGATTTAAATTTTTTGATCGCTCTATACAATTATCAATTGATTGATAAAGACATTTCACGTGTGGCATTAACAAAAATTAGTTCACACTTGTGATACTTATCCAAAGAGACAGTCGGCCTTTCATTCTTCGATGCAAACATATTTATATCCGTACGACGGGAATTAGTTGAAGCGTTCCGTGCTCAAAGCACAGTCGCCAACTGCCATAATCGCAACATAATTCCAGTGAAAAGATGTTGTGACCTTAAAATCCGAAAACGTTTCTTATTTTATATCAAAGAAGACAGCGGCATTTTTTAAAAATTCCAATATCTCCACGTAGTTCATGTATTTTGATCCTTCGATTTGGCATGAATGTCCTACATATATCGAAGGTTTGGAAATCGTTAATAATATAGTTGTAGTAAATGATATATCCGAACGAAAATAAAAATGATGGAGGAGTTTAATTCGATTCGTACTAACGATGAGGAGCAGAAACAATTTTTATTATTGAGTGTTGAAAAATATCGCCAAAAATACCCGATGTATACCAAATATTCCTTAACTTCTCAATAAAAGTTTTACTTAATTTTTTTGGTGTTTTTTTACCTGATTTGAGTGATTGAAAGTGTTATAGATTCGTTATGAATGCCTCTTTAAGGAATAGAAAATCTCAAGACGTTAGGGTGAATCAATTTTGCACTGGGGTGGACGAAAGTCAAAATTTTCAAAAAAACGATATTTTTCAATTTTCAGACCAAATGTGTGCGACCTCTAAACATTAATGTATCGCGCTCAAATTTCACAGTTTTTATTTTTATATCAAACCTAACAAATTTCCGCCTTGAGCCGTAAGATATCATAAAGTTTAAAAAGCCCCCATACAACGAAGGACCAGTCTAGTGAATACAGCTTCAAATTTTTCGGCGCGGTCTAACGTATGTCTATATTTATTGAGATTAGGAAAAGTGTTATTCCTCATTAAATCTTCACAACATTTAAACATCGCACAGTGTGGCCGATTGCAACAAAGTGGTAATAAAATCAGGATTTCTAACTATTTGTCGGATCGTTTAAGGTTGTACTAGAAATGTGTACAGAAGGAGTCAGGCTTTTACGGCATTGCATTTGGAGACACACTGTATCGGTAACTGTAATGTATAATGTTCTTTTGCGCACATTTTGGTACAGGGTGTCAAATTGGACCACTTTAGTACTGTTCATCTTTTGAAGTCTTACAACTTCTACAATTTCCTGCCAATTTATAATGTTCTTTTTCTTGAAGAAATCTTCTAAGAGAGATAAACAAAAAACATGCTAATATTTGTGATTTGCCACTTACCATTCAAAAGATATTTGCAATTGAAAATAAAAGTTTTAAAACTATGGTCTGACTTTTATTCGTGTTTTATTAAAAGCCGTTGGTTGTTCAACGGTGGTGTGAGGGGCTCTTGTACATGAGAACGTGGGTTTAATTCCTGCTCTGACCATCTTACATTTCTTTCGACGACGGTCACCTTGCTTAGTGATGGCGACACCATCAAGTACTTACCAATGAAAAAGCTTCTCAAAAATTGTGACAAGCTCTCCCCAAACTCTTCATGGGATGTAATGGGGCACCATTTATTTATATTATGTTTTATTCAAAGCTCGTATATTTTGACTCAAATAATTAGTGAATTACCTCAAACCATTTGGATGTGGCAAGTTCTCAAAGCTAAAGATTTAACTTAAAAAAATTTCACAATTTGACCAAGCCGATTGGTACCATTAATCGTCTGCTGTTATTTTTGAATTTTGTTAAGAAAGAATTGTATCTTTTATATTTTTTTTTTACGGATAAGACATTGAGAATGCTGTCGAATGTAACTTAGTTCACCTTGCAAAATTCACCCTAATTGCAAATTAAAAAAAATAAATCATTTGGCGGGATTGGCAAAAGTTTTGATCGGTGATTTTTAAAATTTGTGTGTTTGTAGTTTCCGACTGGAATGATTTTAATCATTTGCCACAAAAGTAAGACATCCTACGTATAAGTGTGGCAATAAGAGTAAAATATGTATGCAAAAATGTCAAATGCTTCTAAACCATTTCTGTCGGACTAAAAATCTCATACTTTGTTTCTGTATTTTTATTTCAAAAACTATCGAAGTTTCATAAGAGTTGTTCAATATTTTAAATTTTTATGTAATCTCTCCAAAAATAGTTCTTCAAGCAAAACATCTTAAAAATCGGCTCAAAATTGTAGAGTAACAGGGCTTCAAGTCATGAACAGTAGACAAATGGGTCACTATGACACCTTCTAACAACAGGGTGTCCACAAATGCAATATCCTAAAAGCCTGAATCCTCTCATTATTGATAGTGAAAATTTTTCTATTAATAGTGAAATTTAATTTGCGTTAAAAGTAAAAAAAAGCTGCAAAAAACTACAGTATTCAGTAATTTTTAACTGATAATGAAATTTAATATGCATTACCAGCAAAGTTGTAATTTATTTTTACTGAGAGTTTTTTCAGTAATTAGCAACAATTTACTGGTAATACAAACTAAATTTCATTATCAGTAAAACTTTACTGATTATTGTTATTTTTAATGAAAAAAAACAAAAAAAAATATAACCGAACCCGAAGATCGTATTTCAGTCGAAGAAAAATCATTGTCGTGCTTTTTTCTGTCCAGCCACAGACAACGCAAATCCAGTTTAGATGGCTTTTCAAAAATAAACTCGTTTAATTATGGAAAAACACACATAACAATTTACAAAATTAAATGTCCCAAAAATGGTACCCTGCGCACGGGCCTGCCTGCTCACTCTCTGGGTGACGACTTAAATGCTTTTTGAGCACAGCCAATTGTTAGGTCAGCGTTAGCGACTGTTGTGCATAAGAACGGTGCATATTATATTTTGAACGACCTAGACTGAATGTTCATGTCTTCGATTTTTAATGAAATTTCAGAAGTATCTAAAGGGTCCGCCATCTAACGTTTTTTTTTTCAACTAGTGCTTATTTCGTGAATTTTAACACTTAGCTCATGTCTGATTTGACAGATAATTTGTTTTATCCTTCCGCTGAACGAATATGGTTGTGTATACGCTTGACAACGCTGGGAAATATTGCGACATTACTTTGAAAATCATGGTAATGTTCCAGAATGTGTGCGAAAATTGCGTACGGATTTTGGAAGACGAAAAGCACCGTCAGCTCCGTATGTTCGTTATCTTGTGAAAAAAGTGAAAGAAACTGGCATCCTCATCGATAAACCAAAGCGTAAAAAGCCAAAAATAGTGCGTACACCCGAGAATATTGTGTGTGCGTGAAGCGCCATCAGCATCAATTCACCGTCGGTCTCAACAATTCAACATTTCGGAGACATCATTGAGACGAATTTTGCATAAAGACCTTGGTATGGCGCCATACAAAGTCTAATTGGTTCAGGAGTTGAAGCCAACTGACCATCCAATGCGTTTTCGCTTCGCTAAGTGGGCCTGCGATCGACTTACCGAAGATGCCGATTTTGCCAAAAAAAATCATCTTTTCAGATGAAGCTCATTTTGATCTTGGCGGGTATGTAAACAAGCAAAATTGTCGCATTTGGGGCACAGAAAACCCGCACGCATACATTGAAAAGCCGATGCACCCAAAACGAGTCACTGTTTGGTGCGGATTTTGGTCCAGAGGCATAATTGGGCCATTTTTCTTCGAAAATAAGCAAGGAGTGGCCGATGGTTTGCGCCCTGTTTTTGAAGATCGCATTATCAGCCGCAGAGCTGATGTCGTTTGGCCACCTCGGAGCTACGATTTGACACCGTTGGGCTATTATTTGTGGGGTGCCCTCAAAGATAGGTGTTACGCCGACAAGCCAGAGACAATTGACGCTTTAAAGGACAATATTCGTGAAGTCATTGGTGAAATACAGCTGCACACAATCGATAATGTGCTTAAAAATTGTACCGATCGTGTAGGCTACTGCATGGCCAGCCGAGGCAGCCATTTGAATGAAATTATTTTCCATAATTAACCGGAAGGATTGTACTTTCAAATAAAAAAAAGAAATTTGAGGAAATATTCAGTAGTTTCTTTTTTATAGCATTTTCAAAAAAAAAAGTTATTTGGCAGACCCGTCATATCAAATTCTATTCTACGGCAAATTCAATCTACGGCAAATTCTAAGAAATTTCTCCAAAGAAACCCTGGTTTTAAAATCAAAATCGAGCCCGCAATTTTTCAATTGAAAATTTGTATATTAGGGTAAAAAATCGACCCAAAAGCCATACTTTTGAATCTTCATATATTCCACTCGTTGCTGCCGTTCCAATGACGTTTACTTTAGGTCTAAACTCCCCACGGTTCATGTTTTATAGCTGTGAAAAATTGGTCATCTTCAGCATTTTTGTGAAGAGACACCTGTGGTAATGTTAGAATAACTTCTGAATGCGATACCAGACCTGCCACTTGTATTTTTATTCCTAAAGGAAGGTTAAAGCCTATCAGGCGATACCTTGACCGTTACAATCTGAGTCTTTGTCAAGTTTTTTGATCCCATACAAATTGACCCACCCTAATGTATATCAATACCAATGTTGTAAAATAGTGGTGTGATAAGTTGTCTAAATAGCGTTGTCGAAGCTTTTGAAGTATATAAATGTTTAGAGTCTTGGGAAATCAATGAATTTAGAGACTATGAAATATATTAAATTCCGTTTAGTTTGTCGAACACAAACTATAGCTTTAACCATGTATGTAGTTACTTGATTAAAAGAACATGGTAAAAACGATGCAGAAAGAGGCTCTAAACCGGCGGGTATAAGTCAGGTATTTCTGAGGTTTACAAATATTAAGACTCGAGCACTATCAGTAAATACCCTACACCACATTGATGGTGTATAGTACAAACAAACTTGAAACCCACCGTGTCTTTCAGAAAACAAAACAACTGGGGCTAATTACGTAAAACGATATGGAATTCATTATCGTTTCGTAGGTAGTAAAGTTTTATGTAGCATGCACTCGTATTTTAAATGGTACTACTATGAGCCACCATTATCGACATATCGATATATCGTTTGGACAACTATCGTTGTACATAATTTCTATGAACAGTAAAACAAATATGTTTGTGTGTATATACATACATAACACATGTATTTACATTTTACCCTCTAGGAGCATTTGGTAGTTTCTTTTAACTTCGACATCATTTGTTATGAATAGGAAATCGTTGAGGTAATTTTAATGTCTCAATTAGTTGCGTTTCGCACGCGTATGATAATAAATAAAACTAATAGAGCATGATTACATGCAGCTCGATGATTTGATAAGAAGTTGTACATGATAATTATACAATGTATTGTTTATTTGCTTCGCCAAGCGGTTCTCAATCTTGCGGGTATACAGACTTTTATAATAAAATTGTATGTATACAGTGAAACATTAACATAGTATTCGTCATTCGATTTAGGACGTTACTTTTTGCAAAACACGTGGAAGGTGTTGTAGGGTACTAAAGCAGCACAAACTGTGATTAAAATATAGTTTTTAGTGTGATGCGTAATACCTAGTTTAATAATACAACATTTTTAAGTTCGCATTTAATTTTTAAACCCAATCAAATAGTCATAGGATCTTTTAGTACAAAGCCCTCCATGCCTTGCTGTGTCACCAAGAAAAGTACGATATTTTGCATTGTCCAGCAGCTTCCAGAGTGTCAAGCAGCTACTAGAGTATTAAAACCCGAGAAACTGGTTTCTTTATATAAAACCGAACGCCGGGTTTTCAAAAATTAGCATATTCGAATAACAGGTTTAACCGATTTCTTCGAGTTATTGAAACCGGTTATTACGGGATTTTCAAATGCATTATTTAAATGTATTTCGTAGAATGTATCAATTCTGAACACTTCTCAATCAAAACTGTCTTCAATTTCAAATGACGTCTTATTGCTATTTATATTTCAATTGATGTGTACTAAATTTTTTATATCCATAGCAATTGATGACTTTTAAATTTCAATTGATGTCTCAAATTCCAACTAACATGTGATTTATACAAGGTGGCGCAAAAGTAAACTTCCGATGTTTTTTGGCTGTAATTTAAAAAAAAAAATGAAAAACTTTGATTCTTCTTGTGGATTATTTTTATTTGGTCTTTTAATTTTTTTACATCAAGTCGAGAATATGATGTCATGTAAATGGCCGCCGCCACAGTCGATTGTCATTTGAGCCCTTTTTATGACGAAAACAGCACACCATACAGTGACTTTGAGCGGATTTTGAGTGCCCCAGAAGCGTAAATTTTGCTTATTTACGTACACGCTAAGATGGAAATGGGCCTCATCACTCATGATTATTTTTGATGAAGAATCATCTTCCTCTTGGTGGTGATTAAGGATAGCTTGAGCGTATGTTAGACGCGATTGGCGGTCAGCAGCTAACAGCTGATGCACCGTCTGGACTTTGTACGGAAACATCTTCAAATCTTGTACCAAAATTCGCTGTAAAGACCGTCGACTGATACCCATTTGCGTGGCACGTCGTCTGGTCGATGTCGACGGCGCTTCCATGACATCCTCGGCTACAGCAGCAATATTCTCTGCAGTACGGCTACTCCGGGGTCTGCCACGCCTGGCAGCATCTCGTGTTGTGCCAGTCTCTTCGAGGCGAGCGGCTAAACGTCGCAGTGTTTCTCCAGTAGGCGCTGCAGTACGGCTACTCCGGGGTCTGCCACACCTGGCAGCATCTCGTGTTGTGCCAGTCTCTTCGAGGCGAGCGGCTAAACGTCGCAGTGTTTCTCCAGTAGGCGTTGGACGGCCAGGAAATCTGCGACGAAATTCACGTTGTGCCAAAGTCACCGACCGATTATTGGTCAAATAAATAGTCAGCAATATTCCGCGTTCTGGAGCAGTGTAGCGTAACATTGTTTATTAAAGTGTATGTCAAAACAGAACTGACATTAGGGGCCAATCGCAAAATTTATAGCATTTTCTGATAGGAGGATTACTTTTGCGCCACCTTGTATTTATATGTGACCTGGTCTACGGAAAGGGGGCTTAAGTGTCAAAAAATCAATTTTCACTTTTTGGTTGATTCGGATGGAAGATGAGATGCTTTTTCACGTAGTGAAAAGCAGAAAATCCTAACTTGCTTAGAAGTGTACTAGAAATGTAGAGAAAGAAGCTCCTCCTCCTTTACATCAACAACATACAGGTCCATGTTAACAAAAGTTTGTTCGGTATCATCTTCTGCCTGAGATACACATACTTCGTCTTCATCATCATCGCTCTCTTCATAGTTTTCATCATCGTTTTCATCATCCTTTTCATGGAAATATTGTCCGTATACGGCACTGAACTCCTCATCAACACTCATGTTTCATTTCATGCGAAGACGATAATCAACAGAAGCAGTAAACGTCACTTCTTCAGTGTAACTTTTTTAAATGTTCCACACTAGCATCTTACACGATGAACTATAATAATATTCCGACCAACAACAACACTTACTGGACGTCCGGCGCGGAGAACAATTAACGAGATAATGAGAAACTGACGAAACGAGTTGCTTACTTTTAACAGCTTTTTCACAGAAAACTAGTTTTCGCACGTAAGCTCCCTTTTCGTAGACCAGTACCTCGTTTCTGTAGTTCTCGAATCGAAAAAGTATTCACATTAAGCATGAAACAAAAAATTCCATCGTTTCTCGATTTGTGAGTAAAAAGTGTTTCTGTATATCAATGCGAAAAGAGGCAACACTGATGAAGTTTTGATTGGAATATTCCAAGAAAGCTGTCAAGTAAGAAAAAAATATAAACAAACAAAATAAATTAGTGCGAAAAAGAACAACAAAACGAAGTATAGACATGTATTCAACTGCATTTTATTTTTGCTTTCTTGATTTTTCTGTAATATTTTGGAAAAATTAATTGAAATACATAACAGAAAAGATATACTAGTTCTTATCTTCTATAAGTTTTATTTTCTTAAAAAACCTTTTTGTAGAAACAATATCAAAATCTCGCACCGTTTTAATTTGTGAGTATTTTTGACGTTTCACATTTTAATTTTTTCGACTCACTACTTTTTAGAAACAGATTTTCTCGCATTTTTCCAATAAGAATGAAAAAAGCAGTACGTCACAGAAAGTTTTCGCAAAACAAACGTTGTAGAAACAGTCACATGTGAGAAGCGATTTTTTGTACCGATTCCTAGCGTTTTTGTTTCAATTCACATGTTTCATGTGAAAACTTTTTCGATTCGAGAACTACAGAAACGAGGTACAGGTCACATATATTGTTTATATATATATTTATTTATATATGTATAATTGATGTGCTTTCAATTCTACTAGACGTCTTTTAAATTTAAATTTCAAATGATACATTAACAAATAAATTGGTAGTTTTTAAATTTCAACGTGAAATGGTATTGAATCTTTAAATCCAACAATTTCCCTCATCGATTAAATTTATTACATTTGTAAACTTCCATATGAGCATTTAAAATAGACGATTCTCGTATTTCTTAAGAAATTATCCGTTCAATTTAACAAAATTTAAATGTCGATTACTTTTGTGGTTAGCACCATGACGGCCTTATTCATAAAAAAAATATTAAATTAGCTCTAAAGTATTCATCAGTTATTAAAAGCTTTAGGATTTCGCGAAGGTTACCGTATTCATAATGAGTATTTTAACCAGGAAACATATAAATGACCACTGAACACTGTTTTATGAATTCTCACAGTGGTTGTGATTTAAAAACAAGATGAACAATAACCGATAGACCGAATTAAAAAAATTTTATTTAAATGCGTCAAGGTATTTTTGCAAAATTTTAAACATTAATGGAAAACCCTATTCAATAAACAGATCAATTAATATTGTCATCATTACTCAAGAACGACGTTTCCGATTTTGTCCAAATAAATCTAGAAAAGTCAAGAATTATAATACCTTTAATTTTTAATTTACACTTAATTTTTACACTACTTCCTTGAGTAATCAACAGTTTCGCTGTTTAAAAAAAAATATATGGTAACAAAAAAAATTTTTGCTTACAAAATTAAAATTTTTTATGCAAAATCGCAAAAGTGTTTTATTAGCTACTGCTAAAGTCATATGACCTATGAACCAAATGAGACCTGGATCATGAAAATGGATTGACGCGTTTCGCTCTTATTCAAAATTTAGTGAAGGTATCTCATTTTGTCAAGAATTTAGATTTTTTGTTTGGGTCTTTAAGAACATCCCCAAAAGTAACGTTTTTCATAAATGTTCTGATATCTGACCCATTAAATACGCCTAAAATAAAAAAAAATAATTTCAGTAAAATAAAAATGTATTGGATAGTATGCAATTATTCACCTGACTTGATATTTGTTTTACTCAAACGAGGAAAAATATACTGCAACCGTTCAAATGGTGGCTCGTTGTTCGTGCTATCACGGATTTAATGCAGTTCTTTACAATACCCAGTTTAATGTGGACCGGAGGCAGGAGGACTCTTTCCATCGGGTCAAGTTCTCTGTGGGTGGCATTCGCTTTTTTTTTTAAAACAATTATTCTTTATTGTATAATATTATATTTTACAATTCATCATATTACTAATCCCACGAAGCCGCTTGGCTTGCCTGCAGGAAATAAAAATGATATAAGTATGTACATGTTTTGTTTAGTTCATTTCTAGTTTATAAATTTCATGAGACATTTCATTCATTATAATTTCCTTTGTTTCTTATTTTTATAAATTTATGAAGTATTTTTTTCTAGTTATTTTATTATGCAGATTAACTATGTTAATTGGCAGTTGATTCAACGTTGATGGAAGTGTTGAGGCTAGAGAGTTTTTTCCATACTGGTTTCGAAAGCGTAGAGCGCCCTTGCTCTCTATTTCTCGTGTTTTGTTCGTGGTTTATTTTTTGAAGTAGTTGGGTGTTATTGTAGTATTCATTTATAATTGTTGTTTTGAAAATGTTTTGGATGTTCAGTATTTTAAGGTTTTTGCATAATTGTACCGAGTTTGCTGGTTGATTGTGGTTATTTTTGTTAGTATTTCTCCTGTGTTGTTGGGTTTGTGCGTTCCGTATTGTGTGTTGATTGATTTGATTTAAAATGTGTTCTGTGTTGGTTTTTCTTTAGGAGCTTAAGTAGTCGGTTTTGCGTTTTTTGTAATGATTTGGTGTATGTTTCCGTACCCCATGCAGTAATTCCGTGTCTCAAATAGGTCTAAGCCTGTCTTAGGACGCTATATGAGCAGCAATTGCTTAAATGATATAAGGCGTAGGATGTCTTTCGTAGCATTTTATGCAGATCATCCGTGTGAGCCTTCCATTTAAAATGCTCATCTAAATGGATTCCTAGGTATTTGTAGGTGTCTAGAAGTTCAATTTGTGTTGAGCAGGTATCAATTAGTGTGGTGTTATTGTTTGATGTTCTATGTACGCAATCTGTGTTATGGAACGTTAGCTTGATGTTCGTGCGTGGGAAATGTCTTGGTCTGAAGTGCATAAGTTTTGTTTTTGACGAATTTATAACAAGTCCTCTGTCACGGCACCATCTTGCCAGGGTATTCAGCACATTTTGCATTATACACGACGCCATATCTATAGATTCGTGGGCTATAATGATGGCCGTGTCGTCCGCATAAGCAAACGCGATACTGTCTTTTAATATATTCATAAGTTCGTTGGCAAAAATAATATATAGGATGGGACCAAGTTTTGAAGTTTTTAGTAATTGGTTAATGTTTTCCCCTTTTTGGTCTAACGATATGTTTTTCGTTTATTACATTAAATTTTGTTAGAAACTTATGTAGTCTTCGCACTACTATCTCCTCTAGGACCTTTTCCACAACTGATAGAATTGATATAGTTCTATAATTGTTGTAGTCATTTTTTTTGCCATTTTTAAATATCGGTCTTATTATTGATGTTTTTAATACATCAGGGATGATGCATTCATTTAAGCTGCTGTTTATTAATTCGGTGATTACATGCGCTAGTATTATGGCATTAGTTTTCAGATCAATGGCCCTTATTCCATCAGCTCTAGGACTTTTCCTCACATTTAAGTTATTTAAAATGTTAAAAATTTCTACTTCAGTTGCGTATTCTAGGAACAAAGTATTTTCAACATATATCGGGTAATCTTTCATTTGAAAAGTTTTTTTTAATAGTTTCGTCAATGTTTTTTATTTTCTTGCCCGTAATGTTGTTAACAAGCTGCCACGTAACTCGTAAATTATTTCTATTAATAATAAATTGCTTCATGTTGTATTCGTTTTTTGCTTTGATAATTCTTTTATTTAGATTATTGTTAAATTTTTTATAAATTATGGTATTTATTTCATTATTTTTGTTTCTCACCCATTTTTTGTGAAGTTTGTCTCTTATTTTGCAACACTCTAGAAGTATTTACATCACTAAGCCAGGGGTACTCGTTTCTTTTTTTAATTTTTGTATTTTCCTCTTTTGATTATTCATAGACCTCACAGAAAGTTTTAAATATTTTATTAAAAATGTCGTTGGTATTACTTGATCGGTTTATTACTTCGTTCCAGTTTATTTCAATAATTAATCGATTCACTTTTTTATTGTTAATTTTGATGGTTTCCGTACCCTATATATTTGTTTCCCTTGTATTATTTGTTTTGTTCTCTTCTTCGACATACCCAAACAGCGCGTAGTGGTATAAAATCGTTGTTGTAACAACTGCAGCATGTGCGTAAGATCGATTACATCTCACAAACACATGATCTATGCCGGTATTTGTTTTGTTGTTTACGTCTTCCCTCGTCGTCACGGTAACCAGGCACCTTAATCTATACGATGAAAGCATGTTTAAATATTTTGTTGTTGTTGTGTTCAATTGCATTATGTCGATGTTCATGTCACCAATTATGATAGTGTCTGCTTTCTTGTTGATGTTGCTGAGAGCTTGGTCGAATTCATCGATAAAGGCATTGATGTTTTGGCTAGGCGGTCGGTAGACGGGCACGGCAGTGATGATTTTATTGTGTTGAGTTATGTGCAATCGAATGGTTTCGTAAAATTTTGAGTTTGTTGTTATTATTTCAAAGTTTATGTTCTCTTTTAACCCTCATCCTGTAAAGAAAAAAAGTAACGAATCTTGTATTTTGGGCAAATTTTGCCCAATACAATTTTACTACTTTTATTAATTTTTGTTGTAAGTATTACACATAATTTCTACATTGGAATGATTTTTGCACACAAATAAATTACAATTCATACATTTTGTATTATATTTGGTACTGTTAGACTTATTTTCACAGAAGTGACAACTGCCTCTCTTTGTATTTTTCGTTTCTTGCGGGCGGATTAGCTTCCTGGCGACAGTACCATATGGCTGTGTCTTAGGCTGCTGCTTTTCATCTTCCAAAAGCTCGAAACCGAGTTCTTCCAAAAAAAGTCTGCGACCAAAATGCTTTGATTTGTTCCACTCGAGATTTGTTGCTGTCCAAATCACAAAAGCATTGCATGCGGCTACATCAAACATATTTGCGAATAGAACTACAGGCCACCTATTGGTCTTCCGCTTACAAGTATATGTGGCAACCAGTTGGTCGAGTGTATCCACCCCTGCCTTTGTATGATTATAAAAAAAACGGTTTCCCATTACATCCCATGAAGGAATTGGGGAGAGCTTCTCACAACCAGTGAGCTGTGCACTTTCTAGTTTTATACTCACTGATTGGGACCTAAAATTTTTACACCGATTCCGAACGGTATTTTGAGAAGCTTTTTCATGGCTAAATACTCGATAGTGTCACCGTCACTGCGAGGTGACCGACGCCGAAAGAAATTTCAGGTGGTCAGAGCAGAGATCGAACCCAGGATCTCATGTAGAACAGGCGCGCACACTTGCCATTGCACCACCGACGGCCATATACTCTCTCTATTATTTCTGGTTTCTTCCACTGGTTATCCTGTAATTGTGCGTCTTGTTGCAATGTGCCTATTAGATATACGGGCCTATATTTCTTTGGAACATAAGCTACTAATTTAACGTTATTTTTATGTTCAAAAAGGATCTCTGAGTAAAAGGAGGATTTTTTTTCATGTACGAAATATGTGGGGGTAGAAACACCTTATTTGTTCTGGCAGGCCCAACTATAGTCATTTTCTTTTTTAGAAGTTCAGCAGCAAGATCGTATGAAGTAAAAAAGTTATCGCAAGTTATATTTCGGCCTTTGAATCCTTCTGCGAGTTCGAGTACCACTCTCATGCTTTGATTCTTTTCAGGAACGCAATTACGATTTCGACCGATATAAACCTGCATAGACCAGGCATAGTTGGTATTGGAGTCGCACAGTGCCCAAATTTTAATTCCGTATTTCGCTGGCTTCGAGGGAATATATTGTCTAAATGGGCATTTGCCACGATATGCCATCAGCTGCTCGTCGACTGTCACTCATTCGTTTGTATTATACATAATCTTAAAATTATTAGCCCATTTGTCCCACAAAACTCTTATAGGTGCCAGCTTATCGCGAGCTCGCCGATCCGCCCTATCTGATTTATCGTCGAATCGAAGAACTCTGCTAATATTTTGGAATCTTCGCAGCGACATCGTTGCTTTGAATATGGGCCTTCCTTTCACATCGTCCCATAAACATTCCATTGCTTCACCACAAGAACGGTAAACACCAGCTAATAACAGAAATCCTAAATATGCCTTCAAGGATGCATGGTTAATTTCCTTCCAAGTTTCTTCAAATACTTTGACACCTATGTAGTAATGAATAAATAAGTGTGTAATTCGCAAAGATTTCGAAAATACGATGAAAATTACCTTCAATATTATTTATCGTTATAATAATAGTTTGCATGTCCTTTACCATAAACAACTCAAAAGTAGATTTGATATCAATAACTCGTGCAATGACATATTGGGTTGGTCCTGGAGTACTAGTAATAACGTTTTCATCCCTTTTTCTACCAACCAATGAGCTGCCACATTTGTCGTACCAAATTGTGTTTTTGTCCTTAGAAAGAAACCCAGAAGATGGGTCTTGTTGCGCAACGGAGCAAAACCTTTCTCCCTCGGATATGGCAATATATGTCACTGATCCTTCATCCGATGAAATTTCGAAATTTTCCAGAGAGCTTTCATAGTCGAGATTACGCTCTTCGCCCTCACTGTCTGATTCGCTCAGCAGCTCTTCTATTTGGCGTCGAGTTAACACGGCCGACTAATTGAATTTAATTCTTTATGAAAAATATAGACACATTGTTATACCCTATACCACTCTGTGGAACATTTTAGGCAGAAATATGGGTCTAACTGATATAGGATATAATATGGTCGGCCTTGGCCAACTATAATTTTTTCGGTTCTTATACATACCCGTTTGGACATGGTTTTTTCTTTTTTTCGGGCTTTAAAAAAATTATTTATTTTGACTTACACACTTCACAACCCACGACTGCAATTTATTCAACTACACGCTCACGTAAACGAAAGTACACTGACGAATGTCTGGGGGATTCCCCAGAGTCCATAAAAACAATGCATACAGTGCAGCCGTTATTGTCGCGAATGTAGCTACACCAATACAAAAAATGTGTGGAGATCAGGGATTCCCCAGGAAATGAAAAATAAAACACACAGTGTAAATGTCGGTTGCGGAAATAATGTAAAATTGTATTGGGCAAAATTTGCCCAAAATACAAGTTTCGTTACTTGTTTTATGGAGGAGCCTCTGGAGGAGCCACAATATCAAATTTCACAACGCTGCTGAATATACGTAAAACAATAGTTGTCAAGAAATTTCATGCCGATATTACTAAATCTTCGCCAGATACACTGAGTTAGAAACGCGTTTGGGCAAAATTTGCCCCAAATACAGGATTAGGGTTACGTACACTGCAACTCCTCCTCCTCTTCCCTTCCTATTAAGGAAGACAGAATTGAATCCAGGTATGCCGTATAGTTGGTTCTCATCATCGGTTATGTTTGTCTTTGTTAATATTTTTAGATGTGTTTTATTTATAATTTTGTTCATTTGTGAAATAAATGGTATGAAATTTTTTCTGAGTGACCGAATATTCATGTGCACGAACGATAATCTTGAATTAAAAAGATCTATATTTATCTCATTAAAATTATTATATATTTTATTTGCTGAATTCATTTTTTATATTAATTTAATTTTATAATTTATTTATTACTTTGTTCCGGTTTTTTTCCCTTAAAAAAAGGGGTAAACAAAATTTGGAAAATAATGTTCGTTTTTGAAACTGAAATTGTTTCGATGGTATTGGATAATTATACTTTTTTGAAATTTATATTTAAATTGATTTGCTAATAGCTTCAATGTCTGCGTTGTTGTTAATTAAAATGGCTGAAGAGTTTTAATTTTTGATGTGTTAACATCTATAGGCGCGGGTACGGCCTAAATTCACAAAGTGAACACATCCAAACACAATTTGTCCGACTGCGCGCACACAGATTGTCCGACAGCGACCATACATTGTTTGTCATTAAACTGCGCCGAAACGGCTGGACCGATTTGTATGAAATTTTATGTGCATATCGGGTAGGTCTCAGAATCGGCCAACATCTATTTTTCATACGCCTTAATGAGAAGGGTGACCCACCCCTATATAGCACACAGATTTGCCCGACTGCGAAACACAGATTGTCAAACTGCGAAAAAACACACACCCTGATGTAGCGGCAGCGAATAGTTGTATTGGGTGGGTGCGGAACACTCTCAGAGCAAAGAGAATAATGACGTGGTTATACGTATATAAAAATGAGATAGAAAGAGAGCAACGACAATTGTGAACTTGGGTAGCGTACAGCGTTGCCATTTCAGCGGTTTTTCGGCCAGATCTGGTATTTTTGTTTCGTCAATTACGGGAAAGATTGTGAAAAAACAGCTGAACTATTGTTTTAACCACTTTTTTTTATTTCTGCGTTTTTCTAGCGATTTTTCTAGTGGGCAGCACTATAATTATGCGACGTATTTCTACTACTTTGTTTTGCTTGCGGCCGGTAACAAGTACACTGCACATCACTACATAAATACAGACGTTAACGGTATCGTGTTTTTTGTTTTAAGCTGTGAAAAAAGTAATAGAGAGAGAGCAAAAGAAGAACATACAAATTTGTTAAATCTGAAAAAAGAACATCCAATTATATTCGCGTACTAAATACATGTAAGTTTTAATCAAATGCCACTCATTTGTACATAGAATTAATGTTTTCTTTTATCTCAGTGACTATGGGTAAGCCTACTTATGTTCAAAAGTTTAGACAGGAGTGGAAGACTAAGCCAATGCTTAAAGACTGGATTCAAGAAACTGATGATGCTTCAAAAGTTTGTTGCCCGTATTGCAAGTGCGTCATGCAGTGCAAACTATGGGATTTGATGGCACATACTAAAACCAAGAAACATACAGCAGCCGTAGGAGGATTTGTCCAGAGGAATAAAATTCATTTCAAGCTACTTGCTTAAAAACTCAAAGGCATGAAGGTGCTTTATCTTTGTATTTTTGTCAACATGGATCAATAGCTCCAGTAGATCACCTGATATTGCTATTAAAGAAACAATTCCAGGACAGCGTGACATGCCAGCAAATTCGATTACAAAGGACCAAATGTTCAATGATTATAAAAAATGTTTTAGCAGTTCATTTTAAAGAAGATCTCCTTAAAGACATTGGTGGCTCAAAATTTAGTCTCCTTTTGGATGAATCTACAGACATAGCAGTCATAAAATTTCTCGGTAAATATTAATTTCACTACGATAACAAAACAGTACCATTAACCTACTTTTTTGGCCAGGTATTGCAATTATATATTACAGCTTAGAGCAAAAAAAAATTGTGTCAACTTTTTTATCTCTGGCCGAAATGTCAGAAGCTAATGCTGACTCTATCGTAAAATGTATTAAAAATGAATTACAAAAGTTTGGGCTTGATATAAAAAATGTGGTTGGAATTGGGACTGATAACGCAAGCGTTATGGTGGGTCGAAATAAAGGTGTTTATGCACAGTTGAAAAAATAAATTCCACACTTGACCCTTGTAAGATGTGTTTGCCACTCCATTCAATTGGCTATAAACAATGCCTGCATGACACTACCAAGAAATCTGGAGTTTTTAGTTCAAGAAACTTATAATTGGTTTTCCAAAAGCGCATCTCGCAAATCAGCTTATGCAAATTTGTACAAAGTAATTAATAACGATAAGGTAGGTAGAAAAAATTGAATCAACGAATTAAAAATTTAAAATTATTTTTCTAATATTTCTTAGGAACCATTGGCAATTACACGAGCTTGCGATACTCGATGGCTATCAATTAATACTTTAATTACAAGAATTTTAAACCAGTGGGTAGAGCTGGAAACTCATTTTGGTATTGCTCGTCTGTCTGAAAAATGTTACAATGCGGAAATACTTTACGCAATGTATAATGATCCAATTAACTACATTTATTTATCATTTTTGAAACCAATTCTTGCGGATATAAATTTAATTAATGAGTTTCCAAAGCAAAAATTCGGATCCAACTAAACATCTAAATGATTTGCTCATGGTCATGAATTCGTTGAAAAACAAAATTTGCCGCATTGATGAAATTTTTGAAATCGAAGATTTTGAGAAACACTTGACCTCAGGTGTTTTTTTGGGATCCCAGTTTGAAACTTTAATCAAAAAATATACACACAATGGTAATATTTCGCTTGCTAAGGAGACAGAAATACGACAAAGATGTGCCCAATTCTGTATTCATCTTTTAAAACAATTGATTCAGAGGTGACTATACAAATTTGACATACAGCAATTATTCTAAAATTTTCTTTTATATAGATTACCAGAAAATCGTAGAGCATTACAAAATGTCGATAGCTATATTTCAATGTCAAAAAGAATCTGTTTTATCCACTTTAGAATATTTTGGGTGTACACCAGAATCTATTGAAATTATTTTAAAGCAATTTGGTAACATCAACATGATCAGATGGGAAAACGTTTCAGATACTTCATCATTCTGGTTTGAAGTTGTTCAATACGAAGATGCTGCTGGAAACAAACCATTTGCAGAACTGGGCTCTTTCGCTTTACAAATTCTTTGTTTGCCTTGGTCAAACGCTGATGTTGAACGAATATTTAGTCAAATGAATTTGGTAAAGTCAAAATTAAGAAATCGAAATGGTAAATGCCATATTAACAGCAAAGTAAGTAAACATGAAAATAAAATACATTTTCCTAAAATTTTCTTTCTTTTAGATATGGCTTATGCCTAAAAAAACAAATGTTGTTTCGACTATGAAATACCTGACCAATATTTGAAACTAATCGGAACTTCTGAAATTTATGATATTAATTCAAATTCTGACGATTGGTTGGACTTTATAGACCTTTAAGTCAATCACTGACGTTTATTAAGTCAGATGTATAAATATTTTTATTTTTGTTTCTTATTATTTCTGGTGAAATTTGTTAATTTTGAGTTGTAAAAATGTGAAATCTATTTTAAAAAAACCTCATATAATTAAAGCATTTATTTAATACATGTAAGATTTAACTTTCTCATGATAGTATTTAGCCGAATTTTCAGCTGGTTCAGTTTTAACGTTTAGCGATTTCTAGCGTTTTTTTTTTAACCATTCTGGCTGTTTTTTGCTGGCATGTTTTGGCAACACTGGTAGCGTATGTACGAACATATCAATAAGCGTGTTGTGGTTACACAGCTTGCTTATATATTCGCTTGTTTGGTATGAAGCACTTAGCGAAGACTTAGCGAGAATTTAGCGACGCGAATCATTTTCACTAAGTTTAAACAAATTTTTTTTGACACCGTTTACGGTTTTCAACCCTTTTTAATATGTTTGAGTAAAATCACTTATCGCTAAATAGCCGTTTTCTTTGCAACTTAGCAAGCGGTAACCGCTTGCTTGTAACCAAAACACGACTAATGTTTGTATGTACATATCGCTCATTTGCCGGAATGTTGTATTAACTCAAAATTCTTCATTTTTGGACTAAGTACTATAAAATATTCTCGTGACCGAGTTCTTTCAGATGGATTAATTCCTATATCTAAATCTGTGTTAAATTCGTTAGGAGAGCATTTGGAAGTTAGCATTTTGTGTACATTCATATACAAAATAAAACTTTCAAAGTCGATTTACTCGAAACTATGTTTTTTGAGTTAATACAACATTCCGGCAAATGAGCGATATGTACATGTATCTTGTCTTTAACAGTGCTATTCCCCTGCAGTCGATGTCGCTAACGAATGTCTAGCTATTCCCCTAACTACCAATAATTACCATTAACTACCCGCCAGATTACCAGCAATGCTTTACACTGACGAATTTAACATGGGGATGTCATTGGCGGTAGTCAGTGGCTACCTTCTGCATTACCATGCACCATACAGATAACTAATTACATTATATTGACGAAAAATTTATTTATTTGTACTAACTACCTGACTAATGCAATCCGATTGATGAATTCGCCGGACCATAAAAACCAGAGAAATCACTGGTCATAATTTAAAATTGGGTAATAGAGAGCAACATTTTCTCTCTCTCTTAAGAGCAAATTACATTTATCTTTTTACCAAACTCTCTTATTACCGCACTTTAACCAAAAAGTAAAGAAACAAACCTAATGTAATTTTAGCAGATAAAGGACAAGTGAAATGTTTTATAATTTTGGTTTTAACGTTTTTAATAACAACTTAAAATTTAATTAATTCATATGATTAATCCAAAACAATAAGTAAAACTATAAAGTAAAAAATTATATAAATTATAAAAATTATAAATTTCCGCAATTGCTCTTCGGCAGTCCCTGAATGTTTCGCCGTTATTGGTATTGATTCTGAAAAAAAAGAAAAATAAAGCTATGAGTAAAGCTTATATTGTTAAAGATTGAATTTGTTGTACCTATAAGAGTTGAGTAAACATTCTTAAGCCTTTTGAAACTTTGTTTGCCGTGGACCACATCGATGTTAAATTTCATCATTACGTCCGTGCTTATAATATATTTTAGGTTTTTTGCAACCCCAGCAGGGCTCAATATGGATTTAATGGCTTTAACCTACAAATTAAACAATTACGTCTTTGTAAATGTTAAATGAATGACGAAAGACTTACATAAGTATGTTTGGTTTCAGTTGTAATTTCGCCTTCCAATTCTATTAACTTCTCCACCGATGGAACTGGAAATTGTTCGTTTAATTGTCGATTGTCATTTTGTTGGCGTAAAAGCTTACTCAAAACCACTTTCTGCCCTGCGTATGCTTCCATTAGCAATTTCATTTGGCCTGAGTTTACCCTTCCTCTTTGGTCAATAGTGTCTGAAACAATAAAAACTTATTAAAATAGTTTAAAGTTAGACATGGTTTGTTAACTTTTAACTCTCCAACAATGTTTAGTACCTCCTCGCATTTGCATTTAGATATACTGCGGCCTAAAATATTATAAACATATTTCACCGAATTGAATTTAAAAAATTAAGATTTTTTCGCATACCTTGATTCTCATCTTGGAGACATCTTAGAGAAAGGACTACCGCTTTCAAACATTATTGATGTGTAGGCTTTAGTTTATATACTTTGAAAAGGGTAAATTCGACATGCGAGAAATAGGTATATAATTTTTTAAAATGTAGTTTTTGATGTGGTTTTTTTTTAAAGAAAAAGAACAACTTATGTAGAAATTACTTAGTGGCATCCATGTAAAATAGACATAACTAGTAAGCCGTCTTTGTATGGAAAAGCTATCGCTTTACATTTGATTTCGTCGATTACAAAAGTCTCCTCACTATTCGACGTTTCCTTATCTACCAATTATATGCCCAACAAAGTAGAATCGCATGGTTCTTTGAAGAAGCTTCTAATGTTTTTAAATTGTTGGCACACAGTAGATCCTCGATTATCTTGCAAAAACCTTGCAATTTTTGCTGGTATATTATTTTTTATGTAACAAATGTTATAGGGGTTTTTTGTTGTAAAACCACAATCATTTAAACTGTATTTAGTACCTGTGGTATTAAAGCCGCAGTGGTGAGAAGCAACTTTAGAATTTTGTTCAACAAGTCTTCTATAGATTTGTTGCTATACTTGGGTTGGTTTTTTTACGCTTTTCTTTAAAATTTGGATGTAATTTTCAAAAGGATAGGCAGTGCATGAGATAAGATCCTCGACGTACTCTATAGATTCTTTCAGATGAAGTAGGTTGTGTATGTTGAAGGATACACTATTTTTTCCAAAACAGATCTGAAAATTGTCTAGGAAAAGATTGAGCAGCACTTTGGAGTTCTCTAAATTGGACTTGCATTGCCTTGGACAACAAAGCATTCTATAAGAACAGTGTAGAAATAGAAATACATAATAGATGTCCTCATGCACTGCATCCTTAAGAACTAAAATGCCAGTGTGTAGCAAAAATTGCCTAAACTCAGTGGCCTTCCAATTGGAAATGTTATCTAATGTACGAGGTTTTCGAACAAACTCCTGAGTAATATGTTTCCGCATTTCTACTAGATTTGCTGACATTTGTTGCACATTTTTTTTAGTTGTTTTCATATGTGTTTTATTGTTTATAATTCTTAATAAAAAATTTCTAGTAACACCTAAATCAATTAGATGCATGGGATCTAAAATTATTTGGGTTATCATTTGGATATTAAGTGTTTCCAATCTTGATTTTTCATTTAAATAAATTTTTAAATGGTGGTTTGGGTACTTTCTAGTATTAAAATCATCATCAGATAGGAGCGTTCCACTTGCGGTTGTGTACGTCAACACATTATGCATGAGATGGAGAACCAACAATAAACAACCTAGCGGGAGCATCGCAAATAACTGCTCTTATAGATATGTTTATAAATTTCCCTGACACTTCTAAGCCATTATCTATGTAGTGTGATAACTCATCAACAAATTTATTTAAAAAGTCATTACAGCTTTTTGGTTTGCTGTAGCCAAAAAATACAACAATGGGGAAAATCGGCTGGCTTTTTACGTTATTAGCTCTTATTAAAATGGGCCAAAGTTGAGCTTAAGAGCTTCTGTTTAGAGGCAACCCATTAATATTGATATCAATACTGATCGTTTGCGGAAGATCAATTATACTAGAAAGTTTTTTAAATGATGTGCCATTCCAATATAGACGTTTTTGCCACCATCAATATTTTCAATTTGGGGTTTTGTTGGACACTTGAATTCATAAAAAGGCTGTACATTTATATTTTCTTCTCTCAAAATTTGCAAAAGGTCTTTCACACAATTTCTAGAAGGCCTATGTTTTATATACCACTCTTTTAATTTATAAGAAATACCACGTTCATTTAAAGTTATACCACATTTTTCAGTTTCTATTTCTATATTATTTTGGAATTCTTCATTTAATAGTATGAATTCATCTTTATCAGTAACTTCACCGCATTCTCTTTCTATACTTTCAAACTTTTTCACAATTTGTTCTTATTCTTTTTTTATTAAGCGTTTCATTTGCCTTTTGCTGGTCACTTTACCTTTTTAATGTAAACTTTTTTATATTTATACACCACGATGTCACTGATGTACTTTCTACGAACTTTCAATATCAACTGATGCCAACACTTAAAATAACAAAATGAAAGATGCAAATCATAGTTTTTTTTGCTTGGGATAACGGTTCCCCGCAATAGGCGAACTCTTGCATTACTTGTAGCTTCTTAAGTAGCTAGTCAGGCTTTCGCTAACCATATATCTGATTACATGGAGCCACTAGCTACTTTTGAAACTGCAGGGTCTCGACCGAGTGACAAGCGTATTTGTCGTCATAGTAAATACATTTGTGAAAAGAAGTTCAATTTGCTATTCTGGATGTCAAATGAAAGCTCTTTTTGCTTTATTTGACAATGAAAGTTATAACGTTCTCAATAGCACATGACAATAAAAATGTTGTGTAAATAAACAGCTCAAAATTAGAAAAATGACTATATCTCGCAAACGGAGTATCCAAACTAAAAATTAGCCAATTTATAACGGTCTGCAAGAGTTTTAGAAAAGTTGGTTCAATTCATACGGCAAAAAGATTTGGCGGTTTTGGAAAAAACATTACGATGTGAATTGAACCAAATTTTCTAAAACCATTGGAAACTCGGAAAAATGGTTAATTTTCTAATTGGTAATAAGTAGGGATGGGATTTCCATGCAAGCCATGTTTTTCTCAAAAGTCTGAAAGTAATTACACAAATTATCTTGACGAACCACACAATTTGCAGAAAACCCACATTGACTTGTTGGTGCATATTTTTGCATTTTTTATGATGAATGCCTTATTTTCTCTAACTGCATATTTTTGCATATTTAAAAGAAAAAGCTATGTGTATGTATAACAAAATTAGGCAAAATTGTCAGTCTTCGGAAGAGGCTCAAAATTGCGCTAAGACATTAGACGAAAATAATAGAACATGAAAAATTTAAAAATTCATGAATGAATGATGAATGACTTGGTACAAAAAAGGCTTGCGAGGACGATGTGTTGATTTTATGTACATCTTCGCAGAAGGCCTCCAAAAAAGCCAAAAAAAATTATATAACAATTTTAGATAACTCGATTAGTTATCGGGTCAAACGCCGGCTCCGTTTCCGATTCACAAGACCTCCCTAATATCGTGGTAAATTAGGGTTATTTGAGTCCCCAGATGACGCACCACAAAACTAAAGACATCATGAAATTTGCGTAAAGAATGCGTTTCATTTCAATAACCACACTTGCCTGTTTTTGGCCGCGCCTAAATAGCCCCGTATTTTTGGTGTTCATTATTTTTCTCTAATTTCGTTAACGTATTGCTCGATTTTCAATGTGTATATTTTTAAATATTGTTTAAATTTTTAAATTTTATTGTTTAAATTTTTATTCAGATTTTGACCTTTTAACAGCATATCTTAGGAGCATATTGTTCAACAATAAGCATGAAACCCCCATCCCTAGTAATAAGTATTTGTTAGGCAAAGGTATTGCCAGATTGAAAAATAATGAAATTCTATTGTTTTCAACAAACACAAAAGCTCTTAATAATGTAGTGTTTAGTTATGGTAACAATGATATTATTTTAAAAACAAAAAAGCTTTAAACTTGTCACAGCAATTCCAGAATAGGTAATTGAAATACCAATGACAAGAATTCAATGACAATAAACTCATGAATGACTGTTGTCATGAATTCGAGAATAGCACTGTAAATATTTGTAAGTTTTATTATGTATTAATATTAGTCGTGCTTTGTTAACAAGCATGTGATTATCGCTTGCTAAGTTGTAAAGAAAACAGCTACTTAGCGATACGTAATTTTATTAAAAATATGAAAAAGGTCTGAAAACGGTAAAAGATGTCAACAAAAAATTTGCTTAAACTTAGCGAAAATGATTCGCATCGCTACGTTCTCGCTAAGGCCGGGGCCACACTGGCGTTTTCTTGTCGCGCGTTTTCAAAAGCTTTCGTAGAAGTATACACAATCACAACTCAACGTTGAGCTTTTTTTTGCATTAGAGCTTTTGAAAACGCGCGACAAGAAAACGCCAGTGTGGCCCCGGCCTAAGTCAATAATTACAAAATTTGATCCCAAACAAAATATACCTTGCAAGATGTATTTAGAACAGGTGCTAACAATAGGTGTGGTAGGCAACATCAACAGGGATTTTGTTTTTGTTTTGTGATCCGTTGCTCTCAAATTCAACAGAAACGAACACCAAAAATAACAGTAAACAAAAAGATACAATCAAAATAACAACATTATAACTTGAAAGTGGGGAATACAACGACATGAAAAAAAACAAAATTAGTTGTTTCAATAGCACAATCTGGAAAATGATTCTATTTTTGTATTGAAAAAATGTCCCACATTGTTGAATAAACGTCAGTGAATGTTATGAGAAACGTCAATGAAAGTTACAAAACGACAACACAGCATCTAGTGGCAGTACTTGACAACGCCTATGGGATATCTACTCATTTCCTTTATCTACGGTACGAATATATAGAATAATTATGATGCACCTAATAAAGGTTGTGTTATAAGAACAACTTAAATGATTTCCTTTTCCTTCTGTTCATTACATGAAGAATTAAATTTAAATGTATTTGGTTTTTGTCATTTCTGGCTTACTTTTATTCTTGACATACATTTGTGTTAACTTTGACACGAAAACAAAATATATTTTATTGTTGCCTTGATATATTGGCCGTAATACTGGTATCACCTGTTAGAACAAACATCTCGATTCGAAGTAAACTGTTGCTTACATTGCGAACGCCTGTTGAAAATGTTGCTTGTTCACAGAAACCGAACAGGTACCGTGTACCAAAAAAATTAATCTGAGTCCTATCACAGGGGAGATGTGTAAACATCTAGTAATGAAAAAATTTTTTTAAGTTGGAAGTACTTATGCTTTTAGTATATTTTTTTAATTAATCAATTAAAAGTATCAAAACTTTCAATATTGAAAATACATAGGAATTTGCTGGTTTTTGTTTGTTTTATTTAACTTATTTGGTTAGTAAATGGGCACACTGCAGTATATACAATGTACTGCATTAAAAATTACAGTAAGCAGTAAATTTACCGATTACTGCAAAAATTCAGTAAATTTTTACTGATAATGAATTTTAATTTGCATTACCAGTCAAATCATAGGGCCGTATTCATAATAATCAGTAATCGGGCATTACTGATTATTGAAAATTCAATGCACCTCACCATGATCATGTAGGCACTTTATAAAAATTGTTGGACAATATTTTAGTAATCAGTAAAAATTTACTAGTTAAAGAATTATTTTTACTGAAATTTTAGTAGTACTGCAAAGTGCCCATCTATGGTAAATGCCTTAAGTACAAATAGTTAATATTGGCTTATGGTAACTAAAATAAGATACATATATAAATTTTTAACTCGATTGTATTTAAAAATCTATGGAAAACTGCATCTATAGTAGTGGAATTTTTAGTTGTGGGGGTTTGTGGAGAATTGCTCATATGCAAGTGGAAAACGTCAAATAAAATATTAAAGAGTATTGACTAAATTTGTGCCAGCAGTCGCGGTTATACAAATGACACAATTAAATTTTATTCAGTTAGAGTTAAATTTAAATTTATTAAAAGTAATTTAATTTATTAGGTGAAATTTTAAATTAATATTTTTTATTATAGTTTTTATTATAATTTTAAAATTTTTGTTTTGATAAAGCTTGCGACTGTGGGTGTGCAAAATTTGTATTAAAATCTCCACCCATAATAATTGGTACGAGATGGAGATTGTTACCCAATTGTCGTGCACCAGTTTCAGTGTAAGGCAACAGTACGTAATGAAGATATGTTATAATCTTAATTTATATTGGAATCTAATAGAAATTTTATTAGAATTAACATTACCGCCATTCAGCTTTGATACACTTTGTGTTGTTTTATGTTCAGAGTTATAATTATTTGGTGTTTTGTAAAATATTTTATTATTTTGTATTTGTTGCGGTTGACAAGTTATTAATCAGCTGTTTACTGAAATGTAATGCATGTAGTTATTTTACAGCAATGGTTTTCGAAAATTAGTAGCTACTATTGCACACTAGATGGTGCTTATATGCAGCTGTTAAGTATGAATGACAACCTCAAAGACGAAGAAGACTTTTAGTTTGACAAGTTTAGTTTTTAGTTTTCCTTATATTTGACAAGTTTAGTTTTTAGTTTCCTTATTTTGCTTTGTTTTAGTAAATTTCTTATTAAAAGTGCAAAAAATCTTTTTAAAAGTTATTAAAATTAAATGTTTTTGTATTCATTTTATTTATTTGTTTTCATTTGCCTACGATAACATAATGTACGTCAATTAGTGAAGCTGCTATTGCACACTAGATAGTGCTGAGTATATTGTATGCAGCGTATGATTACACTAATCCACTCATACATAGCTCACACCGATTTGATAACGCTTTACGATTGGTTAACGATTACATCGAACATCTTACTCTAAATTTGTGATTGTATTGTGAAAAAGATTTTTACCCCCAGCGTATAGATGTTTACACATCAAAAGGTGTTAACACATCGCCAGTGAGTTCGAACAGTCATTGGATTTTTTCTGGCATAAATATGCCCGTTTCGCACCCATACATATTTCCAGTCACATTCTTTTACCTTCGTCTTAGCCATCCACAAAAGACGCCTATTGTATGGCGTGAGCTCGACGTTAACGTATATGTATTTCTTTGTTGGGTGCCCAGTATCTCCACTCAGTATATTTAAACCAACTCTTCTTCCCTTCAGCTTATTCATAATTTCTCTTTTTTTGGCAAGAGAAGAAAACACCACTATTATTGTGGCGTTTGATACGGTATACTCTTCAATTGTTGCGTTTGATACGGTATGCTCTGTCAATGTCGGCATCATCGACTTGATTTCCTACCGAATCAGCTATTGTTTTTAAAACTGCTGTTGCGTCGGATAGTGTATCAGGTATGTTATTAATTTCGATGTTCATGCCTAAAGCCTGCTGTTCCAAGTTATTTATTCGCTTATTTATATCATTGATTCTTTCTTCCTTTTCTATGTCTCTTTTCTGTAGGTGATTAACCTGCGAACTTAAATTTGCCAGAGTTTAATTTATTGTTTTGAAATGCTTGTCCAACTCCTCTTTCAACTCTTTACGTGTTAGAGCCCAAACAGAACCAGACACGCTTCAGACGACGACGAAAAAAATTCCCTTCGTCTTAACGAAATGGGAGAGAGAGCGTTGGCGACTTCAGTTTATTTTTTCTCTCTACGTCGCGTACAGTTGCCGCTCTTTTCTGGAATTTGTTTGAAAGTTTGGAAACAATAAGCCTTTTTTACTCCCTGCTAAACTAATTTTTCGACCAAAAAAAAATTAGTCGAAAAATTAGTTTATCTTAAATTGTTTTTCCTGCTTTTAACAATTTTTCATTCACTTTAATTGTATTGTGTTTAACAATAAGCTTGTTTTTTTAATTCCTGCTAAACTAATTTTTCGATGACTTTGTATGGTGTGCCGCTTAAAATCGCTTAATTTCGCTTAGATCCAAAGTGGTCGAAATATTTGTTTAGCAGGGGCTAAAAACAGGCTCATTATATAGTTTTCATCCCTTTTCTTTTGTATCATAATAAGCCTGCTTAATATCGCTTAGCTCCCCATACAAAGTGGTCGAAAAATTAGTTTAGCAGGGAATAAAAAACAAGATTATTATGTATGTGATGGTTGTTCTTATGATTTTTGTGAAAATGTGGCACCTCCATTCTCTCAATTGAGAGGATTCGTGAGAAAGCCGCCAAGAAATTAGAAAAGATCCTATTCGTGGCGATTTTCCCTGCCATACGAAACCTATGTAAAAAAACCTCGTCGTCTAGGATGTGCTAAGAGAGATCACATTCATTGCAAGCTGTTGCATCGTGGCATTTAGCTCTTTCCGCAAGATCCGACTGTTGAGCATTATTTTCCCTGAAGTTCAAATGTTCGATGGTAGGGGATGCTACTTCCCTTCAACGTTTGTTCTCGATAGACTCGATTTCATCATCACCATCTCTTCCATGTTTTTGGGCACTTGTTGATTCAGAGTAAACAAATGCATTGTAGTTGATGTTCGGTGAGTTGTTTCGCGGATTACTAAATTGACACTTCCACTCTGTTTTTCTCACGGCGCTCATTGTGTACCATACGCTCTCCGAGAGAATAGTACATGGCACGAAATGAAATTTTCGATTACAAGTGTAGCATAGCACGTAATTTAAGTATGATATTGGTTTTTTACACGTATTGCAATTTAAATCCATAGAGTAAATTTATAGTAGAGCCGCCATTTGTCTCATCTGACGTTTCCTTCCACACTCTTCGTGATGCAGTCGGTGTGATAGAGAGATGTTTGACGAAAAGTGATATACACCAGGTGGAATTACAATAACTTCTTGCTTTAATTTTTCATGTCATTTTGGTGAAAAACTCTGAAATTTAAATGTGTTTTACACTTTTTTATTGACTGTTATTGTTAGCATACATTTGTGTTGTATTTAACACAATAATTTTAACACACAAAACGAAATACCGTTGTTGTTATTTTGTTCGTTGTTTTGAACCATTGCCTCTATCTGGTATTAGTAAAGCAATTCTTTTCAACATCAAACGTAAATGTCACACCAGGCCAAATGTCATAAATTTGGTGGGAGAACTAGTAGATCTACTATAAGTATTAATCTATGTTTAAATCCGTCGAGTAAATTTCGGGCACTGTAATTTGACTCTCACTCATGTTCAATTCTCTCTATAATATCAATAACAACATCAACTAAGGCTGTTTACGTCAACCACACGAAGGGCTTTTATGCCCCTCTCTGTGTGGTGCATTTGTTGTACCCCGCTCCCTCTCCTATTCAGCCCAACGTAGACTGTGTTTTCTTCGGCTTCTCGTTGCTGCTATGTGCTTAAGGCATAACACTAAGCATTGTGTGGATATCAGCGGGAAGGCGGGGGACTCACTGTTTGTGTTTACTGCTGTGAATTTGTTCTGTATGTTTGTATGTCGCAATGGTGTGTAATTTTGTTATACATTATGGTAACATACGTGGGTTGAGAACGAATTTTTTCGGTGTGTACTCTCACATTAATATTCATCGGCCTGATGTTCTTGCTCTATGTGAAACCCAGGTGCGTGAGGATTCTGATCCACAGGATTTTCACGTTCCCGGGTACCACACTCTATCCGTTTTTATTTCCCACAGAGGCCTTGTGGTTTATGTAAAAAATGGCATAGTGTTTCAGAGTCAGCGACATTTCGACTCACAAGATCCCGAATTTAACTCTCTTTGGGTAACATTCACGATTGGAACACATGTCTTACATTTCGGATTTCTTTATAGAAGTCCTAATGCGGGAAGGGATGCATCCTTTAATGGCTTTGACACCCTTTCCGATTCCCTTTCTGAGATATTGGGGAATTATCCAGACAGTGAAATCGCTGTTGCTGGTGATTTCAATGTCCATAATTCCTCCTGGTTAACGCATTCGAGCCATATAACTACGGAGGGGCAATACACTGAGCTCTTCGCCGCGCATAATGACATAACGCAATTGGTGAATGAACCGACGCTCATTCCGTGTGTTCAAGCGCACAACCAAAATTTACTTGACCTCTTCTTAACTTCGCACCCTGAAAGAACGAAGTTAACACGTTTGCACCTCTGGGTAATTCGGATCACTGTATCATTTCAGCGTCCTTTTCGTATTCAGCTCTTCGTCTCGCTTCAAACACAGTCCCGAAGCGAACAATTTTTATCTACGAAGAGGCACGTTGGGTTGAGCTCAACAACTTTTATCATCATTTTAACTGGAAGCTTTATTTTCTGGATAATAATATAGATGCTGCTGCTGAAATGATCGAGAAGATAATTCTGATTGGTATGAAAAAACTGGCGTAACCAGACATGCAAAAATGCTGAGACTGGCGTTCTAATAAAAACGTTAATACTGAACTGCTACGCAAACAGGCAAGATCCAAGTGTGCCAAAATACTTCGACGCGAAAAGTTTCCTCACGAACAGCGTATTCGTTCTAAAGTTCTTTCTTTCCCTAGAGGAAGTAAGAGCTTTTGGTCATTTGCAAGAAGAATAAAGGATAGTCCTTCCTCTATCCCAACTCTTCTTAAAGATGGCATAACATTCACTGAACCGGTTGATAAAGCTAACCTCCTGGCTGAAATGTTTGCAAGGAACTCTTCCTTGCCGGATAGCAATCAACCACTCCCCGTGATCAATTACGTATCTTGTTCTATGCCCAAGATATTTTTTCGAAAACGAGGAGTTAAAAAGGTTCTTGAGAATCTCGTAGTAAATAAATCCCCGGGCCCGGATCGCATATCAGCACTGGTCTTGAGTAGGTACTCTTCGACACTGGCACGCCCACTGCGAAACCCTTTCAACCTTGCATACCGTGCGGGAGTCTTCCCGGCACGTTGGAAGGTTGCTAATGTCCAGCCAATCCCTAAAAAATGTGATGCAAGTGACCCTGCAAATTACCGCCCAATTGCAATTTTTTCTGCGCTCTCGAAGTTTATGGAGAGCATGGTTAACCACCATCTTGTGAAATATCTTGCGTCCAATGACCTTCTTAATGATCGCCAGTATGGCTTCCGTAGAATGAGATCTACTGGAGACTTGATGGCATTCCTTTCGGAACAGTGGAGTCGATCCATCCACCGGCTTGGTGAGAGTAAGGTATTGGCTCTTGATATTTCCAAGGCCTTTGACAGAGTTTGGCACGATGCACTCTTGTCAAAGCTCGCTGCTTTTGGTGTTGGTGATAACTTCACTCGGTTTATATCGAGCTTTCTCAGAAATCGCACTATACGAGTTGTTGTAGATGGGGTTTCATCCGACGAGCATAAATTGACTGCAGGTGTACCACAGGGCTCTGTTCTTTCTCCTTCTCTTTTTCTTATTTTCATTGACGATCTCCTGGGTCAGACTGTGAATCCAATCTACTCTTTTGCCGATGACAGTAATCGCTGTCATTCTTATTCATTCTATCGTAGGCCAAGTCTTCAAGAGAATGAAGTCAAACGCCGGACGATGAATGAAACACTCGACCGCGATCTGGTGTCCATTGTTGAATGGGGTCGAAAGAATAGAGTAGATTTTAATGCGGGTAAGACCCAGTGTTGTTTGTTGTCGCATAAACGTATTGCTGACCCAGGTGTTAGTCATTGTCTATGGACGGTGTGGGTATTGAAGAATCAGACACTCTTGATGTTCTGGGCATGAAAATACAATGCGATGTCCGTTGGGCAAAACATGTATTTGAAGTGTCGAAAGATGCATTCAAGTGTCTAGGCTTTCTAAAGCGGTGCAAGAAATACATCACTCCATCTGATCTTCTCAATATCTACACCACCTACATCAGGCCAAAGATGGAGTACAACTCCCATATATGGGCAGGTGCTCCTACGACTTTTTTGGAGCTTCTCGACCGTGTCCAGAGGAGAGCGACGGTGTTAATAGGGGACAGTAGGGTATCCAACTCTATTGCCTCCCTCGAAATGTGGGTTGCGTGTCACTGTTCTATCGATATTTCCACGGTATGTGTTCCTCGGACATCCGTCAACTTATGCCAGACGTGAGGATATTTAGCCGAAGTCTGCGGCATTCCAGGAACTCTCATCCGTTTTTTCTCGAGTGACCGATTGACCGCACTACACACTATAGAGAAAATTCCTTCTTCAGCCGTACAGTCCGTATGTGGAATAAACTTCCGGCTAGTGTATTTCCCACCAATTGTCACATACAAACATTCAAGGCAAATGTCAACAGACACTACTCCCTCTTTCCACCATCCACTACCTTAATTTTCCTTCGCCAACACAATGCACTGCATTTATAGGGGGCATCCCCTGAGTGTTGGTTTGATAAAAAATTAATGTGAGTCCTATCACAGGGGAGATGTGTAAACATCTAGTAATGAAAAAATTTTTTTAAGTTGGAAGTACTTATGCTTTTAGTATATTTTTTTAATTAATCAATTAAAAGTATCAAAACTTTCAATATTGAAAATACATAGGAATTTGCTGGTTTTTGTTTGTTTTATTTAACTTATTTGGTTAGTAAATGGGCACACTGCAGTATATACAATGTACTGCATTACAAATTACAGTAAGCAGTAAATTTACCGAATTCAGTAAATTTTTACTGATAATGAAATTTAATTTGCATTACCAGTCAAATCATAGGGCCGTATTCATAATAATCAGTAATCGGGCATTACTGATTATTGAAAATTCAATGCACCTCACCATGATCATGTAGGCACTTTATAAAAATCGTTGAAAAAAATTTTAGTAATCAGTAAAAATTTACTAGTTAAAGAATTATTTTTACTGAAATTTTAGTAGTACTGCAAAGTGCCCATCTATGGTAAATGCCTTAAGTACAAATAGTTAATATTGGCTTATCGTAACTAAACTAAGATACATATTTAAATTTTTGACTCGATTGTACTTAAAAATCTATGGAAAACTGCATCTATAGTAGTGGAATTGTTAGCTGTGGGGGTTTGTGGAGAATTGCTCATATGCAAGTGGAAAACGTCAAATAAAAATTTTGATAAAGCTTGCGACTGGGGGTGTGCAAAATTTGTATTAAAATCTCCACCCATAATAATTGGCATGAGATGGAGATTGTTACCCAATTGTCGTGCACCAGCTTCAGTGTAAGGCAACAGTACGTAATGAAGATATGTTATAATCTTAATTTATATTGGAATCTAATAGAAATTTTATTAGAATTAACATTACCGCCATTCAGCTTTGATACACTTTGTGTTGTTTTATGTTCAGAGTTATAATTATTTGGTGTTTTGTAAAATATTTTATTATTTTGTATTTGTTGCGGTTGACAAGTTATTAATCAGCTGTTTACTGAAATGTAATGCATGTAGTTATTTTACAGCAATGGTTATATGCAGCTGTCAGGTATGAATGACAATCTCAAAGGCAAAGAAGACTTTTAGTTTGACAACTTTAGTTTTTAGTTTTCCTTATATTTGACAAGTTTAGTTTTTAGTTTTCCTTATTTTGCTTTGTTTTAGTAAATTTCTTATTAAAAGTGCAAAAAATCTTTTTAAAAGTTATTAAACTTAAATGTTTTTGTATTTATTTGTTTTCATTTGCCTACGATAACATAATGTACGACAATTAGTGAAGCTGCTATTGCACACTAGATGGTGCTGAGTATATTGTATGCAGCGTATGATTACACTAATCCACTCATACATAGCTCACACCGATTTGATAACGCTTTACGATTGGTTAACGATTACATCGAACATCTTACTCTAAATTTGTGATTGTATTGTGAAAACGATTTTTACCCCAGCGTATAGATGTTTACACATCAAAAAAAGTTTAATTTAAGTATTTTATTTATTTATTTATTTTTGTGATGTTTTTGGTTTTTTTTTTTTAAAGTAGGTGTTCTTTTCCACGTACTAATTCAGATTGTTGTTTTGTTTTTAAGAAAACTTTTATTTTAACAGCGGATGGTTATAGATTACTTTGCTTTTAGGGAGCTAAACAAAAACACGCCCCCTCTCGGCAGTGCCAATATTCAAAAAACCGATTTTGGTTTTTCCGTGGTAACCAGTCCCATTCGCATAAATGGCACATAATTTTGGTGTAGCCTGTTTAAAGACCACACAGTAATGCTACTGCTTTCAAATCAGCACAAATTTTCCATAGGCTCTGAAAATGTAGGTGCAATCTGGCATCCAAAAATGTAAATCCTCTAAACTGTTGTAACACTAATTTGTATAATATTTATAATACCTGTTAAGTATTTTATTAATAATATGTTTTAAAATTCATTCAATAGAATTAAACCCATTTATTACTTATCATTATGCAACCCAAACAAAAAAATAAATTCTTGACAGAATAATATACCTTCTCTAAATTCTGAATAAGAGCGAAATGCGTCCATCCATTTTCATGATCCAGATCTCATTTGGTTCCTAGGTCATGTGACTTTAGCATTAACTAATAAAACTTAACACTTTTTTCGTTGGTTATGTTTAATGATTTTTAAGAATACAAAATTTATATTTTTTAAGCCAAATTTTTTTTCACCATATTTTTTTTTTAAACAGCGAAACTGTTGGTTACATACAGAAGTAGTGTAAAAATAAATTAAAGGTATTATAAATCTTGGCCTTTCTTGATTTATTTGGACAAAATCGGACACGAACTCACCGAATGTTGATTTCCGGGTATGTATTCAATTGTCTCTGGTTTAGGGGCGTAGACGAATGACTTTACATAACCAAAAAAAAAATCCAATGGGGTGGAATCACACAATCTTGGGTTCCAATTAACAGGGCCAGTACAGGAAATTAGCGGGCGCTGTGAGGCTCCGTTCTGTTGGAACCACAGCAATATTAATGGCAGCTAATTGAGGTACGAAAAAACTTGTAAACCTTTCTCTATACCGATCACCGTTGACAATATCATTCTGCCCATCATCGTTTTTGAAGACATGGACACAAGGCGCACCAAATATTAATACTTACGTTCGGATAAAGCTTGTGGATTATGTTCACTCCAAATTCGTCAATTTTAAATATATACGTACTTACTTTTACTTTTATTGCCTATGTTACAACCTCGTGAGGTCAGATGTCTTCAAAAATTAAACAAATTTCTCAAACAAATTAAACAAATTTCAACATATTCTTCCAACTGGTTCTATTCTTCGCTTTTTCTCGCCAGTTGGTAACACCAAGGATACGGAGGGATTCTTCTGCCTGGTCTTTCCAGCGGAGTCTTTTCCTGCTTCCATCGGGTACGTTATCGAAAACCTTTCGCGCTGGCTCATCTTCATCCATTCTGATAACATGTCCTAGCCAACGCAATTGGCCTAATTTAGTTCGCCTAGCTATGTCTACGTCAGAATATAGATTATATAGCACTGCGTTCCAGCGACGTCGGTACTCGCCGTTTTCTCTACCAGGACCATATATTTTACGGAGAATTTTTCTCTCGAAAACTCCCAGGTGTTTTTCATCCGCTTGCGATATGACCCAAGTTTCGGAGCCATATGTCAAGACAGGTAAAATGAGAGTCTGATATAGCTGGACTTTTGTCCGTTGAGAGAGGGCTTTGTACCCATTCCACTAAAAATGAGTTTCGTCGCTGAACTAAATTTTGTGTGGAAAATCAAAATTAAGATCAATTTGTACTTCAGCTCATTGGTCCAATTGGCGCAGTATACAATGGTCGTGTGGCTTAAATTCTTGCACAATTTGAATCTTAAAAGCGCGTTTTTCGTAAAATCTTCAATAAAGTGGATGGACACATCCCTATTTGCTGAGAATGGTCCGAGTTGATGTGCATCTTCTTCAATGCTTTGCTGTACAGCGAATTATTCGGTGCGCACCGTTATCATTAAGAGTGATCGGGGTACGAAAACAATCCGTAGTTATTCGAATTAGACGCTCTGATGGACGATTACAACTACCATAAAATGGACGAAGTGCTCGATAAGTTTGAAGAATAGATCCATTATGTTGCTAGAATGACAAATTAAACTAAACAAAAATCAATTATCAGCTGTCAAATTGGTTGTCAAACAAATCAGTGTTACCAACTCAAAGTTGTGAACCTGTAAACAAATCACACGTTATATGTGCAAATACATGTTTATGTATGATGTATAAGTTGTATTTAAAACAAGTATTGCATTCAAATGGTTTGGCGACAGTTGGATTCTCAACTTAGTTTCAATCGTTGATGATACGGAAAAAGCACGCTTACAGATTGTTGAAATGGAATTAATTGTCAATTGATCTGTATATCTTACAGCAGGTTAAATTTTGTGATCTCTTTGAAAATTTATCAAAGCCAAAATCTTTTAAAGTATTATTGGGCTGCTCTACCTAGTTTTGGCTGCCGGAATCAAAGTACTCCAAATCGGAGTCCGTGCTCTCGGTTAAGTATAATTTCTGAGACTTGAGAAATAACCTTATATAAAGTTCTCCCGCGAAAGAGAACGAATATGATTATTATTAAGATACATGCAAGTTTACTGAGTGTAAGTATAAAGTAGTATGATTGTATTTAACACAAAATGTATCCGTTATTTAATTATTTGTATGAAAGATGCAACAAAAATTTTTAAGGAATATCTTGTTGTTTAGTAATTGTCCTCCGTAAAAATTTAAATATTCCTTCTGAATCCAATAGTGTTGCAGAGTTGTTGGGTAACTTTTTAACGACTTTCATTGCAACTTATCTTGTTTTTCTTTTGAACTTATTGAGATATTTTCTTAGTTTTGTAACGATTGGTTGAATATTATTTGAAAGTTTCACCTCAATTGATGGATAAGGGTCATTGGAAAATCATTCGGAATCAGAATCTTTTTTGAATAGATAACCTGAACCTCAACGCTTTTGCAAAACGAATCTATAATAATACGTAAGTTTTGAACGTGGATGTAACACAGCTTCCTAAATGCAGGAATGATTTGTTCATGTCGATGCCATTATGACACTAAATATATCCAAGCCAAATTAATTTTATTTCTGTTTTACGTATTATTCTAAATTTTCAGATGTTCTCTTGAGTGGTATGCTTACACGACCCAACTTGAAACCTAAACTTAAAAATTAGATTAATAGAATATATCGTCACGAATACAACGTATCATCAGGAGAAGCAAACAACTGTGTAAATTTCAAAACATTTCAGATATAAAAACAATTTTTTCTATATTGTCTTAAAACACAGAAACATGTTTATTTCATAGAGACAAACAAATAAAACCGAAATCAAGATTCATACATAATAACAAATGCTCAGTGCATGCTTTGTTAATAACAAAAAATCAAATACTATAATGTTTTCATTTCTTACACAAGTGTGATGATACGTTATTTTGCTTTATGAAAATCATTCACTTGATGATTCGTTTTTTTTTTTTAATTTTGGTTACGAGTATAAAATCGTTTTTTTTGGACGTACAAGTATAAGATTTTGCAGACGCATGTAGTTTAATCAACTAAATCATGATTAATCAAAAACTCTATTTTGATTTTTTTTGATGATACGTTATTTTGCATTTTAGGTGACGCTATATTAAACGTTAGAACAAGGCGAATGTATACACTGCGAATCACTTAAATAAGGAATTATATTTTCCAAACTTTGAACGTAAATAAAGAATTTCGTATTTCATACGAATTCATTACTATGTAAGAAGCAAAATGAACAGAAAAAGTTTTATCTGGTATAAAAAATGGTTTTTGTTTATATTAAATAAACTAATGGTTTTTGAAGGCACCACTTGAATAGGGACAAATTAAACTTTAGATAAAATTATAGATAAATTAATTGTTTTTTTTTTTGTCACATTTATGACTAATTATAATAAACCGATAGATTTAGTAATGGGTGCAACCACCCTTATTGGATATAATTTCAAAAATGCAGTCAGGCATTGATTAATAAAACAATCCTATTAATATAAAGAAATTGTGTCCCATGCATCATTTGTCGCGTCTTTTAATGACTCTTTTGTTTCATATTGCTTTCCGTCTTCGCATGAATCCACAGTTTTACAGCCCTGGCAGTATGAATTGGAACACTATCTTGTTGGTAAGTCCATGGTATGGGTCCATACAAATTGTTAAATTAAGGAAAAGCTCTTCGTACCAGATTGTTTCGGTTTTAAAAACCAAATCGATGGTGCCGTAGTAGGACATGGCACCCCATACAATAACTCATGCCCCTCTGATGTGTCTATGTTGCAAACATTGTTGTTCTTGTATTAAATCATGGAAATAGTAGTTGTATCCATCTGGTCCATCGATAGTAAATTTTTTCTCGTCGCAAATCACTACTTTTGACCACTTGTCTCATTGTATCTTTAGCAAATTGGCTGCATGGAGCTTTACGTTTCGCATTAAGCGGCTGGTTTTTTGTAATTTCCGGCTATAAATTGTACTGTATAAATGTTCGCGGTAACTACACTTTCGTTGCGAATTTTTGCGGTCGGTTTGGAAGAATTGCACACAAGTCTGCAAAATATTTGTCATTCTCGAACCGTTGTTGCTATTTTAGTGCGTCCTTTCCTGTTGTTTCTATATTTCTCGATGTTGTATGCAACTGTTTCTCCTCTTTTGCTTTTTTCAGATATTTGAAGTACAATTTAGTCCTTTGATTTTCAAAAGTAAAATTTGTTCCTTTTCGGAGGTTTTAAGAGCGATCGAGTGATTTTGTTGGAACCGTTGTTTTAATACAAATATATATTTCTATGCCCGCTATTTGACTTTAGTACCAATTGGAAATCAAATCTATATAAATATCAAAAAATAATACTAATGTAAACATATTTAAAACTAATTTAATTAAATGTATATTTTTTATTGCATAAAGTTATGATTTTTGTTTAAATATGCATCATTTTGATTTTTATTTTTTTTGAATCCCGAAATCCCGGAATTTTTGGGATTGATGAATCCCGAATCCCGGGATTTTAATACGTAAATTATTATTAATATTGAAAAACATAAAACTAAAAACAATAACAAAAGATCAGTGTGGTATTAGTTTTTGGAAGAGTCGAAAGGTGCACCTCAAGCAAAATGCAAATTGTGCAAAAATGGTTTCAAAACCAATGGCGGCTCTACAAAAGGTTTAATACTTCATCTTAACGTAAGTTAATTTTGGCATATGAATGTCTATTATACGGCTTACTCTCCAACAATTACAAAATTGTTTGCGTCGGGTAGAATCTGTTATTTTAAGCAAAGAAAGTAAAATAACAAAATCTGGGCATATTTTCTGAGTTATGGATCCCGACATGTCGGATACTTTTTCCACTTGATATCACTTTTTTCAATAAAAAGAGTCATAACAAACTAAAAAAATTATGTAGCATTTTTCGATAAGTCACTTAGTTATCGAGTTATCGGATGTTTACGTTTCTCAAACAAAAATGTAAAATTTTTTTTTAATTAATTTTTGTTTGGTAATTTTTCTAAATGTCAACATCCGATAACTCGATAACTAAACGACTTATCAAAAAGTTCTACATTATTTTATGAGTTTGTTTTGAATTCTTTTATCCATGGCTTTACACGGTACGTTATGACCCATAACCCTCTCACATATCCCAAATTTCGGATCCCAGAACTCCGAAACTATGAATTTGTCCCGATTTTATCAGTTTACTTTTTTCTGCTTAGAATAACGTATTCTACACCCCTTGTAGTTGTTTTTTGAGTGTACGGCGTACAATAGACCTGTTTCCAAAAAAAATTAAAAATAGAATCCCGAAAAATCCCGGGATTTCGAAAATCCCGAACCCCGGGATTTTTAAAATCAATCCCGTTTAGCATCCCTAATAGGCACCGATAGGGCAATCTATCAAACATGAACCCATGCAAACAATGCGGCGTTAGCATCACATGCGTGGTTGTTATACAACAATAAGTATGATGGTATTGATGTAGCGGCAGCGAACAAACAAGCAGGTCGTCGTTGCCAAAGATTATTGAAGAGTATAGAGAACTCATGGAACGAATTGTACGACTCAAAAGCACTGGTTCAAAACGTATTACTCTCTTTTATAATTTTGATGTGGAACATTTATATGTTTGTATTTGTTTATGTAATAACATTGTCGAAATGGTGCATTTATATTGAAATATTCTATAAAGAGAATAAGACTCGTTTATGCACTTTTACTCAATATTATCGTTCAAGTCTATCTGAAAGAGCATGACAGAAATGTTTTCCATTTTTTTTCTATCTGCCATTACTAACCCGAACAACCATCACGCATTTAGCGGGATTATCCCGCTTTTCGATGTCTCATCCCGCCTTGGATTTCAATCCCGTTTTTTACTGAAATGTCCCTCTTTATGAAAGTTTGATCTGTAGAAATAGTGAAGTATAATTTAGCTTTGAAATTAAATTTTTTACATACAATTTTCAACAGTCACAGGTAGGATTTGAATTCACAATGTCACGAACGTTTCGAAGTTTGTGAACTTCATCAGCACAGGCTTAGTTGTAGACTACTGACATCTGTTCAAATCTGTCACTAACTGGAATAATCTGATAGGGCTATTAATGTGATATATCTATTATTTGTACCGTATGATGGGCCACAATAGTGGCGCAATCACATGCTTGTTGTGGACGTAATATTTTAACAGACATCAAAACAAATTATTTTCAAAAGTCACTGGTGTCGCCGACTTCAAATGTTGGTTAAGAGGAAAAGTCTGCTTATGGTTTCTAGTTAATTTGCTGTCAAAATAAAATAAAAATATAAAAAATATGTAGACGATTTAAATAAAGATTAATAAATCGAAAAAATATTTCTATATTATTGTGTTTCCAAATTTTCCGGCTCACGGTCCACATATATAAAAAATACAAATTTTTTTCAATTTATATTCATTATCATATTTTATTTTATCTCAATATTTCGATCGCCATCGACGATCATCTTCAGGATCTAATTTAAAAAAACGTTACAAAAATTATTTATTTATTTATTAGTTATATGTGCAATACATTACGTACATTAAACACTCAAACTTCTGAACACTGTTCCAGTTGCGTCTCAACTGTTTTGTCTTTCTATCTCGTCTTTGTTTCATTTCATTTCATTTCATTTATTATGTCCCTAAAATTCAGTTTACAATAAAGTATCTTAAAGATAACTTAAATCTATCCTTACGTATTTCCCTACATTTAATAATATTTACAGGACTATATACTTCACACTAACTTAAGTTGTAGCAACTACATACAACACAATCGTGACGAAAAAACTAAACAATCTACTGCCCACTAGAGGCTTCCCCAAAAATGGACTACGAAAAAGGGGAAAAATCAACCAACTAACTACTAAAACTTAAAATACTAATATACTAAAACTACTATTTACAAATATTTACAACTATATACATATTTACAACCCTACCTACGGTAAGAGGTGCCACTACTGGTCCGTAATATACACTATGTCGTCCAGGTCAAAAGATCCTCTGATAGAATAGGAGCTTGTCATTAACGAAGAGGAGTCCGCCTCTACCCAAGGTCGCGAGGCCAACCGGCGGCCTATACCCTAACTCAAGAAGTCGCTCCAGGCGCTCATCCTGGACCAAAATATTCTCGACCAGTCCATTTTCCAGAAAGGATGCCCTTTCTAGAAATTTAAGTGCACCTTTAACAAGGTACACGTCTATTCTGTCAAAGTCGACCTTCCTGTACAGCGTAGCACAGGATGGCCTCCTAACCGAACCATTGACGGCTATCCTCATTCGTAAGCCCAAGCAGCTCATGAGGATACGTCTTTCCCATTTCCTAAGTTTCACCATCTGGCTGGAAGATATTCCAAACCATACAGGGAACGATAGGCAATAATGGGTCTTATGATCTGACGGTAGATCAAAAGTTTCACCTCAGTCGAAAGGCCTCCACGGCAACGTAGCGCGTGGAGGTAAATGCCGAAAATTGCCTTCACCTTGGCCAAAATGTGGTCAATGTGTCGGTAAAATTCAAAGTTCGTACGGAATAGGACACCTAGGTACTTAAATCCGTCCGCGATCCTGATCACGTGGCCCCCAACCTGTAGGCTGGGTACGAACGTTCTAGCATTAGGGAACAAAAGGGTGCGTTTCCCCTTGAATATCATTCCCTCGCATTTGTCAACATTAAGCGTCAGTTTCCACCTGTCGAAATATCCCGACAAAACCCCCAGGTACTCGTTGACCCTGGAGTTGGTGGTCTCAGCCTTTGGGCCCGACATGGCCACAAGAATATCGTCCGCATATACCAGCAAGAGCCCACCGTCGGGTGGTTGTGGTATGTCGCTCACGAAGATATTATATAGCATGGGTCCTAGGACCGAACCCTGGGGTACCCCTGCTATAACATCCCTAACGCTTGAGTACGCTTCCCCTACTCTTGTACGGAATTTGCGTCCCTTCAAGAAGCTGGCCACCATACGACGGTGTCCTTATCGAATCCAAAATCTATCATTTTGGAAACGATTCCGGCTTGCCAGACCGAGTCGAAAGCCTTGGCAAAGTCAAGGCTTACAGCAATCGTCGCGTGTCTCCTATTCAACGCTCACGTCACATAGTCCCCGAAGACCATGAGCGCATGTGAGGTTGAATGTCCTCGCCGAAAACCAAATTGGTTGTCCTTGAGGACCCTTTTATCCTCTGCCGTACCCCTGACCCTTGACAATATGAAGTACTCAAAGAGTTTGCCAAGGGATGGTAGTAGGGATATCGGCCTATAACTCGCACACCGCCTGGGATCTGCCCCCGGGTTTGGGATAGGAACCGTTACCGCTTCCTTCCCCGCCACCGGGAAATACCCCAGGTTTAGGCAGTGATTGAATAACACTGCCAAGAAACTCCAAATAGCGGCATTAATCCGCTTTAGAACCACTTTCGGGACTCCGTCAAGTCCACAGGATCTACGGTTCCTTCTCTTTCGTAGTGCCTCGCCGACTTCAGCAGGCTTAATAAAGCCATGCTCCCCCCAGCTATCGCACTCCGTGCCCAATGTTCCGTCTGCTGTGATATCTGGTCCGAATATCACAGCTGGCCCATCATAGGCTAATCGCGCTGTCTCGTTGTCAATTTCGTCCGATCCATCGTTAGTCACCGGGAGAAGTCCCTGAATGTAGTCAGCAAGGTGATTAGCCTTACTTTCATTGACTACAATCTGCGTCATTTTTGTCCAGAAGGTCAGGCAAGGGGCGTCTAGCCCCAATTTCCGTTGCCGTCTTAACTCGTCTGAATGTCTGGCTGTTGCCCACTATCTTACGTAGATTGTCAGCCCTCGTTCGCTGCTCAAACTCGTATATGGATCCCTGGCTGATCCTGTCGAGATTGCGTATCACGGCACGCACCGTCATCGCCCTGTCAGGATCGCCAGTCCTGTCAGCTATCCTTCGAAGACGCTTCTTTCCACGTATAAAATCCAGGATATACGCTGGAAGACGTCGAAGTGCCCTCGGCCCAGTTGGCACCCTGGGTGTTGAGGCCTCAATAGCTCCTCTGAAAGCCATGCCCACAGATTCGACACACGACTCGATCTCTGCGCATGTAATATTTTGGTTGATCGGGAGTTCGCTCCCGGTCAATCCGTCCACGAGTACCCGGTTGAATCGCCGTCGATCCATCCGGTCATAGTCGAAATAATCCTGGCGCTCCCGCTGTTCGAAGTCGCCCCGCTCCAGTATCAGCTCCACGGCCCTGTGGTCCGAGTTGCAATCGAATGTCCTCAATCCGTTAACCCCATTGTCACGATATGTCACCCCCGAGGAGACCATGAAAAGGTCGATAAATGTCGCCGATGTCGTGCCTATCCTAGTAGGACCGCTAGTTGGCACCACCGAAATGTCAGGGCATCCGGACAAAAAGTCCCGAATAGCCCTGCCCCTAGCGTCAGTTCTGTCGCCCCCCCCCCCCCAGCTAGCATGTCTAGCATTAAGGTCAGCTCCTATCACCAAATCCCCTTGACTAGCTAGGGCCCTGAGTGGCTCTAGTTGTGCAATGTCAAGGGCGTCCCGAGGTCTGAGATACATCGACACTACCGTTAGTGTCGATCCGTCCCCCCTGCGAATACGCACGCACGTATTTTCGATCGTTCCCAGGCCCAGTACCACCTTTTCGTGGCAAATATTGTCCCTCACGAAAGCCGCGGTACCTCCTCCACGGCGTTCGTGTCTATTCTGTCGGTGAACAGCAAACCCACCGAAACTCAACTTGTGAGTCGCAGAAAGTCTGTGCTCAGGTACAAGAACTATGTCCGGTTTCTGCCCGTCCATAAACACTTTAAAGCAATGTCTCCTGTGAAGTGACACAAGGGAGTTTACATTGGCGAAAATTCACTTGACTTGTCTAGTCATTGCGCATTGAATAGAATAAGCCCATCAGCGCATGGGCTCGCTCAGAATCGTTAGAGAGTCTGACGTAATCGCCAGTGAAGCGATCTAGTCTAGTCATACAGGACACTAAATCCCTGCCGAATATACGACGACAATCGTCGTCAATCATGCCAAATCCGGCCGCAGGTCCCATTGGAGTAAATCCAGTGCGAGCTGCGGGTTTTGTAGGTGCATTCGGGGCGGCACCTGCAGGTCGTGCTCCTGCCGCAGCAGCGTAGGACACTCCCTTAACAACTCCCCCACTATTTTGTGGGAAGGAGCGCACAACTTTTGTGCTCTGCAATTTCACCTGCTTGGCGAGAATCGCTTGGCGCATCGGGCAGTCCTTCGAACTAGCCACATGGCCATCAACTTGACAGTTGGCGCACTTCAGCGTGTAGCCTACTACACCCGTGATCGGGTCAGTAGTAGGTACAATTTGTACGTCCACTTCCTTGGAAGGGATTGTACAGTTGGCGGGGCCATGGTTACCACTGCACTTGATACACCGGAATGGCATACCGCAGTTGGTTGACACATGGTCGAAGCGTTGGCAGTTATGGCACTGCGTTACGCGCTTCTTCCGATCCTTACGGATTGTCACGCGACAGTTAAGGATTCCCTTCACCTTATAGAATCCTTCGACGTCGGATTCTCTGGTTAGGTGAAGGAGCCACTTATCACGGCCAAGCTTGGTCACACGCTGGACCCTCAGCTTTAGTGGCATGGCCTCGAGATACGCTCTGAGGTCGTTCTCATCGTACGAGTCCGATAGCCCGCACACAACCACCGAAAAGGGGGTCAGTCCTTTCGGGGTGTAGGTGTAGAAGTTGAACTTTTGTTCAACTAACATCACCTTCAATTTGTCGTAATCCTCAATCGTGAGGACACTCAAATTGGTAATATTACCGTTCACCAGTCTTAAGGTAAAGTTGTTGTGACCCAATGTAGCCCTAACCTTGTCAGTCACTACCTTCACATTTGCGTCATAAATTGTCAATATAGGCACTCTCTTACCTTTTGAATTATTTTTCTTCGGACGAACGCTGCTTTCCGCTGTTGGCTTCTGCACCTTCAGGTTGGTTGCAGCCCATTGCATACCCATGTGCAATATCTATAAGTGATACATACCAGCAAAGGTACACATACATTGAGGCATCCCTCACTGCGATTGTTGTATTTTTCAAGCTCATCTGAAGGTTATCTACACAGAAAAAAATACTTCATTAGAAGTACATGACATTTTTTCATTTGGTGGACTAGTGAGATAATTTCAAAGGTAAAATGCAATGTTCGAACTAAAAAGTAGATTCGAGGGCTTTAGCGAAAAAATTCACAACTTCATTATTAATTGAAGGATTTTCTTAAAAAGTAGCTTGTTTGATTTCTAAAACCTGCCACATTGCGTATAAAATACAAAAAAAATGCACTCTGTGAATTAATATTTTTTTAAAATGCTTTAAGGGGCTTTCACTTGTAAATTTTCGGTAAAATTTTGTAAAATTCCTGATTCAACAACCGATTACGACCGCTGTAGCTAGCCGATGAATGAAGACGCACATTATTTATGTTTTGGGGTCTACTACCATCCATTTAGTATATATTTTGACGAGATTTGTTAGTTGCTGAAACAATTTTTCATACAAAAACAAATTAAGCAAAAAAAAATACAAAACAAATTAAGCAAAATACAAAAACAAATTAAGCAAAAAAAAAAAACAAAAAAAACTAAACGAAAAAAAAAATTTTTATTGCGTTTTTCGAGCTCATCTCAAGGTTATCTACACAGAAAAAATTATCGCATCCGGAGTACATGAAATTTTTTTCATTTTGTTGAGTAGTGTAATATGAAGCATTTCCAACATAAATCTCTTGCTATAGTGTTTCTCCTCCTGTAATATTTTCACATCATCAAAGCTCGGAGAGTGGTTCTCTTTTATAATTGTGTTTTGCCTATTTCGCCGGTCAGATTTATGGGCTGAAATTCTCGTACGTAATTTTGACTTAATCGTTCCAACATATACTTTGTCGCACATGTTAGCTCCGTCACCACAACATTTAATTTTATATATTAAGTCCGATTTGTCATATGGTTCAATTTTCGACTTGGTATTCCTAAATAATGTTCTCATGGTATAATCGTTCTTCAGGGCTATGGTGTATTTTTCCTTATCATAAAATGTAGAGCGCTTGAATCTCCCCGATAGAAATGATATGTATGGTATCGTCTTATATATTTTATCATCTTCATCCAGTGGTTCTATCCGTGTGCATAACGAGGAATCGATCATCGTCGTTATCGTCTTCTCCGGGAAATCATTTTCCACCAAGATTTGTCCAATTATTCCCCTATTCTCGTCATGAAATTGATTGCCTCCTTAAAAAATGCATAGCCGTGTCCATTTTAATCGCCTTTGGGTGTTTGGAATAGAAATATCTTAATCGTCCTGAAGCAGTAGGTATCCGATACCAGTCTAATTTTATGATATTATCCTCCCTTATCACCAGGGTGTCCAGATACGGCAATTTTCCATCATGTTATAATTCCCTTGTGAATTTCATACCATTGTGAAATCCATTTAAAGTCTTTAAAATGTCATCTATTGTGTTCTCCTTGTTCTCCAGTAGGGGTGGTTTAACACTAAATTGTCCCATACATTCGTCTAATAATTTTTCCATTACTATATCCGCAATTACAGGTGATGCCAGCGAACCCATCGGCATTCCCTTTTGCCGTTGGTATATTTTATTCTCATATTCAAGTATGAGTCATTCTATATGAAAACACCGAAAAAAATTAAAAATTGTTGCTGGACCATTTTGTATTTTGTTAAAACTTTGTCGAAGTATTCCTAAGGGTTCCCAGAACCAAAATCCACGAGGATTTAATTTTTGCACACGGCACTACCGGTTCACGCAAAATAAAAAAGTAAAAAGTCTTGTTTTTGTGCGTAGTGGTTTGAGCTGGTAAAATTTTTCTGCTAGAGATATCTACATGATTAGGGCATCGTTTTACAGCTGAAGGATTATAGTTTTATATTATATAAGATTATAAATTTGACTTAATTTATACACCCGAAAAATAACGGGCATATTTCATTGGTTTTTGTGTTTTTCAATGAATCCAGTGTCTGCTATAATGAATATAAAAGCATAATAATTCTCAGATACAAATTAGACATGTCGGAGAAAAATACGTTACATCAAATTTTTAAATTTTCAAAATTTGCATATTTCAGGCTACAATTTGGTCTTGTTTGTTAGCAGATACAAACTTGGAAATTACAGAGTACTTACTCCCTACTTTTAACTTTATAACGCTTCAAGACCCGTTTAGTTATTTTCACTCCTCTCGGATTTACAGGGTTTTAAAGAAAAGCCTTTTTGGTTTTCTTATGTATTTTTATACGTTCCTCAATTGTTATATACAGAGAAATTAAAAAAATTACATAGCTTCACTAAGTAGGGGGCGATATTTGCTTGTGAAGAATGAATCATTTAGTTTTTGGTATTTTTCAATCGATCCACAACGTGCTGTGCTTAGTGAAAAAATAATTAAAAACAATGGAATGCTCGAAAGGCTGTCATAAGTTTATGTATTCGCGATCATCGGAATTAATAAGTAAAGATGAATTAAATGAAAACGATAAATTTTTATTAAATAAACGACTACGAATTATATCAATTGTTAATATTTGCACATATCATTATAAAAAAAATATTACGTATTATTTTCACGCATTCGGAAAGAAGTGTTGCGATCCATTAAAAGTTAATAAATAAACAATTCGTAAGTCGTTGAAAGAAATAACAGTAAATTTTTGTGATGTAAAGAAAAATGTACATCTTATACCCGGCCAAGCAATTTGTTCACGTTGTATCGTAGAATTAAAAAAAAAAGAAGTCACAAGTAAATTCTAATGATATAAATGAAGTACTGACGCAGAATTTTGATGGTTTCGATGTTTCCTTTGAACCTAATCAAGTTGCTCTGGAATCATTGAACAAGGTATGCTCTATTTTGGACGAAATCGAATCCAAAAATTCACTGCATAAATAGAAAAAGGAAAATTGATGAAAAAGTAAATGAAATATCGAATAAAATTAGAAACAAATTAGAGGCTACTTTTGACGTAAAAGAACGCATACAAAATAAAAAGACTTTTAGTGATGAAAATAGTGATTTAGAATATTTGGATTTAATTGAAGAATTAAAAATAAAATTTAAATTTCTAATACATTCGCTGAAAAATACGAAATTTTGAGTTTGTTACCAAAAAAGTGGACAATATCTAAAATACAGTCGGAATTTGATTGCAATGAATATCTTGTACGGAATGCAAAAAAAATTGCGTGAAGAAATTGGCGTATTACCAAAAATTAAGTGTAAAGAAAGTGGAAAAAGGATGACTACGGAAACTATTACAATGGTCACAAATTTTTACGAAGACGACGAAATTAGTAGAATAATGCCAAAGAGATTGCGTAACTGTTCGAAATAAAAATGGCGAAAAATCTAAAGAGCAAAAACGTCTAGTACTATTTAACCTTAAAGAAATCTACGTAAAGTTCAAAGAAACTTATCCACTTCTAACAGTAGGATTTTCGACTTTCGCTTCATTACGTCCAAAAAATTGTATTTTAGCCGGAGCAGCTGGCACCCATACTGTGTGCGTTTGCTGTATTCACCAAAACATGAAGCTAATGTTAATGGCAAGTAAGATAAAATTTACTTACAAAGATTTACTTAAGAAAATTATTTGTGATGATTTGAATGCAGAGTGTATGGTTTCTTGTTGCAATAAATGTCCAGGTACTGATCCTATAAGCTCTTCACTATGGGACGAAAGTGAAATATTATCTGAGATAAGATACAAGCAGTCGATTTCATCAGATCGTTGCAATTTAGTGACTTTAGTTAAAACAACTGACGAGTTTATAAGTGAATCGAAACAAAATTTAATAGCTTTAAAGTCTCATCATTTTATTGCACAATAACAATCTGAATACCTAAAAAATTTAAAAGAAACTTTAAAAAATAATATAGAGAGTATAGCATTAGTTGATTTTTCCGAAAACTGTACATTTGTAGTACAGGACGAAGTACAATCGTTCCACTGGACAAACGATCAAGCTACTCTACATCCTTTTGTAATTTATTATAAAGAAAATGGATCAATTAAAACCGAAACAATGTGCGTAATTAGTGATTGTTTGAATATCAACATTTGTCATCACAAAGACGATTTTGGCTTAGAATCAGAGTGACACTTGTTTGCCACTTCTCATGGCAAAAGTCCTTGCGACGGAGCAGGAGGTACAATTAAGCGGACTGTAAGTGTTTAGGATCTAAGCCTTTTTTGTTTAACTTCAAAATGTTTGTGTTTGTTTGGTTTCAATTCAAGGTTCAATGTTTTATTTGTTGTTTAATAATTAGTTACAAAGTATATTTGAGTGTTGATGTGTATTGTTTTAATTCAAAATTTATATTTACAAAAAGTACATGTATTCTTGTTTAATGTGGTTATGTTTAAACTATTTGTACAAGTGTTTTGTTGATTTTAATAGAATGTAATTTGTGTGTACAAATATTTATACAAGTAGCTTTGGATTCAATTTATCTTCCCTTCTTTTTACAAGTTGTAATTGAATATTTGTGGTTTTAGTATTTCAAAGTGTTGTGTTTGTACTATATGTTTTTTTTTGTTTTAACAATAGTTTTAAGTTTTTAAAATGTTATGTGTTTCAGGTTTTAACAATGTTTTTAAATATTTTAATGATTCTTAACATGTTTGTAATGTCTATAGATCGGTGTTGGTTTTGTGCACATACATATGTGTTTTGTATGTATATAAAATATGTTTCACAATTTTATTCTTGGTTTGTTGATGTTATCACTTATCACGTGGGGAAACTAAAACGCACTCGATAATGGTTGAAAAAAGACTGACTGTTTTTCGTCACCAACTAATGCTTGTAGACTTACAATTCTTTGCCTGCAGCCAGTAGTTGGTGCGAACGAGAATGCAAAGCGGAATGGAGACCGCTATGCACCTATACCTATGTGCAATATTTTAGCACAATATTAAACATTCCGCCCCCCATGACTGAGTGAATAACAAAGGTAGTAATTTAAAATGGGGTTTTCGTGGCTCCGGAAAATACGTAGCCTAATTTTGTGCGGTAAGCCATCACATCACCGATTGCTGTTGATATGGCACCCTCCATCTGAACGGAAGTGTATACATCAGCCCCCAGCTCGATATCTATAGGGGTATTGCTGCGCGGGTCAACATCAGCCAAAGTGTCGTTGTGTAAATCACGGGTCGGGTCATCAATTATTGGGCCTGCATAGGGTCTAGTTGGCAATTCATCTGTAATTAAAGCGTTGACACGCAGCGTCCATGTATTATGGACATTCCGAGACATTATTCTGAAGGAAGTAAACCGAAGTCCTTGATATTTGAACGAACGGAGACCCAGCCGTTTGAATGTCGAATATGCGATATGTGAAACCGTTGAGGACTGACTGATGAGGGCTCGCATTGATTTCCACGTTTCAAAACTGTCATCCGAAACCCGTATCATGGCTGTGGGAACCAGTACGATAGACCATTTAAAATCGGGCACCACGGTGTTAGGTCGATGTGATATTTCCTGTAATTGTGGTGCCCCATGAAGTTCCGTGTGATGACGACTGTCGCATTTTCTACACCCAGTCAAACTAGAGCAATCAGGGGCCAAATGGCTTCTAGCGAGGCAGTTTCGGCAGTAACCCCTGCGCTCTACGGTTTCATATCTCTGGTAGGGGGTCAGTTCACGGAATCTTTGGCACGACTTGAGAGGATGGTCCTTTTGACAAAGTCCGCAGGAGTATTGCCAGTTACTCGGTCGATGATGTCCTTCATTGCTTTGTTGGTGACGCGCGTTGGCTTGATGACGGCGATGGTTATTGTGTTCTGGTCGTGGGAGGTAGGCGGCCATATCTAGAAGAGTATGAGAATTAGTGGATGTTGATGAATGTGAGTGAGATTATGATGGATCTGAAAATAGTTTTATAACTTTTGTTACGGGTCGTTTAATTATGCCATTTGATGTTCGTAGTTCTACTACCCGGACATTTTGGTCGGGTCCGGGATAGGTTTTTATAACCCGACCCATTTTCCATTCATTAGGGGTTGCCTTATCGTCCCTAATTATGACAAGATCATCAATTTTTATATTCTCGCGTTGATACTTCCATTTATATCGACGATGTAACTCATTTAAATACTCAACCTTCCATCTCTGGCAAAAGGTTTGAGATATTATCTTTAAACGCTTCCATCTGTTTGAGAGCATTATGTCTTCTTCAGACAAATCTGGTTCAGCGGGTGCCAACATTGGAGTACCAATAAAGCCCCCTGGAGACGCACCAAAAAACCCATCAATCACAAAGTTGTGTGCGTGCGTTCGTTCTTTTTCGGCTACACGTACATGTTGTCGGCAATTGATTGATGAAAATCAAAAATTTTTGATATTTCTATTTGATGGCTGATTTGTGGTATGTCTCCTGTTGTGTTGACAAAAAAAATTCATTTGCTTTGTTTTTCCCGTCATGTAAACAAGTGCGGACGAAAAAAAATATACATACATATTTTGTGTTTTGTGATTATAAAAAGAAAAATATTAGTTTGTTTGGGGTTTTGGTAATAATGGAAAAGTGCCTGGACGTACAAAAGTTTATATTGCGTTTTATTGAAAACTACCAAAACTACTACTTCTACCAAAAGTAGTCAATAACAATAACTCATCATCCGACCACGACATGATTTGATGCGAACGCTACGAAGTCAAAATACAAGTGGTGATTGATGTGTTTATTTGTACGTCTCCTCTAAAGCTGCAATCATACGACACTCACACATATGCACTGATTGATGGGTTTTTTGGTACGTCTCCAGGGGGCTTAAGAAAGTGACCGGGGGTCAAAGGGGATAAATCATCAGGATCATCAGTAGCCGGACTTAAAGGTCTGGAGTTTAGACAGGCCTCAATTCTCGCGAGAATTGTGGAAAACTCTTCAAACGTTAAGTTTATATTAGGAATAAATTTACGCAAGTGTGTTTTAAATGACTTGACGCCTGCCTCCCAGAGGCCTCCCATATGAGGATCACCTGGTGGAATGAAATTCCACTCTAGGTTTTGACTAATATTTTGCTGTAGAGCACCGTTTTGAAGAGTTTTTAAGAAAGCTATCCTATCTTTACGAATCTTTTCAGCTGCTCCCACGAAATTTGTACCGTTATCAGAGTAAATTCTCGTTGGACATCCGCGACGGCCGATAAATCTAGTCAATGCAGCCAAGAAAGATTTTGTCGACAAATCGCTTGCTACTTCCAAATGTACTGCTTTTGTAGCAAAGCATACAAAAATGCAAACATATCCTTTAGTTATAAGACAAGCTCTTCCCGTAAAATTCTTAATAGAAAAGGGTCCTGCAAAATCAACTCCTGTATGGTGGAAGGGTCTTGATAACATTGTACGTTCCGGTGGAAGTGATGCCATTATCTGATTTTGAGCTTGCTTCTTAAATAGTATGCATGTTTTGCACTGGTGTATCACCTTTTTTACAAGGGTTTTAAGCCTAAATATCCAAAACTCTGATCTTAAAACTCGAGTCATGAGTTGATTTCCCCCGTGAATAGTAACCTTGTGACAAAACTCAACTAGCAACGTCGTCAACCTTGCGTCATATGGCAAAAGGATCGGGTGGCGTTCGTTGTAAGTCAGTGCGGGTGACTGAACTAATCGGCCATTGGCTCTAATTACTCCCTTTGAATCTAGAAAAGGATTAAGAGTTAATAAGCAGCTACTGCGGGAAATTTGAGACTTTTTTTCCAATGCGTGATAATCCGAGGAAAAATAATACTTCTGCGTAAGAATAATAAGTCGAGTTTTAACTTGTTCGGTTTGTGTGGAAGTAGTGTCCAGCGATGATATTCTAAGGTCAATTCGATTTTGTCCTGTGTTTCTCCAAAACCGTAGTACGTACGCCAAAACTCTATAGGCGCGTGGAAGCGATGAGAATCTACCCAAAGGGTCTTCAGATGTAGTGGTGGCAAATACCTTTACGGGTTTTGATTCAATATTTGTGTCTTCCACAACTTTGTTCACCGGCCATTGCGTTCGGGGCATTTGTAGCCATGTGGGTCCTTGCCACCATAGTGTATGTGATCGTAGATCGGTGGGAGAGCATCCGCTTCTGGCGATGTCTGCAGGGTTATGTTCAGAGTCGACATGTTGCCATTTTGCATCTCCTGTGCAATCGAGAATGTCGGAAACTCTATTTCCCACAAAGTTGCTCCAAGAGCATGGAGGGTTTTTGAGCCATGCTACAACTATGGTGGAGTCTGTCCAATAATCAATCGAGTGGTTCGAAAGATGAAGATTTGGAACCACAGTTGCCGACAAATTCGCCAATAAAACCGCACCACACAGTTCGAGTCTTGGTAGCGATATCTTTTTTATAGGCGCAACTCTGGTTTTTGCAGCCAAAAGAGAAGTGTATATCATTTTTGGTGTATTTTCAACTCGAATGTAAACCGCCGCAGCATACGCGCTCTCTGAGGCATCGCAAAACCCATGTATTTCCACCTGGCTTCTTGGGTTAAATTTTATCCACCTAGGAATTTTCAGGTTTTCAATTTCCGGACTGGTTTTCACAAAATGTTGCCAGTTCATCTGAGTCACAGGTTTTAACTTGTCATCCCAATCTATTTTATCTAGCCAAACTTGCTGCATTATCAGCTTTCCGACTACAATGATTGGTGCCATCCATCCACATGGGTCAAAAAGCTTAGCAATGGTGGAGAGAACTTCTCGTTTGGTGCAGGAGCCTGTGTTTTCCATTTTAGGGGCAGTGAGTGTGAATGAGTCCATGGCGATGTTCCATCTAATTCCCAGCGTTTTAGTTGAAGTGTCCTCTGACAATTCCAACCAGTCGACGGGCAATAGAGTGTCTGCAGGCAAATCCTCAATGAGAAGAGGGTCATTCGACGACCATTTTCTTAGTTCAAAACCCGCTGAGTCTAAGGCCAAATTTAATTCCTTTCTTGCTGTGATTGCCTCTTCAACAGTGTGTCCCCCTGCTAAGACGTCATCGACATACAAGTTGTGTCGAATTATGTTTGCAGCTATCGGTTAGGTTTCCTTTACATCTTCCGCAAGTTGAAGTAACGTTCTTAACGCAAGGAATGGTGCACAGTTTACTCCAAATGTAACCGTTAATAATTCGAAGTCTTCTATTGGACCATCTGATGACATACGAGATAAAATTCTTTGATATTTTGTTTGAGATATGTCAACCAAAATTTGCCGGTACATTTTCGTTACGTCGGCATTAAAAACATACTTGAAAAATCTCCATTTCAAAATTTGGATAAGTAGATCCTGTTGAAGTATGGGTCCCGGATGTAGAATATCATTGAGGCTCTTCTTGTTTGATGTAGGGCTGGATGCGTTGAAGACAACTCTCAACTTTGTTGTAATCCGATCGGGCTTAATGATCGGGCTTTTTTTTGAAAACGATGTGGCAACTCGAATTTTCAAAAAATTTTGTCAATGCGATCCCAGCTGTCATCCAAAGGCAGAGGGTCAAATTATCGCAAAAATTTGCAGTTTTCTTTTTTTTCAAAAATTTCCAGAATTTTCCAAAAATTGATGTGGCAACTTAAATTTTTCAAAAAATGAATTCTCGCAATCCCAGCTGTCATCCAAAGGCAGAGGGTCAAATTATCGCAAAAAATTTCGAAGTGTTTTCAAAAATTTCCAAAATTTTTTCATAAATTGATGTGGCAACTCGAATTTTCAAAAAATTTTGCCAATGCGATCCCAGCTGTCATCCAAAGGCAGAGGGTCAAATTATCGCAAAAAAATTTTCCAAAAATTAATAAAAAATATTTTCAACAAATTTTTTTTTTTGAAAACGATGTGGCAACTCGAATTTTCAAAAAATTTTGTCAATGCGATCCCAGCTGTCATCCAAAGGCAGAGGGTCAAATTATCGCAAAAATTTGCAGTTTTCTTTTTTTTTTTTAAACTTTCCAGAATTTTTCAAAAATTGATGTGGCAACTTAAATTTTTCAAAAAATGAATTCTCGCAATCCCAGCTGTCATCCAAAGGCAGAGGGTCAAATTATAGCAAAAAATTTCGAAGTGTTTTCAAAAATTTCCAAGAATTTTTCATAAATTGATGTGGCAACTCGAATTTTCAAAAAATTTTGCCAATGCGATCCCAGCTGTCATCCAAAGGCAGAGGGTCAAATTATCGCAAAAAAATTTTCCAAAAATTAATAAAAAATATTTTCAACAAATTTTTTTTTTTGAAAACGATGTGGCAACTCGAATTTTCAAAAAATTTTGTCAATGCTATCCCAGCTGTCATCCAAAGGCAGAGGGTCAAATTATCGCAAAAATTTGCAGTTTTCTTTTTTTCAAAAATTTCCAGAATTTTTCAAAAATTGATGTGGCAACTTAAAATTGTCAACAAATTAATTCTCGCAATCCCAGCTGTCATCCAAAGGCAGAGGGTCAAATTATCGCAAAAAAATTTTCCAAAAATTAATAAAAAATATTTTCAAAAAATTTTTTAAAAAACGATGTGGAAACTCCAAAAATTTGTCTTCGCAGTCCCTTAGGTTGTCTAAAGGCTGCGGGTCAAATTATCGCACAAATTTCCTGCCAAAAGGTAGAAATTGATCAAAAATTTTCAAAACGGTGAGGCAGCTCCGCTTTACATTAAAATTTTGCCAATACGATCCCAGCTGTTATCTAATGGCAGAGGGTCAAATTATCGCGAAAGATTTTCCGAAAAATAGCAACAATTTTTAAAGAAATTTCAAAATTTTTCAAGATTTGTCAAAATTTTCCAGGTACGATATGGCAGCTCAATTTTTTTTAAATTATTCCCACAATCCGCCGTACCGACATCTAAAGGCAGAGGGTCAAATTATCGCAAAAAAATTTTTGTTTTTTTTTGTTTTTAATCCACAAAATAAAAATGTACTTGGCAACCCGGTTTATTTTTAATGTACACTGCTGCTAAACCCGCTGTCATCAAAGGGCAGAGGGTCAAATTTCAGCACAACGTTATCACTTTGAATATTCACTTCTTTGGGTCTATTATCATATGTATGTACATAAGTCACACGGAACGACAAGAAAAAAGTTGCACAGGGTCAAGCGCCTAATGTGAAGCTATTTGTTGGACTTTAATGTGAGTCAACAGCTTAAATCAAATCTCTGCGACACCCTTTATCCTTTTGCTTGTTTTTTCGTGTTGAGATTTGTTTGTACTTACTACTTTTTCCTTGCGTTCGTTTGGGTACCTGTACTGCTGTTGTTGTCTTCCGTTGTGTCTGGGCTCTTGATGTTGTTGGGTTTGCGTCTTCCGTCTCTTGTCTCGTTTCCAAGCTGTTTTTTGTCTACGGTGTTTTTGCGCCTTGGTGTTGATCTATTGTTGCCTGTTGTTGTTCTGTGTTTTGGGTATTGATGTTGTTTTGTTGTTGCCTCTTGTTTCCCGTTGATTTGGTGACCGTTAAAACTGTATCACTTTTGTCCAAAGTTTACCTAAATTTCCAAGTTTAGTGTTTTTTTTTGTGTTGTTGTATCGTCTCACAACTTTTTTTATTTTTACACAGCTTTTGTTTCAATGTCAAATAATTTGCAAATTTATTTGGGCAAAATATTTTTGTTTTAATAACACAATGTTTTGTTTTTAGTAAACGATTTTATTAACTTATAAGTTTTATATATGTATATACATATTATTTTTTTGTTTGATTAAATCTCACACACTTTTTCACTTCTCACTCTTGCCTTTAGTTATTTAAAAGGCACACAAATCCGGTTCGATTGGACCAAATGTTTAGGATCTAAGCCTTTTTTGTTTAACTTCAAAATGTTAGTGTTTGTCTGGTTTCAATTCAAGGTTCAATGTTGTATTTGTTGTTTAATAATTAGTTACAAAGTATATTTGAGTGTTGATGTGTATTGTTTTAATTCAAAATTTATATTTACAAAAAGTACATGTATTCTTGTTTAATGTGGTTATGTTTAAACTATTTGTACAAGTGTTTTGTTGATTTTAATAGAATGTAATTTGTGTGTACAAATATTTATACAAGTAGCTTTGGATTCAATTTATCTTCCCTTCTTTTTACAAGTTGTAATTGAATATTTGTGGTTTTAGTATTTCAAAGTGTTGTGTTTGTACTATATGTTTTTTTTTTGTTTTAACAACAGTTTTAAGTTTTTAAAATGTTATGTGTTTCAGGTTTTAACAATGTTTTTAAATATTTTAATGATTCTTAACATGTTTGTAATGTCTATAGATCGGTGTTGGTTTTGTGCACATACATATGTGTTTTGTATGTATATAAAATATGTTTCACAATTTTATTCTTGGTTTGTTGATGTTATCACTTATCACGGGGGGAAACTAAAACGCACTCGATAATGGTTGAAAAAAGACTGACTGTTTTTCGTCACCAACTAATGCTTGTAGACTTACAATTCTTTGCCTGCAGCTAGTAGTTGGTGCGAACGAGAATGCAAAGCGGAATGGAGACCGCTATGCACCTATACCTATGTGCAATATTTTAGCACAATATTAAACAGTAAGGAAAGCACGTCTACAGCGAACTGCGGATCATCATATCCTAACACCTACAGCAATGCTTGATTTTTGTTCTACCCAAATTCCTGGTATAAAATTTGGTTTGTATCCATTTCTGATGTTGATGCTATCGAAAACTTTTTGTCAAAAAGATTTACTGATGTGTGCACAATTAAAAATACAAGAAACTACCACAGTTTCTCTCCGGTTTCTCGCAGTCAGTTAAAAGTACGAAAGTTTTCAGCTTCTGATAACTTTGAAACTCAGAATATTATAAGAACAAATACTTTATTAAAATAAAATAAAACTTATTCCACGATTCTTAATTACCCACATTTAAACTATAACTTTACTACTTTAAATGATAAAAATATACCATGTGCTTATTTTCTGCCACCACTGTAAAAATTTTTAACATTAAAAATCTACTGAATTTATTAAATATATTTTTTAGTACATAATTGTTCTTTGTTACTTCATAATACTACTTGTTTTTATTTTAGTTTCTCTGTATATAACAATTCAGGAATGTAAAAAAATACATAAAAAAAACAAAAAGGCTTTTCTTTAAAACCCTGTAAATCCGAGAGGAGTGAAAATAACTAAACGGGTCTTGAAGTGTTATAAAGTTCTAGTAGGGAGTAATTACTCTGTAATTTTCAAGTTTGTATCTGCTAACAAACATGACCAAATTGTAGCCTGAAATATGCAAATTTTGAAAATTTAAAAATTTGAAGTAACGTATTTTTCTCCGACATGTCTAATTTGTATCTGAGAAATATTATGCTTTTATATTCATTATAGCAGCAGACACTGGAGTTCATTGAAAAACACAAAAACCAATGAAATATGCCCGTTATTTTTCGGGTGTATAAATTAAGTCAAATTTATAATCCTATATACTATAAGACTATAATCCTTCAGCTTTAAAACGATGCCTTCATCATGTAGAGATCTCGAGTAGAAAGATTGTTACAGCTGAAACCACTACGCACAAAAACAAAACTTTTTACTTTTTTTATTTTGCGTGAACCGGTAGTGCCGTGTGCAAAAATTAAATCCCCTTGGATTTTGGGTTTTGAGACCCTAAATATCATTTCCAGTTAGTTTGAGTAAAATCTAAGATATGCCAGCTTTGCCGATTTGGTGATTTCATACAGTATAACTCGTATGCAAAACTTAAGTATTTCTATAAATAGTTCCCGTGTCATATTTGTGAATTTTTCAATCACAGCCCATTTCTCTCTAATTACGTCCAATGCTAATTTTATAGGAATGCTAGGAAATAATGAAACTACGTCAATTGAGATCAATAGTTCATCATCAGCTATATTATTGTCCTTGACCCCATCCTTAAATTCCACAGCCTCCTCGATATTATATGTCGAATCATTCGTCAAATTCTTCAATATACTGATGATATATTTACACAGTCCATAAGAGGGCGAATTAATCGAAGAGCAGATGGGCCTTAGTGGAATACCCTCTTCGTTCTCATTGTCAACCGATATTTGTCCTTAATATTTACAATCTTATCCTCAAGTAGCTTTTCCACCAGATCATTGTCCCGTTGTTGTAATTTTGTAGTGGGGTCACGTTTTAACACTATACGTGCATATATTATTTAATATATTCCTCGATTTCTCCTTATAGTCCTCAACTTTCATTGCGACCGTCGTATTTCCCTTATCCGCAATCAAAATTAGTAAATTTCTATTCTTCCTTAGAAATTGTCACGTTTACCCCACTGTGTCTGTGATATATGTAGTTTTCCATTGCGTTAAGTCTTCTCTTATTAAGATGGGAGTCAATGAGTGATGAGAAGTGTATAGCCGACGGAGAGGACTGAATTCAAACGTTAAAAGAGAAAGACGACAAGGAAAGCGCGAAGATAAGAATAGATCAAAGAATAAATTACTTAAACAAATATATTTAAATATTTAAACTAAAAAAAATATTATTTGTCGTGTTATTTATAAATATTTAAAGAATATAAAAATAGAGCTTTCTCCAAAAATTTTTGATATTTTCGAGGTGCGCTCATCATCTTTAATTTTAACTTCTCACAAGAAAGTGAAAGTGCCTCAACGTGTATAAGAGTATAAGGGCGAAATCGAATTTGATATGAAATAATCGAAGTTGATGTCAACTTGAAGTTGGGTAACTTATCCACAGGTCTATGTGCCCCTTTAGGGCGAAATCAAAGTTGGTATGAAATAATCGAAGTTGATGTCAACTTGAAGTTGGGTAACTTATCCACAGGTCTATGTGCCCCTTTAGGCATAACCCATGATTTAATTATGTGTACTTCGTTGGCATTTCGGTTTACTTTCATTTATGTTTATTACCTTGTTTGTGTTTATTGTTTTAGTACTTCCAACCCAAGGTAAAATTACGAGAAGGTAAACACGTTTGAACATCTGATGTAATTTTCTTCATAGCGTAAATCGTTTCAGTTGCCAAACTCATATGTAGTTTGTTTTTGGTGCTTAAAACAATAACAACATCTACTGCTACTACTTGGCTACTTTACTATGCTTCCAACTTTCAAATACATCGGGAACGACAACAAAAACATGTACATTGAAAGAACTGCAACAGTGCAAAATCGAGACTTGCTAGAATTAGATTGTTGTAGTCGAACAATTTATCAGCGTTCTACTAAATTGTATCTGTTAGAGGCTAGCCTACTGAGTTGATACGTATCTCTAAAATGTCCGATTTTTAAAAAAATCTATTTTTAGCAATTCTCAGATTTTTCTTCACTTTTTTTAAAAAAAAAAATTTTTTCTTTTTAGCTTAAATTGAGGGTATTCGAATTTTTTCACTGACATTATTCAGCAGACAGTGCAGCCACGGTGAAGCTGAACAGCTTTTGTGCAGATATTCCAAGCCGAAAATTTTTAAGATTTGGAAGAGTTGCTGTATTTTGGTGCATACTTATGCGCTTACAGATAGCTGCTGCATATTTTGTTTAGTAAAATGCGGCAAAGTATGTGGAAACATGTTACCTTGGTTTGTGTTTGAATTTTTTTTATCACAATAAATTAAGAATATTTCAGCGCCGAATATTGTGCATTCTTCTACGCAAAAGTGTAAGGCATTGATTTTTAAATATGTCAGACAAGACATTTGATTCGGTAGTGTACCGTAGTTTTGATTACGTGCACTACCCTACAGAAGCACTTGGAGGTATTGACGCCTGGCGAGTGGTGCTGTACTGCAGTAAACGTCAGTAGTGGCAATGAATACGATTTATAGACGGGCGTCAAGTACTGGTAGACTACTCGCAAATACTGTACTCGTTTTTTAAGCCGGCAACACTACCAAAATATACATAAGTTGGCAATGCTGTTAATAGCTGTCAACAATTGTTTGGTTGTGAAATTGATGATTAGTTGTGAAAAAAATTGTGTCGGAAATTCCTTGAGTAAAACAAATAAAAAGTACGTACGGAAAAACTCAAAAAATGAATAAAGGCACCTTCCAACGAAGAGCAGCAAAAGAACAAGATTATTATTAAAAAAGAGTATTTGATGAGTGTCGTGAAGAAATGCCAAGAAGTGAAAACATAGAAGCAAAAGTTTGTGCGAAAATGACAGTCTAATGAAATGCTTTTTTCCATTTTTTTTATTTTATAAATATTAAAATAAACGTAAACGTTTATACATATTAAAAAAATCTACATTCTTTCATTTTTCTCAATACCAATTTACCAACAAACTACCTATTGTCGATTGCTTCAAAGGGGTTTGGTGGAAATGTACTCCCAAAGTCTGCACTCGTGGACTACTCCGAAAGCGATAGAAAAGCAAGTGCTGGTTTTGGTATCACAATCCAATGTTAAAATCAGCACTTGAAAGCATTAACGGCGAAATGAAGAGAGAGTAGTCGCTATCGCTTGGCGAGTACTCGATCAGTAGTCCTGCACTACTATTTTTTTCTAAAGGGTAATGTAAGCCAATGATCAAATTTTATACGCCTCTGCCTTACCGCGATGCTGTTGTTTTAGCACAAAACTTCTTGGAATTAGTTTATCGATCTCCTCCGAATGGTCCACGATCTGACAACAGCTTATCAAGAGACGATTTATTATTTAGTTTGTAATTAGTTTTCGTTTGATTAAGACGTGTGTGTTCCGTAAACGGGTGAAAAAGAAAGACCAAGAAAAAGTGGTGAGTATTAAAATATACATACATAAGTACATCAACAACATCAAAATTGTTTCCCAGTCCCGTTAATTTTCTGTTTGGCTTTGTGTTTTTTTTTTGCCTGTTGCCATGTACATAAGTATGTACTTTACATTGTACATGTGAACGAACTACTTTTTTAAAACTAATTGTATGTACTAATATTTTCCAACTACCGTATACAATTTATTTCAATTTTCAAGGATCAGCTATTACGGAAAATTTTACCAAAAAAGGATTTCTTAATGATATGCGGAAAATAATCAGACTTGTCACATGTATCAGAACACATGTATCAATAAACTTAAGCGCAGTCATCCATTTAGTGACAACAATTAAAATTGCTTATATTTCAAATGAATATTATATATACTTTTTAAAAAAAAGTACTAAATTAATATGATCTCTCTAAGTTAAATTAAAGTTAATGCTGAGTAATGTTTTATGAAAACTTGTGGTTTTGTTATAAGTTTTGTTTTTTTAGCCTAGTTTTTAGAATTTTTATTTATATTTGTACAGTTTAATTACAATACAATAATCATTAATTTTTAATTAAAAAAACGCAATTTTAATTGCGTAATCCCGAAACACATATTTCATCGCTGAGGGTAAAGGCTTCGGTATTACATACGTGTAAGTATAAATTAATGCATGAATAGAAAGAAGCCCAATGAAACCATTCCTGGAATGCAGTGAATTTTGAGCTTTTTAAATGCTTCCAATGAAGCAGATGTAAATGTATATTATTTCACTGCATCAGCGATGCATATAAAGAAGCGAATTTATATGTGCTTAAATGTGGATTACTGCAGCACATCGCAAATGATTAGAAATATGTGCTTTTTGCCGTCCTTAACTAGTGCTCCCAAGTGGGACATCCCATATAAAAATCATGCCTTATTTCAGCAGTTTGGTAAGCGAATGCCGTCATGTTTTCGCCTTACAATGCTGCTTCGGGGTAAGCAGTATTTTTTGCTGGGTTGATATAATCTGAACGTTTCTAGGCACCCTAAATAGCTCATAAAAACCACGTTGTAACTCAAAAATTTTAATTTTTTTTGTGTCATCATTACTCAAGAACGACGTGTCCAATTTATTTAGAAAAGTGAAGAATTACAATACGCTACATCTGTATATAACCAACAGATTCGCAGTTTACAAAAAAAATATGGTGGGAAAAAAAATTAAAATTCTTTATTTTTAAAAATCATTAAACATAACAAACGGCAAAAAGTATTAAGTTTTATTAGATACTGCTAAAGTTACATGACCTATGAACCAAATGAGATCTGGATCATGAAAATGAATGGATATGTTGTTTAGAATTCGCTGTTGTTTAGAATTTTTGTCAAGAATTTTGATTTTTTGTTTGGGTTGCATACTGAAGAGTAATAAATGGTTTCAGTTATACAGAATGAATTGTACAAACTCTCCCCTGCCCTTAGGGCGGAGATTCAGGTACTTAGTACCTCAATTAGTGCTGCGATTTCTTATTTTGAGTCGCAACTTTACACGGAGCGCCTGAGTAAGATACAAGAGATGACACCACATTCTGGAAGGTTAGAGCAGCTGATGGATTGCGTCGGCGGGATCCGATTCCCAATCTCGTGGATGGAGACGCTGCCGCTGTTGTGGCGGACGCTGATAAGGCCAATATGTTGGCTCAGGCTTTTCCTGAGGTTCATGCATCGAACCATCACCTCAGGTCTGGTGAATTTGCTGAGAGGGTTACCGCTGAAGCAGCATCTTTGGTGGACCACGCACCCAGTATCGCCTTTGGAGGTGATGTTTTGGCTGACGGCACAGTTCGTGCCGGGCGTATTGAGGACAATTTGGTCATGGCTGCGGATGTTGGTTACGCTCTTAAGCGGAGGCCTGCCAAGAAGTCGGTGGGATTTGATGGTATTCCCGATGTGGCGTTGAAGAAGGTTGACGCACCTGTGTGGGCTTATTTGGCCGTTCTTTTAAATCACTGCCTTAGTTTGGCATATTTTCCTTCCGCATGGAAGAGAGCTGTGATAGTGCCAATCCCTAAGCCAGGTACCGATCAGAGGAGTTCCAGTGGTTACAGGCCTATCTCGCTGTTCTCCCCTTTCGGGAAACTTCTCGAGTATTGTATGCTCTGGAGTATGCGAGATTTCATGGAGGAGCGAAAACTCTTGATCGGTCATCAGTTTGGTTTTAGGGGGCGGCACTCTACGTCGCACGCTTTAATGGTGCTTACGGACTACATTGCGAGTGGTCTGAATATAAGATGTCCTACGATTGCTGCTAGTCTTGATTTTGCCAAGGCCTTCGATACTGCTTGGCAGGCTGCGATCCTTGGTAAATTGAAGGCGTACAGTTTTAGCAGCATTCTTCTTCGGCTTGTGGCCAGTTTCCTTTCGGAACGTTCTTTCCGTGTAAGGGTCTCCTTTTCTGGCGAGAAAGTTGTTACAGCAGGAGTGCCATAGGGCTCCCATTTGGGGCTTGTGCTGTATAATCTACTTCTTAGCGATATCCCTCTTCCGCCAGAAGGGAATTTGCTGCTCATATATGCGGACTATATTCTTGTGGCATCTTCTAGAGTAAGGGGAAGCACTGTCAATCGGAGGATTAACTCGTACCTCCAGGCTCTGAGTGAGTTTTTCGAAAAATGGGCAATAAGGCTGAACGTGAACAAATCGACTGGAATTATTTTCAAGGGAATGGGGGTTGAATGTATAATCGGGCATAAGTCAGTCATTTATTATCCAATCTGGATAAAATGGTCATCATTACAAAGGTCTTTCTAAACTTTATAAACCTGTCTATAAATGTGTTTATTGATATTGACCTATTGGGGGCTAATTAAAACAAAAGAATTTTTAACCTGACTTTCTTGATAAAAAATTATTTTAAAAAAATGTCCCATTATATTTATTTTTTGGTAGGCTCCGATAATAGACAAGACCTTAACCTCTTTTTTAAGGTTTAATAGTTTTTTTTATTTTTCTGTTATAAATATACTTTACTTTTATTGACTACATTACAACCTCATGAGGTCAGACTTCTTACACATATTAATTAAACAAACAAATTAAACAATATACAACATATTTCAATATATTCTTCCAACTGGCTCTATCCTTCTCCTTTTTTCGCCAGTTGGTAACACCAAGGATACGGAGGGATTCTTCTGCCTGGTCTTTTCAGCGGAGTCTTGGTCGTTCTCATTTCCTGCTTCCATCGGGAACGTTATCAAAAATCTTTCGCGCTGGCTCATCTTCATCCATTCTGATAACATGGCCTAGCCAACGCAATTGGCCCACTTTGATTCGTCTAGCTATGTCCACGTCAGAGTAGAGATTATATAGCTCGCCGTTTTCCCTAACAGGACCATATATTTGACGGAGAGTTTTTCTCTCGAAAACTCCCAGGTGATTTTCATCCGCGATATGACCCAAGTTTCGGAGCCATATGTCAAGACAGGTAAAATGAGAGTCTGATATAGCTGGACTTTTGTCCGTCGAGAGAGGGCTGTGTTCCTAAACTGCTTGCTGAGCCCAAAATAACATCTACTTGCAAGCACAATTCTCCCATCTATCTCCAGGCTGACGTTGTTGTCCTTGTTCACGGCGGATCCAAGGTAGACAAATTCATCTACCACTCAAAATTAAATCGGTTGTCAACGTTCACGTGCGGACCAAGTCGAGAGGTTTCTCTAGTCGTTGACACCATCAATTTTGTCTTGCCCTCATTAACAGCAAAACCCACCTTCGCCGATTCCTTTTATATTCTTGAAAATACTGCAGTAACCTCTCGCAAATTTCGCCCAATGATGTCTATGTCTTCAGCATACGCCATACGTCCAATCTATACTATCTGCCACTATTATTACCTCCTGATCTTTAGGACATGGGACTGTCCGTGGAGGTGGAAACTTTCTGATAGCCATTCACTTGGGAGTGGCCAGAAATGATTCCTTCATCGGGCAGTCCAAGCAGCTCACTACTTCCACGCAGTATGTCCTGGGCAATGGCTTATCAGAAACCTCCGTTAGCTAGCTAAAGTGAGAAGGCGAAACGAATGAGCAACCTGAGTGGTAATGCGATCACTTATACGTCTCAGGATTATTAGGTGACCCTGTCACTGAAGCTCTTCGAAGTAGTGGACATATTCTTCTGTCCTTTGAAGGCGGATGAGCCAACACCCCTGGCCAACGGCGGATCAAAATTGAAGAAACCAAAATCCAGCTTCGACACACTGCATTCTGGTCAGCGTCTGATCCATAATGGGCGGCTGAAACATAATCATCCTGGCAGTAGGTAAAATGCAAACAACGGTGGGCTGGGTTTGCCTCCCGCCACCGTTGTATTGGCAATGAAAATACACAGAAAATATGATGAACAAAGAAACCCCCCAATTGTTGACGACCCTCGCAAACGTTATAAGGACCATGACTTAAGGATATGTACCTGGAATGTTCGAACGTTATACAGGACCGGTGCCACTTTCCAACTGGCGGATGTCCTCGGAAAATATAAAGCTGACATCACAGCGATCCAGGAAATGCGATGGACAGGATATGGTTGCACCAGAAAGAAAAACTTCGATATTTACTACAGCTGCCATGAGCGTAAGCACGAATTTGGGTGCGGATTTATAGTAGGCAAGAGACTGCGACACCTAGTTTCAAGGTTCAACCCAGTGAGTGACCGCATAGCCACAATTCGCATCAAAGCGAAATATTTCAATATCTCGTTAATTTGTGCGCACGCACCGACAGAGGATAAGGACGATGAGGTCAAAGAAACATTTTATGAGCGCCTGGAGGAAGTATATGAACGCTGCCCTGACCACGACATTAAGATTATTCTCGGCGATTTTAATGCCAAATTAGGAAAGGAAAGTGTCTTTCGACCAACCATCGGCAATCACAGTCTACAAGATACCACCTCCGATAATGGAATAAGACTGATAGACTTCGCCGCTGCAAAGAACATGGTAGTTAGTAGCACACGATTCCAGCATAAGGACATTCATAAGGCGACCTGGATATCTCCTGATCAACGGACGAAGAACCAGATTGACCACTTGGTAATAGATGGCAGGCACTCTTCTAGTGTAATGGATGTACGTGTGATTCGAGGTGCCAATATCGACTCGGATCATTACCTGGTGGCTGCGAAAGTTCGCACGAGATTGAGCAGGGCGAAAAACGTACGGAGCCGAACAAAGGAAAAGTTCGATATTGACAAGCTACGAATACCGGAGATATCAATGTCCTATCGACAGAAACTCTCTTTCCTGCTGGAGCAGAAGGATCTGAGTGGAGTAGTACCAAAAAGTGGTCTCTCCACCTTCTGCTTCTCAGTCACCAGATTCCCATTCTCGTCCTTGCAGGAGGGCAGCCCATTATTAGGCCCGTTATTCGATCTATTTACCCTCCTGCACATTTCGGTTCTTTCACTCTCTCTCTGCTCCCACTGCCATTTTTTTCGCCTAAATAGTTGGGTTTCCTCCCATCTCAGCTTCATGTACCGCTCCCTCGCAGCACGCGTTGTAACTGACTGTTTCGTTGCCGTACGTGCAGGTCAATGCATCAGTGTCAATGCGACATTCATCGTCGTACCATGGCTTATCCTTCTGCGGTTTTTGATAGCCAAGTTCAGTCATTGCAGCGATTTCCAAAGAATGGGAGATGTGCTTCCACTGCGCATCTGGGTCTTCGGGAGGTGGGGGGGGGCTATTCTGCTCTAGCAGGGGAGAGAGTTTCTGTCGATAGGACATTGATATCTTCGGTATTTGTAGCTTGTCAATATCCAGATTTTCCTGTGTTCGGCTTCGTACGTTTTTCGCCCTGCTCAATCTCGTGCGAACTTTCGCAGCCACCAGGTAATGCTCCGAGTCGATATTACACTAGAAGAGTGCCTGCCATCTATTACCAAATGATCAATCTGGCTCTTCGTCCGTTGATCAGGAGATATCCAGGTCGCCTTAAGAATGTCCTTATGCTGGAATCGTGTGCTACTAACTACCATGTTCTTTGCAGCGGCTAAGTCTATCGGTCTTATTCCATTATCGGAGGTGGTATGATGTAGACTGTGATTACCGATGGTTGGTCGAAAGACACTTTCCTTTCTTAATTTGGCATTAAAATCGCCTAGAATAATCTTAATGTAGCGGTCAGGGCAGCGTTTATATACTTCCTCCAGGCGCTCATAAAATGTTTCTTTGACCTCATCATCTTTATCCTCTGTCGGTGCGTGAATATTAACGAGATGTTGAAATATTTCGGTTTGATGCGAATTGTGGATATGCGGTCACTCCCTGGGTTGAACCTTGAAACTAAGTGTCGCAGTCTCTTGCCTACTATAGATCCTCACCCAAATTCGTGCTTACGCTCATGGCAGCTGTAGTATATATCGAAGTTTTTCTTTCTGGTGCAACCATATCCTGTCCATCGCATTTCCTGGATCGCTGTGATGTTAGCTTTATATTTTCCGAGGACATCCGGCAGTTGTAAAGTGGCACCAGTCCTGTATAACGTTCGAACATTCCAGGTACATATCCTTAAAGTCGTCAACAGTTGGGGGGTTGTTTTGTTCATTATATTTTCTGTGTATTTTCATTGCCAATATAACGGTGGCGGGAGGCAAACCCAGCCCACCGTGGGTCGCATTTTACCTACTGCCAGGATGATCATGTTTCAGCCGCCCGTTATGGATCAGACCCTGACCAGAATGCAGTGTGTCGAAACTGGATTTTGGTTTCTTCCATTTTGATCCGGCGTTGGCCAGGGGTGTTGGCTCATCCGCTTTCAAAGGACAGAAGAATATGTCCACTACTTCGAAGAGCTACAGTGACAGGGTCACCTAATAATCCTGAGACGTATCAGTGATCGCATTACCACTCAGGTTGCTCATTCGTTTCGCCTTCTCACTTTAGCTAGCTAACGGAGGTTTCCGATAAGCCATTGCCCAGGACATACTGCGTGGAAGTAGTGAGCTGCTTGGACTGCCCAATGAAGGAATCATTTCTGGCTACTCCCAAGTGAATGGCTATCAGAAACTTTCCGCCTCCAAGGACAGACCCATGTTATAAATATATGTTATGTATATATGTTTTGTGTTAAATATATATGTTGTGTTATATTTTGAGTTTTAAAATATGTGTTATAAAGCTTTCTGCGTTGCCGGCTTTCGGCCGAGCTTGGGGGGTTTCTCTCCTGGGGTGGGTCCAACACCGGCTCACGGCTTCGGTATAGTATTTTTATATTATAAGGCTTTCTGCGTGGCCGGGCTTGGGGTTTCTGCTCTGGGGCGGGTCCAACACCGGCTTAGTGGCTTCGGCATAGTACTTATATTTTTGTGTTATAAAGCTTAATGGTAATCACCCGATTTTTTAAAATATTTTTTTTATTATATGTCGAATAATGTATTCCAAAACTTTTAAAGTAAATATCTCCGATATTTAAGCGTTAATATGTAATATTACAACTTAAACAAAGGATGAAGTATTGTCTATTATCGGAGTCTAGCAAGAAAATAAGGACAGTAGAGGTTTGTTTGAAAATTGTAGTTTTAACAAAAAAGTCAGGTTAAAAAACAGTTTTTAAAGTAAACCCCCAATGGGTTAATTAAACGAAATATATTTATGCAAAGGATTTGTAAAGCATAAAAATACCTTTGTAATGATATCCATTTGAACCATATCGGGTCATAAATTCTTGAGATATGACCGATTATATACTCAAGCTCAAGCGTATAGATTAGAGTGGCATTTTTTCCCTTACTTTTGAAATTCAAGGATTGCCGGGCCGCATATTATGCCACTTGATGAAAAAATGTTATGCTATAAATTTGGGGAAAATTGGACAATGTTAACACGTCGCGCCCGAAGGTCAAAGTTCAAAAATTTTGAAATTATGTTTTTCTAAGAGACAGATTGTTGCAATATACTTATTTTTCGGCAGATTTTTGCGAAACTTGGTGGGTTTGCAACACAGAAGTTACTTTGTATCTGGTAAAAATTTAGGCAACATGGGGCAACGTTAACACGTAGCGCCTTTAGGTCAAAGTTGAAACATTTTTAATTTATCTATTTCCAATAGACAACTTGCAGAAACATACTAATTTTTATTCGGATACATACATAATCGTGTGTACATAAATTTGGAACAGTTACATACTTTGCAGGTTTTGTGTCAAGAAATGTTTTAGAACAATATGATGTATGAGAACGCCCTTGCTCCTGGGACTACAATAACGTGAGAGTTTGTAATATCTCGAATATAAATAAATGTATATAAAAATAAATGCAGATATAAAAATATATAAAATGTACAAATTAAACTTAACAAATATATAGGGACGTATAAAAACAAATGGAAAAATATTATATTAACCTCTATGGGTTCCCGCTATTGATTTTGAATAGAAATTGTAACAAATATTCACATTTGTATCAAAATTTGGTGGACTTTCGTTGAGGAATCCAATTGGTGATAAGTAGTTCGTATTCGTCCAACTATAAAGTTGTTACCTATTGAAAATATCAACTATTATCTGATTTGGGTGGTCACGAAGTCTAGAAATGAATCTATTTAAAATATCGCAGACATATAAACCTATTGGCGTTATTCGCGACTCTCTATAAATTACATTATTTGAGTATCGTTTATTCTCAGATTCAAAGTATTTGCCTACACAGTGACGCAAAACTTTACGTTCTAAAATACCCAATTCTTTCATAATTATTGGGGAAATGCTAAACCAAATTGGAAATCCGTAGAGGAATATTGGTCTAATACTTGTTTTATATAAAAGTAATTTGGTATTTTTGGGTAAATTTTTATTTAGAAGAATTCTTGAAAATATATTTAATATTCTGTACGCTTTGTTCATCACACATCGTGCATGTTTATTAAATTTCATTAATGTGTTAAATTCAATGCCCAAGTATTTAAAGCTATTTTTGAATGGAATTTCCGTACCGTCAATGTTCAATTTCAATCTTTTACTTTCCGGAACAACAAATGACCTGCACTTTCCGGAGGCATTTCTAATACAAATGGCCTCAGATTTGGAAATATTAATTTTGATACCCCAAGTTTCATAAAAGTGTTTTACCTTCGTTAAATGTTGTTTAACGTTATCTAAAGCTTTAAGGGGAGACTCGTCATGAGAATAAAGAAGAGAGTCATCTGCATAAAGCAATCCGCAAGAATTATCATCATTGTGAGGAAAGTCATTCATGAATATGTTATATAAATGTGGTGCCAAAATAGACCCTTGAGGAACACCGGAGTAGGCATTTCCAAGATTTGAAAAAAGCTCATCAAACTGTACACAAAATAAACGGTTTGAAAAGAAACCATGAAACAATTTAACTATACTTTTCATTGCCCTCTTCCTACCAGTGTTACCAAGTTGACGTAATTCGTGCCGTTTGGCATATTTTTTTTGGTTTTGGCACTTGTTTTTTAAAAATTATTCTAAGTGCCGTATAGCACAATTTCCTCACATTTTTCCAATTTTTTTAATTTTGCAAACGGAACAATTTTTCGTACTGAAAGTTTCTCCCTTTAATTTATCTGAAAATGTTACATCATATTTATCGGTATAAATAATGTAAAAAAATATAATAAATATCCGAATAAATGACAAAATTCCTTATAAATTTATTTTTAGGTATGGCATAATGCACTCCCCAACATAGGAGTGAAAACCTCTTGTCAAATGTACTTTTTACCTGGAGTAAAAATATGGACGATTATTAACAAACTGAAAATTAGTCGTATTGGACAATAGTTCCTTCAATATCAATATGTGACTTTTGTAAAATGGTCTAAATCCGATGGAAGTTCTTCTTGAAACTCCTCGGAAAATCTTCGGCTTCATTATGGGAGAAATATCCGACAAAAAAAATTTCGAAGTAGTGACTATTTGACCACTGTTTGCTAGGATTAGTGGAACGGATTCCAAACGGAATTATCCAAAACTTGGGAAATGTTATTGTAAGATGATTGAAAGAAATTGTTAAAAACAATGGACATAAAACAAAATAATAAGTTTTGTTTAATCCATTTAATTCTTATTAGAGCGAAAATCACCCTAGTATGTCTTTCGATATTGTTGTAGAATTTGTACAAATATTTTAAGTTAGTGTTTTGTATAAAATTAAGATACAGGCTATAACTAATTATAACATTATAATGTGTGTGTTTTTGTGGCCGTCGGTGGTGCAATGGTTAGTGTGTGCGGCTCTTGTACAGGAGATCCTGGGTTCGAACCCGGCTCTGACCACCTTCAAATTTCTTTCGGCGGCGGTCACCTCGCATAGTGACGGCGACACTATCGAGTATATAGCCATGAAAAAGCTTCTCAAAATACCGTTCGGAATCGGTGTAAAACTGTAGGTCCCAATCAGTGAGTGAAAACTGGAAACCGCACAGCTCAGTGGTTGTGAGAAGTTCTCCCCGGTCCCTTCATGGGATGTAATGGGAAACCATTTATTTATTTTTTATAATGTGTGTGTTTTGGACTCAGAATTGGAAAAACGCTAATTTTAGCATAACGATTTTGCAAACGACACAATTCTTGAGGACATTTGGCATAATTTTTTAATCGGTCTCTTGCAACACAGCTTCCAACATATTTCTATTCAAGTCAGTGTTGCCAGATACCAACTAAAAAATTATGCCAAATGTCCTTAAAAATTCTGCCGTTAGCAAAACCATTATGCTAAAAGTGGGTTTTTTAGTCTTAATTCCCAGTCCAGAACACACACAGTCACTGTAAGAAATGGATGCTCATCTCGGATTTAAACAGCTGTTATACTATTCAACTTAAAAAGAATGATTATTATTGTTCTAATTTGTTATAGTATACAAAAAAATTGAATTTGATTTTTTTCCAACAAAAACTAACCATTTTTCAATTAGAAAAATGTTCATGACTTGTAAGCTTGTAGTATGAATTTCTCATACATTACACAGTGCAACAGGAAAAATATAACCATATACGGACACCACTACGTGATAAAGGACCAAAAAAAGACCCCTGTCTCCCAGTTTTGCCCAAAGTCCTCCAGGTTTTTATTTATGTGCCCCCAAAGAAGTGGGGCTTCGGTGTAATTTTTGCAAAAAAGTGATCATTTTCTCAAGCTCTTGTCTTGCAAACCGTTCGGAATTTTGATTTACTCTCTGAGGCAAAGTTGTAGCTCTTGAATTTTGTCGTTTAACTGTATACGGATATTGTTTAAATGGTCTACCAATTTCTGATATTTCACGTATTCTTTTTTTGAATTTACTCATGTGGAGTTACTTTGTTTCCTAAAGTAGTCGGAAAGTCTAAATTTTGGTTGCAAACAATTGTTTTCTCATAAACTAACATGTTATTTTGTAAGTTTCTATTAATTTTGTTTGTATTTGTATAAAACCTAATTATACTTCAATTATTTGAACACTGTATGCAAGTTATATGAACATGACAAGGACATAGGTGTTACGTGCATGTACTTTATTGCCATATCGCGATATGATATCACAATATAAGTTCTCGTATAAACGTAGTAATGATTGTATTCTGTGTATTTGATTCAAAACGCTGCAAACAAGTCGAACTACTATACATTTTGGTGTGGCGTGATTAGAGTGTCCAAAACCGGAACAGAAACACCGGTGAAACCGGTTAACCGGGTTTTTTGCTATTAACTGTGTGCGGGTTTTTTAAAAAATCTTAACTTTCTAACAAGCCGTAAACCGGTTATTTGACGTCGGTTAACCTGTTAATCGGTAAATGATATGATTTTCGTATTTTAATGAAATTTTGGAAATAAGGAACACGATTTCAATAAGTTCTAAATGACATATCCAAACAATTTTTTTCCAAATGATTTTATGACATGAATTAGAATTAAGTAAAATTTAGTAAAGAATTATTTAAGCTTTCCAAACATTTTTTCCAAATTTCAAAATTAAAATTATTTGATAACTAAATGTTTTAAACTGAATACGATTTTCATACATGAAGATCTTTTTTAAATTTGAATATGATTTTCGATTTTAAATCAGTTTCATGTGAATTTGAATAAGACTTACATTTTATATTAAACACACATTCCAAATTGGAATATGATATATATTTTTATACCATCTCACATAATACGGAGAAAATGTAACGCATATAAGGAGCCATATTAGACCCTCAGTATCTGTGAATGAAATTCGTTTTGGGACTTTTTAAGACAATTGAGGAATGTCTGTGTGGCTGGTCAACACGATAACTGCCGTAAATTTTTACCGATCACAACTCCATTTTTTCAGTGACTATTGTACTTATATATCCAAACTTATTTTGGGATTGAAAATGGGCGTTTTGACCACGCCCCTTCTGGTACCACCCATACAAATCCAGACATTTAGTACAAAATCATGTTTATTCTAAAACTTTTTGCTGGTAGATGTGATTAGCTTCAGCTCAAACAATGGTTTTTAAACTCTAAGTTACTACTTAACCCTCTAATGCTTAAGAGTGCCTTGATGCACTCTTCACAAAAGTCATACTGATTGCAAATGTAACGAATTTTTTAGTAAGGAAGATTTTTTTACAGTTGCTACGAGATGTAGTAAAATATTTGTAAAAGCGTTTCAAACTATTACAAGCTCCCGTCTATCACTGTTTTTCCGCTTTATGCTAGGCACGTGGATTTTCAATAAAGCTTCATTTATGCTGTTCGAACCACAAAGTTTCTTTTTTTGCCTATCATAACCAAAAATAAATAATTTGTTTCTCAATTCTCATATGAACTTGTAATTTGTTTCAATTGCCTTCAATCAAACCCAACATATAGTATTTACTGACATGCAAATCATTTTTTTGATATCAGAGGCCCAAATTTACCCCAAAAAATTCTCTTCAAAATGTTTTCTCATAATTTTAGAATCCAAATGGAGAAAATGGGCAAGGTTGCCACGTCCATTCTGGTACCTCGCATACAAAAGCTTCATAGTCGTCCGGGTGAAACACTGCGGAGTCGCGTGAATGCGATAAGTCGCGTGAAACAAGATACGATAACTCCCGCATAACCAAACCAATCTTTATGAAATTTGAACTAGAAAAAATTTGGAAAATGAATGGTTTTGCCTGACCCAATCTGGTCCCTCTAATACAAAAATTGGGCGGATGACCGGTTGATCGATACGATAACTCTCGAAAACTACAAATAAATTCGGTAATAGTCAAAATTTTCATAAAAATTAACTACTGTACCACGCCCATTTTCGTACCTCCCATACAAAAGTTGGGCGGCTTTCTTTTTGGCCGACACGATATCTCCCGTATAGCATAACCGATCTTAACAAAATTTGGTAGTGATCAATATTTTGTCAAAAACTACTGTGTAATAACAAATGAAAAACTTGGACATGCCCATTTTTGTACCTCCCATATAAATATTGGGCGGACAATTGGCTGGTAGTCAACATAAATCCCCAAAATCACTTAGAGTTCTAATTAAGTGGGGTATTTGATAATACTTAGCGCAATGCCACTCTGCTATTGAATATTCTCACATTTTCCACGCCCACATATTTGTATATTTGATTTTTTTTAATAGAACTCGATCGCAATGGATGAGTTAGGGTGAGGGTATGCTTAAGTCGGTTCACCCGACTGAAAGTTCTGTACTTGTTTATTTAAAATTTAAATATATGTAATTGTCATAATTGGGACATGGGACTGTCCGTGGAGGTGGAAAGTTTCTGATTGCCATTCACTTGGGAGTGGCCAGAAATGATTCCTTCATTGGGCAGTCCAAGCAGCTCACTACTTCCACGCAGTATGTCCTGGGCAATGGCTTTTCGGAAACCTCCGTTAGCTACCTAGAGTGAGAAGGCGAAACAAATGAGCATCAAATCAGGTTTAGTAGGTGACTGATGTCACTGAAGCTCATCAAACAATCGGGCATATTCTTTTGTCCTTAGAAGGCGGATGAGCCAAACATACGGTCCAACGGCGGATAGAAACTAAAAGAAGAAAATCCAGGTTCAACATATCGCATCCTGGTCAGCGTCTGATCCATAATGGGCGGCTGCAAGTAGGTAAAATGCAAAAACCCGGTGGGCTGGGTTTGCCTCCCGCCACCGTTCATAATGGCTGTGAAAATACAAAAACGAAACAGAAAACATAAACAACCCCTATTTGTTGACGACCCCCGCAAACGTTATAAGGACCACGATTTACGGATATGCACTTGGAATGTAAGAACTCTATATAGATCCGGTGCAAGTATCCAACTGGCAGATGTCCTCGAAAGTTATAAGGCTGACATTACCGCTATCCAGGAAATGCGATGGACAGGACATGGCTGCACAAGAAAAAGAAACTGCGATATATACTACAGTTGCCATGAAAAAAAACATGAATTTGGTTGTGGATTTGTAGCTGGCAAAAGACTGCGACATATAGTCTCTAGGTTCAATCCTGTGAGTGAACGAATAGCCACAATCCGCATAAAAGCGAAATATTTTTATATTTCCCTAATTTGTGTGCATGCCCCGACAGAAGAGAAAGATGATGATGCCAAAGACATATTCTATGAGCTCCTAGAGGAAACGTATGACCGCTGCCCTGGCCATGACATTAAGATTGTACTAGGAGATTTTAATGCCAAAGTAAGAAGGGAGAATGTGTTTAATCCAACTATTGGCAATTTCAGTCTTCATGCTGACAGTTCCGACAACGGTATGAGACTGATTGACTTTGCCGCGGCAAAAAACATGGTCATTAGTGGCACAAGATTCCAGCATAAAGACATCCACAAGGCTACTTGGGTATCCCCTGATCAAAGAACTAAGAACCAAATTGATCACGTGGTAATTGATGGAAGGCACTCATCCAGTGTATTGGACGTACGAGTGATCAGAGGAGCTAACATCGATTCTGATCACTACCTGGTAGCAGCAAAGGTTCGCACAAGATTAAGTAGAGCGAAAATTGTACGAAACCAGACGCAGAGGAAGCTGGACATCGGAAAGCTGCAATTACCAGAGGTAGCCACAGCCTACTCAAGGAAGCCCTCGCAACTTTTGGCACAGAGCCCTCCCCCTCCCGATGACGATCCTGATGCGCAGTGGAAACCCATTTCCGACTCTATAAAGACTGCCTTTTATCCATAGCATATAAGGTTCTATCAAGTATAATGTGCGAAAGACTAAAACCAATTATCGCTGACCTGATTGGACCATACCAGTGAGGCTTTAGGCCTGTAAAATCGACAACGGACCAGATTTTCACGCTACGCCAAATCCTGGAGAAGACACGCGAAAAACAAATCGACACCTATCATCTATTTATCGATTATAAAGCAGCCTTCTATAGTCCGATACGGGAGAAACTCTATGAAGCAATGTCTGAGCTTGGTATTCCTCCAAACCTTTGCAGGATTACCTTGACGAACACCAAATCCGCAGTGAAAGTTGGTAAGGATCTTACCGAACCTTTCGAAACTAAGCGAGGCCTCAGGCAATGCGACACCCTATCCTGCGATCTCTTTAACATCTTAATGGAGATCATTATGAGAAAAGCTGCAGTCAATATGAATAAAACCATCAGCAGCAAAAGTCACATGCTGCTCGCGTATACTGATGATATAGATATCATTGGGCGCACAATTAGAGAAGTTACTGCGGTTTTTTCGAGAATTGAGAAGGAGTCAGCAAAAGTGAGTCTGACGGTGATTGAGGACAAGACAAAATTAATGGATTCAACGAACAGGCCCTCCACGCGATTAGACCAAAGCGTGAACGTTGATAACCGTTATAACTTCGAGGTAGTGGACGAATTTATATACCTCGGATCTGCCGTGAACAAAAACAACAACGTCAGCCTTGAGATCAAACGGAGAATTGTGCTTGCGAATAGATGTTATTTTGGGCTAAGCAAGCACTTTAGAGATAAAGCCCTCTCTCGAGTAACAAAAGTCCAGCTGTACCAGACTCTCATTCAACCTGTCTTGGTTTATGGCGCAGAATCCTGGGTCCTATCGCAAGCAGACGAAACATCTGTAGGAGTCTTCGAGAGAAAAATACTCCGAAAAATGTATGGCCCTATAGTGCACAACGGCGAGTATCGGCGACGCATGAATCATGAGCTGTATGAGCTTTATCCTGACATTGACATAGTTAAGCGGATCAAGATAACGCGATTGCGCTGGCTAGGCCATGTCAGTAGAATGGATGAAGATGAACCAGCGCGAAGGGTTTTCGAAACCGAACTCGAAGGAAGACGAAAAATAGGAAGACCAACCCTCCGCTGGAGGGATCAGGTTGACGAATCCCTGCGTACACTTGGTATTGCCAACTGGAGAGATAAAGCAAAAGATCGAACTGGTTGGCGAAATATGTTATCTTCGTTTTGTAAGGTCCCTGACCCCCCGGGGTTGTCCGAGACCGGATAAGTAAGTAAGTAAGTAATTGTCATAATTAAGTACAGTTGTGGAATTTTGAGTTTTCAACTCGAATAAGTGTATAAAGTGGTCGCTAAACAAATTTATTGTAGTTGGTTGGTTCACGAGGTTGCTAAAGATACTATTTAGATTCAAATAGAGTTTTGGGACACCGTTTTGCATACCACATCACTCCGGACAGTCTAATGTACAGTGTCTATATCCAACCTGTTATTCAGAGATAACTCATTAGATCCCCTAGACCTATCTCGTGTACCTCAGTGAGGTTGTGTAGGAAGGGACGACCTATAGTCTTTAGGCGTCTATTCTTGCGGCACGTTTTCGTTCTATCCCATCTGGCCTTAGCTCGTTTAAGGCAATGCAGGAAAATACCTTTCTGACCGACCCTTTAGGCGTTGCGACTGACACCATATGGAGTTCGGGTGGAGAAGCTAGTTCGTCTGCCCTTTCGTTCCCAAGGAGACCCTTGTGGCCTGGTATCCATCTACACATGGCCTTATGCGTATTACTAGATGTGTAATTTAATTTAAAGCAAAAAACTGAAAAACCGGTTCTACCGGTTTTTGCCAAAATTAAAAATTGATTCTTCGAACAAGCCGAAAACCGGTTTCGTACAAAATAGATATTTCGAACAAACTGAAACCCGGTTTCTAAAAAATTTCGGTTTTTTGGGCACTCTAGGCGTGATGCATAAGAAACAGTGTGCACAATTTTTTAAGTCAACGCTTCGCTGAAACTACGCTTAGGAAACCTTAAAATGTGATATTGTACCACAAGATACCGACAAATATGTTGTAAAATAGATATCAAAGATAAATTAAAGGGAAAAATTTCAGTACGACAAATTGTGCCGTTTGCAAAACAATTGTGTTAAAAAATTACACTTAAATTGAAAAAATGTTAGGGAAATGGAAACAAACGAGTGCCTAAACCAAAAACATTGTCCCAAAACGGTACAAATTATGCCAACAAGGTAACACTGTTTCAAGTTCCTTTCTCGATTCGGTCTATTAGTCTCCTTTCACGTTCTCGCTCCACACTTATACACATACATGTTGAGCATAGAGCGTATGGAAAATTTCCCCACCAGGAGAACCAAAGTGAAAGAGATTAAAAATCTCTAATTCATAAGTAGACCAAGGCTTATTAATGAACATCTGAAATTCAAGTTCAACGGCATCTATCTTGAGGGATTTGTATTGTTGTGTGTAATATATATTACCGGTACAGTGTTCGACAATGGAATATGTGCAGTTTTGGATTTGCATGGGATTAGGAGAACACACCGGTAATTTTTTCGAGGGTTTTCTTAGGGAACTATTACCTGTAACGACGAGTTTTCCTCTTTGAAGCAAGGATACGCTCAGGGGTATCCAGAGTCCGTTACATAAAATTTCGTTCGTGTTTGGTGACGGTTTATTTCACTTTAATTTGAGCTTAAACTAGTTTAAAATTTTTACGTGTTTAATGTACACTCTACGATATTTCACTAGGATAACTTCCAGGGTTACTAAACGTTGTAGGATCCTCGGCGGGTTACGCTGTCGTTGAGGGTTGTATACGCAGGAGGTTTAGGCGGCTGGCATGTGATCTGGCGGTGTTTCGTGGAAAGGCTCTGTCGAAAGGCAGTTGCTTTAGTGAAACAGACGACGGGTACAAGGGAGTCTATGTTTGTGACTTGAAATGCTTCAGGACTCTTCGGGGGTACGGGGGTTCTGCTGCAAGACAATGGTAGGACTGACGATTATGATAGGGCGGCCAAATCAACCTTCTTCTGAAATAAGAGCAAGCAAAGTATCGTCAGGATAGCCGACTCGGATTCCCATAAGCAGGGTGTCCCCGATCGGGTATACAAGACTTATCGCTGTCTGGGCACTAGTTCGGATTCCCACACAAACAGGACAACTATAGGACTAAATCTACCAGTGTACTATTCTACAAGCTACTACTGTGCTACTTGATCTTCTGTCCCTGTATAAGTGGTATTTCATTTTACCTATCCGATGCAAATAAAGGCTTCAGTTAATTAGTTAAACTTCGATTTCCATTGTTCACTCTAATACAGCATTTGCACTGGCATCAATTTTCTTTATTTTGTCACTTTTGTTGATTCGAAGCAGAAATCAAGAAAATTTGCTTGATTTCCCATACCTTTTGACAAACGACACATCGCACATTGTTTCTTATTTGTCTGAGAATCACGAAAAAATGCTTGATTTGCATTATGCAACGCTGTTATATCTTACACTACGCACGAATAGTACGTTTGTTTACAACCGAGTCATTGATGTGGTGGTACCACTAGAACAGCCGACTTCTTATATAATATATATTTTTTACATTTTTCGTTTACTTTTATTCTTGAAAAACATGTCGGATGAATTTGATTATGGAAAAATACCAGGCGAAGCAAAATGCCTATTGTTGTAGGCTTGGTGTGTTTGTCGTCATAGTAACCCTATCTCGCCTTGACTTTCAATCAAATCCGAAAAAAAACAATGCAAACAGTTAAGATTTTGTTACGGTTTTTGATACGAAATCAAGAAATATTTTCCAGTGCGAATGAGCTGTAATTGAACGTATACTATTTGACAATATCCAGAAAATACAATTTTAAATAGGAAATTTTGGTGAAACCGTCCGACTTGTAATTGGGAACGACTCTGAACATTTTTGTGAAGTTTTTACTTGCGAAGTTTTCGTAGTTTCCATTGAAATAAAATTACATTACCATCGTTTTGTATCATGGTATCCATAATGTCTCTAGATAAGTTTATCCGCGTGGGGATAGCCTGGTTGAGTTCGAGGCTGGTATAAATGACAAACAATTTCCTGTAGTTTCAATTCATACCATTGAAATTCACAAGGATGAATCGAAATCAATTTGGGAGCAGCTTAAGCTGTCACATGAAAATTCCCTCATTGTCATCGAGACCAAAGACCAAGATAATGAGGACAACGACAATTCTGACTGTTCTGAATTGCGACATATTGCCACTGCATAAAGTTACTTCGTGCATTGGTACATGAAATTTCTTGTACTATGAAAACTGTAAATCCCAATGCTAGTTTCGGTTTCAAGCTTCCAGCGTGTGAGATACCTTTTTTCAACGGAGATTATACGTCCTGGCCTAGTCTTCGTGATATATTTACAGCTGTTTGTATACGAAACTCTGGGCTGAGATCGGTTGAGAAACTTTTCCATCTTAATCAGTGTTGGAGATCTCTTTTATTTAATTATGTAATTTATTGTGCTTTCCTTAATTTAGTCGTATTTCACTTTATTTTCTATAATTTATTTAATTTTATTGATCTTTTGCCATAAATTTACTTTATAATGTAATATCTTATAAAATTTTAATATTTCGAGTCACCCAAACTTGCAAATGTTTTGTTTACTACTTATTTTCGATCCGCTTACATTGTGTCTTGTCTTCATCAGTCGTCGCACAATGGTTCCTGCAAGTTAAGAGCGTGGATAAATTCAAAATTTGAAGTGTTTGATACATACTTTTTCTTGTGTTTTTTTAAATAAAAATGCGTCCAAGTTTTCATATTTTAATACGTTTAGCAATAGATTACATTTTTCTTTATGAAATATCTTCGCATAAAGTAGCTATATACATACATATGTATGTCTAATCAAAAAAGTTGATTTATAACACCTAAAAGTTTGAAGGCGTATAACTTTAAAAGTATAAAAGTCATACTTACGAATGATACATTTTTAAAAAGGTAATTTTATTGGAAATACAACAGTGTTAATTTTTAACAAAAATGTGTTAACAACAAGAAAATTTCCACAAATTTTTCGATACATCTTAAAGTTTGTATATATACGATTTATGATCAACCGATGGTATCAATTCAGGCACAGTAGTTAGGCATCTGATGATGAACTTATCACGGAGTTCGAAACTAGTCATGCCAGTTAGTGTGTGTTGAACTGAATTGTCTATTATTTCCAACAGAAAAAACAACCATTTTTCAATTCGAAAAATGTACATGACTTGTAAGCTTGTAGTATGAATTTCTCATACATTAACCAAAGACTTTGAACATTTTAATTTTAAGGTGGATCTACAGTTTTGCCTCCACCACCCTACACTAAGATATTAGCACAGGTATAAAGCTACACGTTTCACTAATTCGTCCTAAAAATGTTAGCTGCTAATACCTGCTAACCTGCCAAATATCTACAAAATAGTATAAGAACTATATATCGAAATATGCATTATTTTAAGTATTTCCAAAAAAAAATTAAACAATTTTTTTTATTTTTTTGTTTGAAAGTAAAATATCGCTCCTGTTCCACAAAAGTGTAACAACTCAAAATTTCTAAATTTTCGTTTTTTGCAAGAAAACAACACACTGTGGTCATCTCTGCCCACTGTAAAAATCATCTATTATTTTGTCTCCTCTTTCGTCAAAAAAACCGTTATGACTTCTCTTTGTTTTCAGAATAACTTTTTTAGACTCAACTAAAGAGTAACATTTTTAGTTGTCTCTAAATCAGCGGTCGGCAAAAATAAAAATTAGTGTGTGTTGGTGAGAGAAAATATTGTGCACTGAAAAAAATTATACAAACATACGAGTTCTTGTTTTTTGCCGCACGCAAGACAAACAAATACACAACCAGCGCACATGATGTTGTTTCATCGCTGTCTTGCGGACGACTAAACGAAAGAAAAATTTTGTTCTGTGCACATTCAAAAAAACGAAGCAAAAGAGCGTGGTTTTCTAAAGAGCGTAAGTGTCGGTGTGAATTCAATGTCCACACAAGTGGTATGGAGTGCCGATGGCTGCTCTAAATGTTTAAGCAAATCGGTTTGTTTTTTTTATCATATAAAGAGTAACATTTTTTAATGATAATTTCTTACAATAACATATTTTTTCTTGAAATATATCATCAATATTAACGGAAACAGTTTTTCGTATCTACTGAAAATTTTGAAATTTTGAGTTGTTACACTTTTGTGGAACAGGTGCGATATGTATTATCATAAAATCTTATTGTGTAAATAATATTTAAAAGAAAAGCCTTTGCTCGGATTCGAACCTGCAACTCCTTCTTGAAACACCAGGGTCTTATTTGCTAGGCCATAAGACATTTAATAAACTATATGGTTTGCTTATGTGCTTATGTTGTTATATATCAATTGTTCGGTAGGTGTAGAATGCACTTATAGCGAGTTAATTTCATCAGTTTTTGTTGTTAGTCTAAATGAGAGTATGTCAGCGAAGATTACACCACCAGTGTGATTGTTGTTGTTTCGTAAACCCAAATTCTCATTTTTCTATTTTTCGCACATTCTCCTGTACGCATACAAGATACATATGTACTTTCCTATTACGCGCTCTGAAGCCGATGACTTCAATGTCTATTTTTAGAACAATATTATATTTAACCCATTCCAGCCTACTGGGTATTTAGGTTAAAATCGTGACTTTGTTTGGGAAAATTTAGGAAATGAAATTGAAAGTAAATCGGGGAAAAACAGAAGCCTACGCATGCGAATAAAGAAGCATATACAAAATGCCATCAAAATAGCGTGGGGTAAATATGTTAAATTAAAGGTAAAATTATCGCACCAATGCCTGTCGGGTATTTAAATAATCATGTAATATCTCACTTATGTTTAAAGACATTTTCTTTTAACTTCTATGGTCCCTAGGGCACATATATGAAAATTGCACCACAATCGTGCGACTCGATCTATGTGCAGGCTTTAATGGGTTAAACTCTTCATAATCACATTTTATCTAAATGAAACGTTTCTTGCAAGTCATATCATTGGAAATATCAGTGTAACAAGTGTTATTACTAATGGAAGAATTTAAGTGTTTAAAAAGGATTTAATTTTTACTTACATAAATTGCACTAGAAGTGAGTCTGTAATAAGAATTTACATCGAGGGCAATTTTAATATATGCGAAAAGTCCATCAATCATGTAATGAACCAAGTACCTTAAATATCGATTCCGCATTTCAAAACACGTTTCAATAACTGCAAACGAAATGAAAAGTTTTTCCTAAAAAGATATGAGGATTGGATGAATGATGAATTTTACGTAGAAATTCCAGATATTCAGGCATCTTCTTCGCCTTCATTGAAAAGTGGGCGACCATCTTCATCCTTCGAAGAAGCTTCAGATCTGACGAAGAAAAAGAAAAACACGGCTTTAATTAAAGAAACAGGTCTTGATCACTTTCGCAGTGCATATATCCAAGGATTACGATCTATTCATGAATCAGAAGAAGCAGAAATAGTAGAGTTTTAAGATCGACCAGCAGAGAAAAAAACGACAAAATCTGAAAATGCTCAATGACGAAGAATGTTCTGCTCCTTTGGACAATGATGAAGCTTTGAGTGTTTATATTGAAAAGGATGTTTCGAAATCTCAATACATTTTACTGAGAAATATATTAACAAAACGACACTGTTTAATATTGTCAACATACAAAAAACTATTGGAAGCCAAAAAAAATTGTATCCTTCCTCTAATGCAATCGAAGTAACAAACTATAGTGTAAAAATAACATCACTTCAAGAGCTTTTAGATCTTACTGTAAAAAGAATATTCAATATTGAAAATGTGCATATTGAGAACTATACGGATTTACTTCTACACAGTAAATGGGTATATGACGGATCTTCAGGCCAAAGTGAATATAAACAGATATTCTTTGAAGAATCACAAAATATTTCAGATACTCATTTGTTTACCGTTTCCTTCGTTCTTGTGAGAATTGTTGATATGAAAACAAATCGTATGGTATGGGAAGACCCAAGTCCCTCCTCCTATGGTATGGGAAGACCCAAGTCCCTCTTTGTCGTCCCATATTAATTGAACAGTGCAAAGAAACTCCGGAAAAAATACGTAAAGTTTCAGAAATAATGAATGATAGTATATCATTATTATTACCCACAGAAGTATTAAAGATGGGAAATAAACTAAAATAATACATACGTTTTATCAGACCGTGATTGATGAAAAAGGATCCCAAGTGCTCACTAATACTTCATCAGCAACAAAATGCACTAGTATATGTGGAGCTACCCCGAAAGATATGAACGACCTACCTAAAGTACTTGAGAGATCAAATAACGAAAGCGCATATCAGTACGGGCTGTCAACACTCCATGCATGGATTCGATCAATGGAAACTATTTTGCATATATGTATAGTATAATATGGAGTTTAAAAGGTGGTCGACAGTAACAGACGAACATAAGGAAATGAAGGGAGAAAGGAAGAAAGACGTTCAAAAGCGGTTTCGACAAGAGTTAGGTTTGATAATAGACAATCCTCGACCTGGTACTGGAACATCGACTGATGGCAATACGGCAAGCAGTTTCTTTGCCAACTGTGAAAATCAGCTGTAATAACAGGTGTAGATGCCGACCTTATAAAAAGGGAAGATATATTAGAAATTTCTATAATAAATTTGTATAAGTATTTAATTTCAAAGGTTTCATATCATTTTGCAAACAATATCGTATTCAGAAAAAGAATATGAATGGTAATATATGCCCTCTTCAATGCATAAACTCCTTATACATGGAAAGGAGATTATAAAACATTTTAAGATGATTCCCATTGGGGTTCTTTCAGAGGATGCACAGGAATCAAGAAATAAATGTTACACGATGATTTCACTCTAGACAATGCTCGAGATATTCAACCAATGATGACGTTTTTAATTACATACTGTACTCTTCACATCAATATATATCATCCTTAAGGAATAAATACACCAAATATGTCAAAACACTGAAACGCTGGAAAATTCGGAATATTTGCAGTGTTAAAGGCGACTGGGAAGATTAAAATTTTTGAAACAAAAAATTTTAAACAAACAAAAATTGTTCAATTCAATACGTTTATTATGAATCGGTTATGGTATTAGATTATACTTTTATATACTTTTTATTTTTTGATGTGTTAACATCTATAGCGGCGTATAGGGACTAAATCTATCAAAGTCAACATCTGCTAAAACCAGATTTTATGCTGCTGCTAAAACCATTCATTTGCAAACGCATGGGCTTGCGCAGTCGACGTTATGGTGGCATACTAATACGTCAGCTACTTCGTACAAAGTATGTGTGATGTTGTGTGTTTGGCTGCTTCGTTGCTGTTGATATGGCAAACATGTGGTTATGTGACACACGTATACGTCAGCTACTTCGGACAAAGTATGTGTGATGTTGTGTGTTTGACGCATGTGAAGAAAACAGAAGAAAAACAGCAGAAGATTTCAATCGAGCAGAATTTCATTCCATTCCGTTCCAGACTAAATTGTAACAAACTCAAATTAGAAACAAATGAAATGACACAAAAACAGAAGATTTTTGATGGAATGAGAACAAAAAGCAGAAGATTTTGTAAAATGTACATTTAAAAATGTTACATTTTCGGTCACCAGAAGCAAACAAAAGATTGTGTACTAACTCCGTGTATAAGGATCTCTTCTGGAGACCTGTACAAATCGATTGGTATATGCCTCATTATCCAGAAATTAAATTTGCGTGAGCTATAGGGTTGACAAATTTCAAAAAGTTTCATGTAAAAATTTAAAAAACGCATTTTGATTCACGAACACGAAACCAAATGGTGTCTGTCCAAACCCACTATACAGTCTCTTCTGAAAATATGGACGAATCGATTGCCATGTTAGTCATTTTCCAAAAAATATGATCTTCGAAGCTATAGGGTGGACAAAGTTCAAAAATTACAAAAATCAACAAACGCATTTTCATTCATTAACACGAAACCAAATGGTATCTGTCCAAACCCATTATACGGTCTCTTCTGGAAATATGGACGAATCGACTGCCGTGTTGGTCATTTTCCCAAAAATAGGATTTTCGAAGCTATAGGGTGGCCAAAGTTCAAAAATCTGCATATCAAAAATGACAAAAATCAACAAACGCATTTTCATTCATTAACACGAAACCAAAAAATGCGTTTGTTGATTTTTGTAGTTTTCATATGCAGATTTTTGAACTTTGGCCACCCTATAGCTTCGAAAATCCTATTTTTTGGTGAAAATGACCAACATGGCAATCGATTCACCCATAGTTTCAGAAGAGACTGTATAATGGGTTTGGACAGATACCGTTTGGTTTCGTGTTAATGAATGAAAATGCGTTTGTTGGTTTTTGTAATTTTTGATATGCAGATTTTCGAACTTTGTCCACCCTATAGCTTCGAAGATCCTATTTTTTGGACATTGACCAACATGGCAATCGATTCACCCATATTTCCAGAAGAGACCGTATAATGGGTTTGGACAGATACCATTTGGTTTCGTGTTAATGAATGAAAATGCGTTTGTTGGTTTTTGTAATTTTTGATATGCAGATTTTTGAACTTTGTCCACCCTATAGCTTCGAAAATCCTATTTTTTGGGAAATGGCCAACATGGCAATCGACTCGTCCATATTTCCAGAAGAGACCGTATAATGGGTTTGGACAGATACCATTTGGTTTCGTGTTAATGAATGAAAATGCGTTTGTTGATTTTTGTAATTTTCATATGCAGATTTTTGAACTTTGTCCACCCTATAGCTTCGAAAATCCCATTTTTGAGCAATTGACCAACATGGCAATCGATTCACCCATATTTACAGAAGAGACCGTATAATGGGTTTGGACAGATACCATTTGGTTTCGTGTTAATGAATGAAAATGCGTTTGTTGATTTTTGTAATTTTCATATGCAGATTTTTGAACTTTGTCCACCCTATACCTCCGTAAATCTTTTTTTTGGAAACTGACCAACATGGCAATGGATTCACCCATATTTCCAGAAGAGACCGTATAATGGGTTTGGACATATACCATTTGGTTTCGTGTTAATGAATGAAAATGCGTTTGTTGATTTTTGTCATTTTTGATATGCAGATTTTTGAACTTTGGCCACCCTATAGCTTCGAAAATCCTATTTTTTGGTGAAAATGACCAACATGGCAATCGATTCACCCATAGTTTCAGAAGAGACTGTATAGTGGGTTTGGACAGACACCATTTGGTTTCGTGTTCGTGAATCAAAATGCGTTTTTTAAATTTTTACATGAAAATTTTTGAAATTTGTCAACCCTATAGCTCACGCAAATTTAATTTCTGGATAATGGGGCATATACCAATCGATTTGTATAGGTCTCCGGAAGAGATCCTTATACTCGGAGTTAGTACACAATCTTTTGTTTGCTTCTGGTGATCGAAAATTGTTTATGCGTATTTTGGCCACACATATGAAAATATTTCACACTTTTTCAAAACTGTTCACCCTATAGCTCACGCAAATTTAATTTCTGGATAATGAGACATATACGAATCGATTTGTACATGTCTCCGGAAGAGATCCTTATACTCGGAGTTACTACACAATCTTTTGTTTGCTTCTGGTGACCGAAAATGTTTTTGCGTATTTTGGCCACACATATGAAAATATTTCACACTTTTTCAAAACTGTTCACCCTATAGCTCACGCAAATTTAATTTCTGGATAATGAGACATATACCAATCGATTTGTACATGTCTCCGGAAGAGATCCTTGTACTCGGAGTTAGTACACAGTCTTTTGTTTGCTTCTGGTGACCGAAAATGTAAATGCGTATTTTCGCCACGCATATGAAAATATTTCACACTTTTTTAAAACTGTTCACCCTATAGCTCACGCAAATTTAATTTCTGTATAATGAGACATATACCGATCGATTTGTACATGTCTCCCGAGGAGATCCTTATACTCGGAGTGAACGCAGAATGTGGTGTTCGCTGTTGGTGGCCGGAAATGCAAGTGCATTTTTTGGCCACTCTTATGAAGATGTTTTACATTTTCTCACCCAATAGCTCACACAATTTTATTTTCTGGCTAATGACCAACAAAGCACTCGATTTGTACGTGTCTCCGGAGTGGATTCTTGTATTCCGAAGGGTTACACAATCTTTTGTTTCGTGTTGCAGAACAAAATAATTAAACTAAAATTTGCCAATATTCATTTAACAAAACAATTTTTTATTTAATTTCAATGTAATACTTTATTTTATTCATATTATCAACAAATCATTTCACATTTTATATTTGTTAATTTATATTAGCGATGAAAACAATTTTAGAAAATATTTTTCTTTTGGTAACAATTTTGTTTGTTTACATTTTGTAAAATCTTCTGCTTTTTCTTCTCATTCCATCAAAAATCTTCTGTTTTTGTGCCATTTCATTTGTTTCTAATTTGATTTTGTTACAATTTAGCCTGGAACGGAATGGAAATGAAATTCTGCTCGATTGAAATCTTCTGCTTTTTTTCTTCTGTTTTCTTCACTCCGATGTGTGTTTGGTTGTTTCGTTGTTGTTGCTATGGCCAAACAAAGCGAGTCATTTGATGTTCAGCATTGCCGGGTGTATACAAAAACAAGTAGAAACGGTGTTAAGTTCGGCCGGGCCAGGGTTGCCAGTAGTGGGGAATGTTGGGGACTGTGCGTTGCTAAAAAGGACACGAAAATTCATTTGGGGACAGGGGATTTTTATGGGGATTTCGTAAAAAAATTTGGGGATTTTTTGGGGATATTAAAATATTATTAAATTATTTATAAAAATCATTTATTAAGATTTGCTGTGAAATTCGTTAAGTTTACTTATCAATCTTTGGACCTCTCAACAATTCAAATTCATTACAAAGCGAGCGCGTAGATTTTGCGCTCGCGCATCATATTAGATCAACTCTTTAACATAATATTAAATGCTAATGGTGTTGTTATTAATGTAGAGTGAGTGCGTCTGTGGAAAGAAGAAGACATTTTGTTAATGAACTAAATAACAAAAAATGGCAACGAAGAAATCTGCATTTGTTAGACACTATAATAAAGAATGGAAAAAAGAAAGTTGGGCCAAGGGTATGTATTTAATATGAAGAATATTTTAAAAGTATAATTCCTAATGTATATTTCAATTTACAGGCTGGTTAAAAGCAATTAACGAGGCTCCAAATTTACATGATCATTCAGACACAAAGACGTCATGGTGTTGTGTTTGCAAAATATCATTAGTGTCGCTCAAGAAAGATTTAAAAAAACATGCTGATACCAAACGCCACATACAAAATATGTCAATTATACATACGAATAGTTCTCCTCGTGATTGTGGTACTGTGTTTAATATTTCTACTTATATACAATTTAAATTTGTATCTTATTGTTTTAGGTATTGTTTCCATTTCAAATGAAGCCAAAGTATTGGATATAAAAATTGCAGTATTCATAGCCAAGCACACATCGATTTCAACAGTAGACCACCTAACTGAGTTGTTGAAAAGTGCTTCACTACAGCCCAATCCATTTGAAAACATTAAGCTGCATAGAACGAAATGTACTGCAATTTTAAAATATGTGGTTGCCCCTTCAATCTGTAAGGAGCTTGTGTCTGATATTGGTTTATCTAAATATTCCTTGATTGTTGACGAATCAACGGATGTATCGCGAATGAAATGGATGTGTATTAGTGTTCGATACTTCAGCAAGACAATAGGGAAAATTGTTATCAACTTTCTAGGAATATTCTTAGTTGAAGAAGCCAGCGCTCAAAAGCTGTATGAAGGATTTACATGCTACTTAAAAAATATAGGCTTAAACATTTTAAATCTCTTATCTATAGGCACTGATGGGGCAAATAACCTCTGTGGAAAACAAAAATCACTATTTGCGTTTTTAAAAAGAGATACTCCAAACCTTTTGCTTATTAAATGTACATGCCATTCGTTACATCTATGTTGCTCCAAAGCTTCCAAAAAAATTCCTGACGGTGCTGAATTTATCGTGCAAGAACTTTTTAATTATTTCAGTCAAAGTTCACTGCGATATGTAAAGTATAAACGAGCGTTTGAATTAATAAACACTGGCGTTGACAGCATTAAATACCGAAAATTGGTACAGCTTTTAGACACAAGGTGGCTGGCGTACGGAGCTGCAGTAAAACGAGTCCTTGAACAGTGGATTGAGCTGAAATACCACTTCTCAATAATCGCAACAGCCGAGAATGAAAAAAAAGCTAAAAATATATACTTGGAAATGTGTGATGATAGAAATAGATTATTTTTAATTTTTATAAATCCAATCATAAACGACATAAACGGCTTAAATTTGGATTTCCAATGTGACACGGTCGATGCTGGGAGTTTATATGACAAAATGCTTTAGACATTTCTTTCTTTATGTGGGAAAATTTTTAAACCGGCCGTCATGAAGACCATACAAAATATGAAAAACGTAAACGATGTTGATTGTTTAGTTGATGACCAAAATTCACTTCTTCCTTTAAATGCTGTAGATTTTGGATCAGAATTTGAAAGAGAGTTAGACGACAGTCAATTGGAAGAAGATCAATGTATAAAACTAAAAGAGAGTTGCTTTGAATATTTGAAAACTTTATTACAGGAGATGATAAAACGTTTTCCTGAAAATATGAAATTTTTTGAGCAATATAAACTATTTGACATTCGGAGATGTACAAACTCGATAACTCAAGCTAAGTTTTCAGTAATCAAAGATGTTTTGGAAAACTTTGCTGATAGTAGTATTCCAATGAATATTTATGAAGCCCAGTGGGTGAAACTTCCGTTTACCAATTGGAACCAATATTTTCAAAATGAAGTGCCAACAAATTTATTAGATTTTTGGCCTAAAGTTTGTACATTTCAGGACGCAGCTGGTACGTTTCATTACAAAGAACTTGGGGAAGCTGTTTTAAACATGCTCACTGTCCCAACAAGCAATGCATGCGTAGAGCGAGTGTTTTTTATAATGAGTTTAACAAAAACGAAACTTCGCAACAAAATGCAGTACGAGCTCTTGGAGGCATTACTTAGGATAAACGTACATTTTAACGTAAATAATGTATGTTGTAAGACGTTTAAACCTTCCAGTGATATGTTAAACAGATTTAATGCAAAAACTATTTATAACATCAGTGAAACTCAAGATGCTGATGGAGAATCAGAAGTATACCAATTAATGTCATTCTAAAGTATATAATTATTCTATATTTAAAATGATCTCACGAACTACAAAGTAGTACAAACCTCCATGTTTTTTTTTTGTTCTTGTTATGTTTGAGTTCTTTGAAATAATAAAATATTTAAGTTGGGGATGTATTGGGGATATTGTTTTACTTATTTGGGGCCGGGCCGAAGCTTATATACCCTCCCCCATGACAATTTACAGCCACACTCTCCACTCTTTGCATTCCCTAAACAGTTTTTATTTTAGGTAGCCCCCCTACACCCACCACCAACACAAACACTCCACGACACAGCAAGCACAAATAAATCACCAACATATCAGTAGTAGTAGTAGTTGATGTTGTTGTTTTTTTATTATAGTGAAAGGTAAGTCCAATAAAATGTGGGTGCGGAGCACTCTCAGAGCAAAAGAGTAATGACGTATTATACGTATATAAAAATGAGATAGCAAGAGAGCAACGACAATTTTGTGAACTTGTGTAGCGTATGTACGAATATGTATAATGTATGTATGTATATACAAGTGTCTGTTGCTTTGCATTCTTTGACTTTTGTGGGAATAAAACAAAAAGTATTGAGCAAGAAAATAATGACACATGTGCTTGCACTGGGCCTTTAAATAATTGTAAGTATTAATATTATTTAACTGTAACGTCATCATATGATTGAACGCTGTTTTTTATTTTCCAATGTAACATTTACGAATGTGTTCATAGAAATCGGACAGGTACCGTGTAGCAAAAAGGTGTTAACACATCGCCCGTGAGTTCGAACACTCATTGGATTTTTTTATTTAAAAAACATTTATTCCTTGGAAGTAAAAACAAAACAAACTCATTTTTAAACTTTAATAACTTTAAAAATAATTAAATTATCAACTTAAGTTTATGAAAGTCACTACAATATATACTCAGTAATGTTCACTCCAAATTTCAAAACAATCGGATGATAAATATCAAACTTACAGATTTTAGCTACGCAAAATCTACGCGTAGCTAAAATCTATAACTTTTGATCTAGAAAACATTTTTGAGTTTTGTAAAAAACCGATTGCAGACAAGAAATCAAGGACTACTACGACATATCAACATTGAAAATCGCACAGTGGGGTATATTTCCAAAGCTGATTTATTTTTTTTTTTGGATTTCCAAGAAAACAAATTTAAATTTTTTTGTTTTTACGTTTTTTTGAGTTGTTTTGATGGAATTGTTCATAATGTTTTTCGTCTTGCAAATATTAGCTTTTTTGAGATTTTTTTGAGATTGAAGTTCAAAAATTTTTTTTTTTTTATTTTTACTTCCAAGTAATACTTGTTTTATTTTTTACATAATAAATAAAAATTACCTATAACAGATTTATAAATTTATTAGCATTATAATTCAACAAATTTCGTTTATTTATCATTTTTTTCTTCATCATTTTAATCTTCCGAGTCGTCTGTAACACTATGCAAATATTCCGAATTTTCGAAAAGCTTTATAGCATCATCATCCAGTGTTTTGACATATTTGCTATACTTATTCCTTAAGGATGATATATATGGATCTGAAGAGTACAGTAGGTAATTAAAAACATCTTCATTGGTAGAATATCTCGAGCATTTTCTAGAGTGAAATCGTCGTGTTTCCTTGTAGCATTTATTTCTTGATTCCTGTGCATCCTCTGAAAGAACCCCAATGGGAATCATCCCAATATGTTTTATAATCTCCTTTCCATGAATAAGAAGTTTATGTATAGAAGAGGGCATATAATACCATTTATATTTATCAATAAACAGCTTTGCTGTATCCAACGAATATTCTCCAAACTTATCAACATCAACTTTTTGTGAACACGATATTGTTTGTAAAATTATATGAAACCTTTGAAATGAAATACTTATAAAAATTTATTATAAAAATTATCAAACCTAACTCTTGCCGAAACCGCTTTTGGACGTCTTTCTTCTTTTCGCCCTTCATTTTCTTATGTTCGTCATTTATTGCTGACCACCTTTTAAACTCCATATTATACGATAAATGCAAAATAGTTTCCAGTGATCGAATCCATGCATGGAGTGTTGACAGCCCTTACTGATATGCGCTTTCATCATTTGATCTTTCAAGTACTTTAGCTAGGTCATTCATACCTTTCGGGGAAACTCCACATATAGTGCATTTTGCTGCTGAATAAGTATTAGTGAGTACTTGGGCTACTTTTCCATCAATCATGGTTTGATAGAACGTATGCATTACTATAGATTCGTTCCCATCTTTACATATTACTGTGGGTAATAATGATGATATACTATTACGCGTTATTTCTGAAACTTCGCGTATTTTTCCCGGAGTTTCTTTGCACTGCTCAATAGATATGGGACGACAAAATCTAACTGAGGAGGGGCTTGGGTTTTCCCATACCATATGATTTGTTTTCTTATCAACAGTTCTCAGAGGAACAAATGAGACGATAAACAAACGAGCATCTGAAATAATTTCTGATTCTTCAAAGAATAGCTGTTTATATTCGCTTTGGCCTGAAGATCCGTCACATCCCCATTTACTGTGTAGAACTAAATCCGTATAGTTGTCAATAAGCACATTTTCAATGTTGAATATTCTTTTTACAGTGAGATCTAAAAGCTCCTGAAGTGATGTTATTTTTGCACTATAGTTTGTTATTTCAATTGCATTAGGGGAAGGATAACATTTTTTTTGGCTTCCAATATTGTTTGGTATGTTGGTAATAATAAACAGTGTCTTTTTCTTAATATATTTCTCAATAATATGTATTGAGATTTCGAAAAATCAATTTCAATATAAACACTCAAAGCTTCATCACTGTCGAAAGGAATGGAACAGTCTTCTTCCTCATTGAGCATTTTAAGAATTTGTTTTTTTTTCTCTGCTGGTCGATCTTAATAGCTGTATTATTTCTGCTTCTTCTGATTCATGAATAGATCGTAAACCTTGGATATATGCACTGCGTAAGTGATCAAGACCTGTTTTTTTAATCAAAGCCGTGTTTTTCTTTTTCTTCGTCAGATTTGAAGCTTCTTCGAAAGATGAAGATGGTCGCCCTCTTTTCACTGAAGACGAAGAACATGCCTGAGAATCTGGGATTTCTACGCAAAATTCCTCATTCATCCAATCCTCATATCTTTTTAAGAAAAACGTTTTATTTCGTTTGCATTTATTCCAACGTGTATTGAAATGCGGAATCAAGGTTCTGGTTACTTCATTCATTACATGATTGATGGACTTTTCGCATATATTAAATTTACCCTCTATGTAAATTCTTATTGCAGAATCACTTTTATTGATATTTATGTAACACAAAATTAAATCTTCTTTTTGACACTAAAATTCTTCCATTATTAATAACTCTTGTTATACCGATATTTCAAATAATACGACTTGCAAGACACGCTTCATACAGATAAACTGTCAAAGTTATTTTTTGCAACAAATATAACATTGTTCTAAAAATAAACATTAAAGTCATCGGCTTCAGAGCGCGTAATAGGAAAGTAAATCTCCGAAAAATATAATAACGTGTAGCTGCCATTACGAAACAACAACAACCACATTGGCGCTGTAATCTTCTCCGACATACTCTCATTTTGACTAACAACAAAAACTGAACTAACTGAAATAACTCGCTTTAAGTGCATTCGCACCTAAAACATAAGGAACAATAGCAAACATAGCACAAATTTAAAGCATATAGTTTATAACATGTATGATGGCTTAGCAGTTAAGACTCTGCTGATTCAAGAGGTTGCGGGTTCGAATCCCACCAAAGGCATTTTTTTTTTAAATATTATTTACACAATAATTCTTAATGATAATATTTGACATTTAAACCAAAAAAAAAAATTTTTTTTAACTTTATTGGAAAAACTTATAAAAATGCATATTCCGAAATGTAGTAGCTAAAGTATTTTGTAAATATTTTCCAGGTTAGCAGGTATTAGCAGCTAAAATTTTCAGGATGAATAAGTGAAGCATGTAGCTATATACCTGTACTAATATCTCAGTGGCGGGGAGTGGCGGAAAAATTGTATATCCACCTTAAAATCTAATTCTAAAAATTTATAGATAGATCGAAAAATTGGTTGAAATTTTTTTTTTAAACCACATTGATAAAAAATTAACACAGTTTTATTTGCAATAAAATCACCTTTTTAAAAATATATAATATGTAAGTATGACTCTTATACTTTTAAAGTTATAGGTCTTCAAAACTTTAGTTGTTATAAGTCAACTTTTTTGATTTCACATATATAGCTACTTTATGCAAGGATATTTCCTAAAGAAAAATAAAATCTGTTGATGAACGTAGTAAAATATGTAAATTTGGACACATTTTTATTGAAAAAATAGAAAAAATATTACGTCTCAAACACTTCAAATTTTGAATTTATCTACGCTCTTACACTAGCAGGGACCATTGTGCGTCGGTCCGCTAACTGGTGCTGTTGTTGTTTTGTCTCCACGTGTCGTCGGTCCCAACCATCAGTTGGTTGTTCTGTCCGTTGATGCATGCATACGTATGTATGTACCTAGATACGTTTGCATTGTCTATTGCCTATGTATGTAGTTATTGAACTTTGTTTATTCTGCCAGCTGATCCTATGTATTTTCGGTGTGCAATGATTGTTGTTTGCGGAAATTTGGAGATTTCAAAGTAAATGAAATAATTTACTTTCTAGCCCTTTTGCATACCAAACTATAATCGTTGGACACCAGTCAAATTAAAGAAGTTGAACGTGATAATTGTTAACTGCCGTGCTGCTACAAACATTTTTTACCTTAGCCAGTGACCTATCTGTTCATAATTAAAAGTAATTAATTTGTGAAGTTTTTTGCTATATTTTTAAATAAAGAATTATTGTGACAATTTTAATAATAAATCAAAGTGTTGGTGGCTCTAGCAGCCAAATGTCTCAGACATTTTTATGGTGGCGAAATCCGGGAACTTAAGTGTTTATATCTTTTAAAGACAACAAAAATAATAACTATTAAAAATAAACTAATAAAACTCAACTAAACAAAACTATTGAAAAATAACAATTACAAATGACATTATTCAAAAGTTAACATTTGAGAAGAACCATTTTGGGAATAAAAGCAGTGAAAAAATACGTAGTGATTTTAAAGAGAAAGTAGTAGTTCGTGGCATTCCTGTTGATTAACAACTATAAAAATTCGATGCAGTGAAAGTAATGCCAACTAAATTTGGTCCTAAAATTACATAAAGAGACAGAGTTAAATATGTATCCAACATTTTCCCGCAACGGAGAGCCTTAATTCTAAGTGGAGTACGCTGCGTTTATCCAGAGCTAAAGACGTGCTGATTCGAGTCATTTGGTCAGTTGGTGAAAGTAACAAGTACTGTACTGTATAAATCTGGTTTTACTTGCGATTTCGTGATGTTAATATAAAATGGAGGATACGTAGAGCGCGATCGAGGAACAGCGTATGCTTTTGAACGTCTTGCCCGTATAATCAATCAATTTGAGCAACTTTCTGATATCTCAAAAACTCGCGGTCTATCGCTATCATTTTTATCGGAAATTGAGGATATAAATAAGCTTTTCAAACGTAACCATGAACAAATTTATGACCACACACTCGACAATTCGGTTTAGGTTAATGATGTCCCCTATCTGAAAGATGATGTGTATACCACATTCGTTACAAAATTCCTGGTTGCTAAGGGAACTTTTCTTGATATCATATCCGAGTACCAAACCTCCAATTCTCCCAGGTTTCATGCAAGCACTTTCCATGCCTCTTCGTTTTGAAATGAGTCGGTCTCAACTGATGTCCGTCTGCCCAAAATTTATATTCCTACATTTAGTGGAGATTATTTAGAATGGATCTCATATAGGGACATGTTTGTTTCGCTGGTCCACAAATCAACGATTGTCTAAAGTGCAAAAATATTATTTCCTGAAAAGTTCTTGCAAAGATGCACCTTTGTCAATCGTTAATGAATATGCCGCATGTGACACTAGTTACGAACTCGCTTGGTCCGGTCTATCTCGTCGGTACCACAACAAAAGGAAAATTGGTGATACTAATTTTGACTGCCTTCATTAGTCATTTTGCTCAAGACTGTAAATGAGAAACTCGTTGAAAGATTTGTAAGTCGCCCCACCATACACTAATTCATAGCGAATTTGCGCGAATATCTGATCAATCTAACTCGGCTTCAAACCAAATTGTCTCTGCTTCTGATGGCCCTAGTATATCGAAAACTCAAACATTAACTGCAACTTATCCTCGTTAAGCGGCTACGATAATGCCTCAAGTTTTAATAGCCACTGTTCGCGTTCTTGTCCAAACGCCTTTTGTACAATTCAAACTTCGAGCGATTTTACATCTGGGTGCTCAAGCCACACTAATAGCCGAAAATGAAACTTGAGAAGCGCCATACTTTCGCCCACAGTAATGGAATCGGAGGAATCTCAGCTGTACTACGAAAATGCGTTAGTTTTTGCCTCGTTTCTACTTATGAAGCTAATTTCAAGTTGGAAAGTTGTGCTTTTGTCTTGCACTCTTTGACACAATATTGCCCAGGCCCTATCGGAAAACGGGAGTTACCTGATTTGAGATAATTTGAGTTAGCTGACCCTGAATTCGATAACAATGATAAAATTGATATTTTAATCGGTGGCGACATATATGAGGAAATTATACTACCCCAACAGAAAAAGTTCAATAAAAGTATATTTCTTCAATTGTCTCCTTTTGGATGGGTTGTGTATGGCCCTACTTCTGAAGTCTCCTATTCTAACACGGTTCGAGTGAACTTATGTTCTCTAGATATTCAATTGAAAGCATTCCGGGAGCAAGAAGAAATTGTTGAAAAAAGAATAGCTACGGCTAAAAAAATGCTTGCGAAAATTATTTTGGGAATACCGTTAGTAGAAATTCGGACGGAAGATATACGATTAAAATATGGTTAAAATCGGCGTTTACCCTCAAAACTTGCAGCCTAACGGCGTTCGAAGGGAAAGTAGTTCTACAACAAAGTTACGCGTAGCAGCAAAAGACCCCCGTATCCCTCATTAAATGATGAACTCTCTCCCGGTCACGCCTTACAAAATGACTTACCCGCGATTATAACTCGTTGGCGACGATTTAATGTCGATTTACGCTCGGATTTGGAAAAGATGTTTCGTCAAATCCGCATAGTCGATAGTCAACATCACTACCAACAAATTATTTGGCGCGATTCGGAGATTTATATTTATATACTGGTAACAGTTCCTTGTGGTATTAGTTCTGCTCCTTACTTGTCTATAAGAGTTTTACATCAGCTACCTAAAGATGAAGCTCAATCGTTTCCTGATTCCTGCAACATTTTGAAAACTGACACCTACGTAGATGATGTTTTTTTTGGCGATGATTCTGTCTCTGAGGCAAATATTCTTCAAAAATAATTGGTAAAGCTACTAGCCGCTGGTGGCTTCAATCTATGTAAATGGACATCGAACTCTCCAGAACTCATGGCCCATATCACGGAATAATACCGTGAAAAAATTAACATGATTGACTTTGATGAACAGTCTGTTGTCAAAACTATAGGATTGGCTTGCAATATTTATGAAGATACTTTTAAAGTAAATTTCGTGGCCCAGGATAAAGTTACGAAAAGTAGCATTCTGTCCGAGCTGCAAAACACTATGACCCTTTGAGTTGGTTAGCTCCAGTCACAATTAATGCTAAAATTACTTTCCAGAATCTTTGGCTCGAAGGAATTGATTGGAAAGATCCAGTTTCTGCTGCTATAAAGTACTCCTGGAATCCTATCTTGCGGATCTCAAAATCTTAGAGAAAATCCAAATCCCACGCTGGATTGGTACGGGTACTATAAGTATTGTGCAGTCCAAATCAAAAGTTGCCCCATTGAAAGTTTTGACAATTCCCAAGTTAGAATTATGTGGTGCGACACTTCTATCTAAACTCATGGAGAAGGTTAAGAGTAAACTCGAACGAGATATCTGTATTGTTTGGTACTGGACTGATAGTATGACTGTTCTCTGCTGGCTCAGAGGCTAATCTCAAAATGGAGTGTATGTGTTGGTAATCGTGTTGCAGAGGTGCAACGGTACCCCAATGTCTCCCAATGGCGTTATATTTCAACAACAGATAACCCAGCTGACTGTGCTTCCCGTGGTATATCTTCTGTTGAACTTCTCAACCACAAACTGTTGTGATCAGGTCCTGACTGGTTGTCTCTGTCTCCACAATTGTGGCCTGCATAGCCAGAAATGTCCTATGAAACCGATATTGAAATACGAAAGTCTAAAATTGCTGTTAACTTAACAACTAATCCTGAAAATCCCGAAATATTGTCAAAGTTCTCGTCTTTATCCAAACTGGTCCGTGTAACAGCATATATTCTGCGTTTTTCCAGTAACTCTGGACAATCTGATCCAGAAAAACGAAAAGTTGGCTGTCAATCACTTGTACTTGTCTCAAAAGGTAGATTTTGCAGAGGATGTAGCACAACTACAGAAGAACAAGTGTGTGAAATGGAATGCTTCGTGTTGGAGGCCGATTACAAAAAGCTAAGTTTAATTACGATTTTAAACACCCTGTTGTCCTCGCAAAACATAATCCCCTCTTTCTCTTAGTCTGTACAGATTCACATCTGAAAACTTTACATGGCGGACTCATCCAAATGCAGGCCTATGTCACCAGAAGATTCTGGATTGTTTCTGGGCGCAATCTGGACAAAAATGTCCAAAGGCGCTGTACTAATTGCTTCAAATAAAAGGCCAAAGCTGTTCAGCAAATCATGGATGATCTCCCTGCCGTCCGTTTTCAACCCTGTCGTCCTTTCAAACACAGTGGGGTGGATTATGCTGGACCGATAACAATAAAGCAATCAACAGCTCGCAACTCGATTGCTACCAAAGGCTATACCGGCCTCTTCAACTGCATGGTAACTAAGGCCCTTCACCTTGAAGCTGTTACTAGCCAGTCTTCTGATGCATTCATGGCCGCCTTCAGGAGATTTACTTCACGCCGTACGGACTTGTATTCTGACTGCGGAACAAATTTCATTGGCTCTAACAAAGAGCTCAAAATCGTTCAGCAAAGAATTCATGACTCGTTGCCAGAAGAACTCGTCGAAATCTTAACCGACACTGGTACAACCTGGCACTTTATACCCCCTGCTTCTCCACATTTTTGTAGTGTCTGGGAAGGTGGTGTAAAGTCCACTAAACACCATCTTAAATGTATTATGGTTCAGCGCACATTGACGTTTGAATAATTAACTACTTTATTGACTCAGATTGAAGGATGTCTTAATTCCAGACCCCTATGCCCACTTTCATCTGAAAGCGAAGCCCTTACCCCAGCTCATTTTCTAATTGGTGAGCCAATTTTAAATGTTCCTGAAGAAAGTCTTCTAAATACCAACATAGACAGACTGTCTAGACGGAAAGTAATTGACTCGATGAAACAACAATTCTGGAAACGCTGGGTCAAGCGCGACCAAAGTGGCTCAACCCTCAAAATAATATTGACGTTGGTGATTTGGTTCTCATTTTCGACGAACGTTTACCGCCAGGCCAGTGGCCCCTTGCCCGAGTCACAGATATCCACCATGGTGCTAATGGTCGAGTACTAGTCATCTCCTTACTGTCAAATGGTAAAAATTATAAGCGTCCTGTTTCCAAAATTGCCCTGCTGCCCATAAATTCTGAGAATTCTGGACCCGCAGAACAAAATGGGCTGCTGTGAGCTGAGGAATAGCATGGTTACCCCTGAAAACCAAATAAAATACCTCTCTACATCTGTTTTGGTCCTTGTCAAGAACTAGTCAAGAAAATGTTGGAGATTTCTTTTATTTAATTATGTAATTTATTGTGCTTTCCTCAGTTTAGTCGTATTTCACTTTATTTTCTATAATTTAATTAATGTTATTGATCTTTTGTCATAAATTTACTTTGTAATTTAATTTCTCATGAAATCTTAATATTTCGTGTCACAATGCAATGTTGTTTACTACTTATTTTCGGTCTGGTTACTGCTGGTGTCTTGTCTTCATCAGTCGTCGGTCCGCAAACTGGTGCTGTTGTTGTTTTGTCTCCACCTGTCGTCGGTCCTAACCATCAGTTGGTTGTTCTGTCCGTTGATGCATGCAATCCGTATGTACGTAGATAGATACGTTTGCATTATCTATTGCCTATGTATGTAGTTATTGAACTTTGTTTATTCTGCCAGCTGATCCTATGTATTTTCGGTGTGCAATGATTGTTCTTTGTGGAAATTTGGAAAGTGAAATTTTTGGAGATTTTAAAGTAAATGAAATGATTTACTTTCTGGCCCAACAATCGTTGGCCACTAGTCAAATGAAAGAAGTCAACGTAGACAATTGTTAACTGCCGTGCTGCTACAAACATTTTCTTATCTTACTAGACAGTGACCTGTCTGTCTGTCCATTAGTTTATTAGTGAACTTTTTATTCCCTAAATAAAGAATTATTTTTTTTACAATTTTAAATATTAAAATAAAAGTGTTTTTATTTTGATGGCTCAAGGAGCCTAGTAATCTATTACACCCGGCGATTGAAGTCTCAATGTACTATGTTTTTGTATGTACTATGTTTTATTTAAAAAAAAAGGTGACCCGAGTCTCTGTACCGACTATCGTAGAATAAGCTTTTTATCCATAGCATACAAATAAAATGTGTGAAAGAATAAAACCAATTATCGCTGGCCTGATTGGACCATACCAGTGCGGCTTTAGGCCTGGAAAATCGACAACTGACCAGATTTTCACGCTACGCCAAATGCTGGAGAAGACCCACGAAAAAAATCGACACCTATCATATATTTGTCGATTATAAGGAGGCCTTCGATAGCCCGATATGGAAGAAAATCTACGAAGCAATGCCTGACCTTGTAATGATCAATCCGGCGAAAATTAGAACATATTAAATTAGAATATTGATTACCGTTTATATTTTAAGAAAAATCGGAGTTAATATTTTACATGGCAATGAATTTGCAAATTTATATGCAACACACCTTTCTTCCACTTGTCAGCTGAAACATTTTTAGCATGATTTCTTGACATTCAAAAGGAAATGATTTGGGTCTATCCGGTTGGGTCGTCTGTGAATTCGGACAAGTTTCCATCTAAAGTACTTTAATTTTAATTCTGGAAATTCATTAACATCTTTACTGTCATACGCGAACTAATAGGTTATTAAATTGTACACGATATCATAAAACGGGCCAAGGTAATTAATCAGGAAAACTAAAAAATCGTTATCTTTAACGCTTTATTAGAGGAAAATTCAATGGTACGAGGAAACCTTGTGTGAAAATGAGGATGGCAAGGTAAAGTGCAAATTCAGCACTAAAATGGATCAAATTAGCACACTATTATTTCCAGAAATACTTAGAATTCAAATTCCCATTTTTTATGATCGCTACATAATTTTGTATCACTACCCTATGACCATATGGGAATCAAAAGTTATTCAGGTAAAGAACATTACAATGAGTCTCGATAGCAGCACTGTATTCATAATTTGTGTTTTTTATTATTCAACGTTTTATTTGGAGACGATCCGAAATGACAGAGAAATTGTCATCCATTGTGTCCCTCTCATTCGCAGCTACACATGCTGTAATAAAAATTATAGAGAAAACGAGTAAATCAAGTGGATAGCAACCAGAAGTACAGCAAGCATCATTAAAGTTCAAATTCAAAAGGCTTAGTCGAAAGACATTGTGTCACACCGAAAAAAAATAATAGTTTTAAATTAAAATCCGAAAAACAAATTATTGAGAGTGAACGCGACCAGCTTCAATTTAGGATATAGTCGGGAATTTGCACAAGCTTAAAAGTGTCAAGCCTACATAAAAAGATAGAAGCGAGTAGAAAAAAAATCTTTAATACCAATCCACACTTCAAAAAAAAAGATCTCGGCAAATTTTTTGCATAAGTGTGTAAACCAAAAGAACAGAAAAAAACAAAATTAACGAAAAATGCTATTAACCCACTGTGCACTAAGATTAGAACTTCTTTGAAAATAAAAAAGAAAAGAAGAATTAGAGGGAAATATAGAGAAAAAATAGAGTCCACAAACGAGCCCCTATGTTGAGATTTTGTGAGATTTACAAGTGATATTCTCTCTAACATTCTCAATTATGTAATTATAGAAAATTAGTTTATAGACATTCGTATGAATTAATATCATTTTAATTGCTTCTTTAAAATAGAGAAAACTTTTAATAATAACAATGAATTGCCAGATCATCGTTTTTAGTTGATTCGCTGTGCAAAAACTCTTTTTCCATCTACAAATCATTCCTTATATTTGCTAATAGTTACCTACGTTAATAATTACCACTTACCTATTACTGACTATCCTTTTTAATTATGAATTTTGTTTGCGAATGCAACCGTGAATTAAATTGTTTTACTAAAAGAATCTCTTGAATTTATAGAACAAACATTATCATGTTAGTTTAAACATTTGTGGCTTTTCCTTGGGTAATTGTTAGGCTGATTTTGTTTGGGTTCTTTCACAAGTAAGGAACTTAGGATGGGAGGGCTTACGAGGCAACAGTTGGAACAAGACATCTAGTTCCGACACGAATTAACAAGTTGCTATGTTAAAATGCTCCAATTAAATTTCAAACCCGATTGTGGAAATTTTGTTAGCTAGTCGAAACCCAAAACCGGTCCCTATCGATCATTAGCACCTTATGAACTGAAGCTAGAAGATTTTTCAATAACAATGACCATGTACCACCTATATAATATTTCTAGCTTTTCACTCAGTGGATGTGTCTAGCGTGGACTTATCACAATATAAAGTTTCATCGCACAAAAGTCATTATAAGCTTAGTATTCCTGCAAAACTCATACCATTTGAAGGATGACCTTGAACAGCACCAAATCCGCAGTAAAATTTGGTAAGTATCTTACCGAACCTTTCGAAACCAAGCGAGGCCTCAGGCAAGGCGACACTCTATGGTGCGATGTCTTCAACGTCTTAATGGAGATCATTATGATAGAAGCTGCAGTCAACATGAATAAAACGCTCAGCAGCAAAAGTCACATTCTGCTCACGTATCATTGGGCGCACAATGAGAGAACTTACTGTGGTGTTTTCGAGAATTGAGAAGGAGTCAGAAAAAGTGAGTCTGACGGTAAACGAGGACAAGACAAAACTAATGGTTTCAACGAGCTGGATTAGACCAAAGTCTGAATGTTGATAGCCGTTATAAGTTCGAGGTGGTGGAGGAATTTATATACGTCGGATGTGCCGTATACAAAAACCACAACGTAAGCCTTGAGATTAAGCGGGCAATTGTGCTTGCGTATAGATGTTATTTTGGGAGATAAAGCCCTTAGAGATAAGTAAAATACTCCGAAAAATGTATGGCCCTATAGTTCACAACGGCGAGTATCGGCAACACATGAACCAAGAGCTGTTTGAGCTATATCCCAAAATTTACATGGGTAAGCTGATCAGAATAACGCGATTGCGCTGGCTAGGCCATGTCAGTAGAATGGATGAAGACGAAACCGAACTCGAAGGAAGACGAAAAATAGGAAGACCAAGACTCCGCTGGAGGATCAGGTTGACGAATCCCTGCGTATATTTGGTATTGCCAACTGAGAGAGGCGAAAGATCGAACTGGATGGCGATATATGTTATATTCGTTTTGTCAGGTCCCTGATCCCCCGCGGTTGTTCCAGACCTTATAAGTAAATAATTAAGTTTTTATTATACCCTCACTCACAGAAATGGGGGTATATAAATATATCATTTAATACGGAGAAAAATGTAACGCATAGAAGGATCCATATTAAACCCTCAGTATTTTTGGACGTAGTTCGTTTTTGGGCGAATTGAGTCATGTCTGTCTGTCTGTCTGGCTGGGTAGCTGGCTGGTCAACACGATGATTGCCGTAAATCTTTACCGATCACAACGAAATTTTGTCACTGACTATTATTTTTCCCAACTTAGTTTTGGGTTCTGGTACCTCATTGCTATAGTCCTCCTTGTGCGGATAAAGATTCCGAAGTAGCACCAACTGCTGTCACCAATCCGACCGATTTGGATGATTTTGATTGGATATCCGAAATTGAAAATGATACACCACAACCGCTAACACAAAACGAAATGGATTACATTGTGGCTAAGTTGCGATTATCTTCAGAAATATTGATCAAATTTGTGGATTTGTGGAAAACTGAAGCAAAATCGTAACTCCATAGCATACTGGAAACGCCAAACTGATTTCCAGAAACTTTATAGCGTTGACGATGCAAGTACGTGCACTTACTGTAATGACATTCCTGGTTTAGTGCATAAATTGTAAAATGGAATATATCGCTGATGAGTGGCGATTATTTATTGATAGTTCAACTACAAGTTTGAACAAAAAAAAAACAAAAAACCGTCCATTCCGTTAGGATTTGGCACAAATATGAAAGAATCACATGAATCATTGGGCCAAATAATGGAGAAATTCAAATATGATGACCATAAATGAAAGATTTGTCGTGATCTGAAGGTTATAAACATTTTGCAAGGTACGAGTATTAATAAAAAGGTCGCTTTTCCAAAATTGCTTCCTTTGTGATTGGGATTCACGATGCCTAAATCAATACCAACGTAGAGATTGGACGACAAGAAGTTCCAATAACCAAGGTGAATTAAGATTACACAATTAACCAATAATACAGGATAGTACTGATATATTACTGCTACCGCTCCATATAAAATGGGGTATCAGTGGGAAACTCATCGAGGTGGTAGTCAAAGATGTTGAGGATGCCTTTGACTGTTTGAAACCCGTCTTTTTGTCTATTTAAGTATTTTTATAACGATTTTTGCAAACATATTTTTTCTTTAAACAGGTGACTCAATGGAAAACTAATGAAAAGCGAAGCATTCGCAGGCGTGTTGCCACTCGATCACCTGAGAGCCTGGAAGGCATTAAAAGTAGTAATCGAGGGTGTTTTAGGGCCAGTTTGACAGTGTTAATTTATGATTTCATTTAGTAAAATAAGATTGGGAATTTAAAAGCCCTTTAAACATTATTACGTATTACAGATTTCAATTAAGTTTTAGTTGAAAACTTTGCCGTGAGGGGGACAATAAAGAAAACCGTACGAAGAAACTGTATTGTATTCAAATAATATTGATACATTTTATAAAAAAGTCATGGACGTAAAAAGAAGCCAAAACTTTACCGCCAAAGAGGTTGATATATTCCTCACAGCTGTGCGTGAATATGAAGATGCAATTGAGCGCAAAAAGACAGATAGAACAAGTGTTGCAAAAAAAGAAGACGCTTGGAGGAAGAAGTTTCATCGTCTTGCGCAGAAAATATGAGAACCTAAAAAGCGATTGCAAAAAACACGCGGCATTGGAAAAGAAAAGCTTATACGCTACTGGCGGTGGCCCTACACGCAAGTCGCAAATGACTGGCACACATGAATTGCTGCTAGGAATACTGCACGAAAGACAGGTGCATGGTATGTAAAGATTGGTGCATGGTATGATACGATTGCGAATTTGTAGAGTGCGCCCAAAGTAATTTAAAATCAACCCCATGGATATTAAAGAGTTGTAATTAATAAAGTTCTATATTTCAACAGAATCTGACCAAATTGAAGATACCCGCCTAAAAGATGGTGATATGGAGTGGTTGGGCGAGACTGAAGATGCTCCAGGTAAGGTCTTACACGTTTGAAATTTTTGAAACAAATGTTATCCTCCATCTTTAAAAAGGTATTCAAGAAAATACAGAGTTGTGGGATAGCTACAGTCCAGCGAAAATGAAACGGTCACGAAATATAAAATTGAAGGTTGATGATGCCGAGAGAAAGCGGTGCAAGTCAACCAAATGTGAAAATTTGGCAGCTATTAAAAAAAGTGGACGGATGAGTCTCACAAAATGCAGATACATTTTATGCAGGAGGAGCACAAATGTAAGAAGGAAAGACATTTAAAGGAAATTGACTGAAGTTATTATTAATTAGGTGTTTTCTTACGAAGTTGTTTCTTACTGACTCTTCGGAACCCACAACCCGGTTTTTTGGTACACAAAGAACGGTTCTTACGGCTTTCTCAATATTCTCTGGCAACGATGGTGCTTCATTGACGTTCTGCTTGCAGCAAATGTTATGTAAAACCGCCGTTGCAATTATAACACTCTGAAATTTTTTCAATCGATTGCGCATCCCAAGCGAAAAAACTGGAAAAGACGTTTCCATACGCCATATGACCTCTCAACGCAATTCCTGGTTCTGATTTGGGACTCATTGAACAGATTTTTCCACGGGGTTGTTGACCTGAATAAAAAGATGGAAGACAAAACTCAATACAATACTTCAAATGTTGCATTTAAATTTAAATAATGCTTACATGAGATGGTGGGGTAATTATGAAGTGGTTATGTTCGTACCCGCTGTCAGCAACAACTACTCCTGATCCGAACTCTAGATGATAATCGTTGGTGAATTCGAGAATTTCGGAAAATTGCTGCATCGTGCGTACAACCAGGCCACCGTGCAACTATATCCAGGAAGCACAAATTACAGTCACACATACTCTGCACATTAATAGAAAAAACCCATTTGCTACGGCAATAATGCATTATTCCTGTTGGAGAAAGTTAAGTATCTTCATATATCTACACATCCGTATGTATGTATCCTAGGTCCACATCTTACCAATCTGTCACATGAACAATTTTCTCCCGTATCATGTTGAGAATACACCAAGCTGATTCTTTGCTTATGCGAAATCTGTTTCGGAAATCGTATGCGTCGTATTTTTGGAAGAAGTTGGGAAACTTCCTTATAACTTTAGGACGGCTTGCTATGATGGCGCTCCATAAATTTTCAATTTCTTTTTCGCTTTCCGTGTCAGGTTCAAAATTCATATTTATTCTTTTTGACAGAACTTCAAATTTAAATACATGTATCAAAACAGTCGCAGCTGTTCATAAAATGGAATTTAAATGACGAATATCGGGCATTTAGGGCGAGTTTTACACTCGTCATTTAAAAGCTCAATTTAAAAGCTCACAGCAAATTTTCATAGTAAATGACATTTTAGTGACAAGCATCGGGCATATAAAGTACATTTAAATGGAGAATTTTCAACTGTGAAACTGGCCATTAAAGTACAATTAATTGCCAAGTGTAACATTCTCTTTGCTATTTAAATACAATTTAAATGCAGAATGACATTCAAATGCCGTCTGTGAAACTGGCCCTTAGGGAAGAATCGTGTACAGCCGAACGAAGTAAATAAAAGAGTTGATGATTTATTGCTTCATTATGAAAGAATCGATGCATCCATGATGTTAAAATTGCATTTTTTATATTTTACCTTGATGCCTTTTTGGAAAATTACTCCAAGAATCGGACGAACAAGGTGAGCTTTTCCACCAGGTCACCAACCCAATGGAATCGAGATTCATTGGTGGTCAAGTTAAATAAGCGAGTACGAAGATGAAGACACCGAAGACTCGGATTTCAGTAGATATGAAGGACACGCAGAAGCAGATATGCGAGTTAATCCTGTGCATTGTTCTGGTTCTGAAGAAGACACTGAACTGCACTCGAAGAAAATAGTATTACTATTGGCGTCAAATTTAACGCATTTCAACAATAAACATATTTTTATCTCTTGTTCGTGCATCCATAACAACCATAAACTCATATTTTATCTGTAATGATAACTATAAAATGAATCGAAAAACATTTGTTTGATTAGAAATAAAGTTGAAAATAAAAAACAACATATTTGCGGATGTTTAGGCAAGTTATTGACCGAAAAGGTGGAAATTGGGATTTTTTTTGGTATTTTTTCGGGGCAAGTTTGTTTTGCACTTTTCTCTTCCATTCAATAGCTACAACTTTGGCAAATTGGCAAAACGTATTATGCTAAAAATCAAGTTTTGTGATGTACTTTCAGCCGCCATTGACCAAACTTATGCTCGAAAAGTGTGTTGCACTGTGTTAGCACCACCACAAATTTGGTGGCAATAATTCGCTTGACGGTAGTACACAATGTCGTGAGTATTACTGCCAAGTATTACTGCCACGCATGTATTTATATATTTGTTTCTCCAATAAAGCTTCTCATCTCGAGGCTGCATCTGATCTTTCAACTCCAGCCTTTCTGGCAGCTTTTAACATATTTGTTTCTCTTCATGGTAGTCCTCTGCATCTTCATTCAGACAATGACACTAATTTTGTCGGTGCATCCAAAGTCCAAGCTAGAAAATTCATCCAGTCGTCTCATATAGCGATTTCTGCCAATTACTCCCATCAAAATATAACGTGTCATTTTATTCCACCAGGTGCACCACATATGGGTGGGCTCTGGGAGGCAGGAGTAAATTGAGGCAATAAATTCCCGTCCGTTATCTCCGATTTCCCACCTTATCATCGGATTTTCTATTGACACAAATTTGGACGAAGCGTCTATTTCTTTTGTCAACCGGTGGCAACGATTAAAAGCAATTTACCATCATTTCTGTATTCGGTGGAAGACAGAATACCCGAACGAGCTCCATAGAAGAAATAAGTGGCAAAGACCAACGGAAAACTTGAAGGAAGATATGTATGATGGTAGTAATTAAAGAAAAAACCCATCCATCTAACTCATGGCGTTGTGGTAGGATATCCCACCTATATTCTGGGACCGACGGCCGCGTTCGTGTGTCAGATACCCGAACCGTTAAAGGGATTATAACCCGACCAATTACTAAAGTTTTTGTTCTTGCTTCTGAATCTAGCTCCACATAAACTAAGAATTATATAAAGTTAAAAATTTCATAATGTAAATAACCTCCATTTATATTTACAGCTGAAAATGCGTGTTAATAACAACTTCCGCGATTCCCAACCCAACAGAAGTAAAAATCGTTACATTTGTAGACTTTGCAGACGTCCTTCGAAGGGGAGAAAGTGTAGTCGTTTTCTACAAATGAATGTCATGAGAAGTCAACAGATGGTTCGGACCTACGGATACTGCAAAAACTGTCTGGCGTATTCACACTTTCAGGCCGACTCCATATTCATCCGACTCCATATCCATCCAAAACAAATCCAAATCCATCCTCTTCAAATCCCAATTCATCGGCATCGATTTACACATCCAAGATTAGGACGACGGGAGGTGAATTATCATCGAAATCAATCACTACGCCAACCAATACATCATTGTCAGCAATCATGAACCAAAACGTTTATAGTTTATTTCCTACTGTTCTGATGATAGTTACAAGCAAAAATGGAAAGAGTAAACTAAGGGGTTTTTTGGATTCTGCATCGAAAAATAGTTGTATCGCTTCGAAGATGATAGACAAAATGGGCCTAGCGACACTAACGCTTGTGTCTACATTCGACTCTAATGCCAAAATTGATGCCATTCTGAAGGTCAACAACAGAAGTTCTGTCACTATCCCCGTAAAGTCCATTCCAGCAGCTGTCCAAAACAACTTCCGAAATATTATGTTTCCAGATGTTGAATTCCATAAATCTGCCCCTATTGACATAATTTTGGGCATAGATATTTACTCAACGATAATAAGCGATGGAATTGTTAACAAGACTGGTCTCCCCACGGCGCAAATCACGGCTTTAGGATGAGTGCTATATGGAGCCTTTTCCACATAACTCAATATAAACTCGCACAAATAATTATCCTATGAACTATTTGCCAACTTTCTCTCTATACTGTAAATGAGTCCATAATAGTATGTAGTTTTACATAAATATTCTGAATTAGTACATGAACTCAACCACATATATTGTGAACCTTATCGTTTTATATTCTATTATGGTAGTAATTCCATGGTTATTGCAAGGTGTGTGAAATGTTTGTGCCATACATAATGTAAATTCTGAATTGAAATCTAATATTCTTGAATTCCTAAAAGCACTTAACAAACTTCCCATATACTTCTTCCCCCAATATATAAGTTAGCACCACAGCAATACCCCTAGTACCCCTAATGATAAATCATAACTACATAAGTACCCTTAATATAAGTTATTTAAGCTGTGATTGACTAATTACATTTAATTCGTACATTCTTTAAATAGTATTGATGTAAATGTTTTTTTGGAGTTACTTGCTTATGGTGAATAGTTTTCTAAAATTTCCAAGACATCTTGAACTTTTTGTCGATCAGAAATTTCCAGTTTGAAATAAATGTTCAAACAGTTCATATAGTGAATTGTCAAATTCAACTCAGCGTTTGCTACTTGGAGTTCCAAGAATCCTGGTACTAGACATTTTAACAGCAAAAAACGTTAACTAGCGCCCAACGTACCAACAACCCAAGGACCATCAACAAACCTACAACCAAAGGACCATCAACTCAACCAAAAAACCAAGGACATCAACTCGACCAACGACGGCGTCACTAAATTAGAGCGTTTCTCGCCATTTCCTATTAATAATTTTCCTTGTAAACTGATCAGAGGAAATATTGTATGTACGAACCTGACTTAGAAAAAGTGTTCATGAATTAATCTTTTTTAAATAAAGGAAAGAAGCGATTTGTTTTAAAAATTAAGAGAAGAAAATGATTTTAAAGAACAAATAATCGACATTGTGAGCGCACTGTCAGAAAGACTGACGGGCCAAATCGACGAATTAGTAGGTAGATTTGAGCAGCTTCAACCTTTACTGGTTCAAACATATGAACCTGTGTTGGTTCCTCCAGCCGGCTCATTGGGTCAGTCGTTGGACTTAATCAAATCATTGCCCGAATTTGGGGGCACTTAGTCAGCGTAACCGGCTTGGCGCGATGCCGCTCATTTTGCGATGGCCTACTACCCAGAGGGTAGCGCAAACCACTATATTGGGATGAGCATATTTCGCAATAAGATAATCAATTCGGCTATTGCCAAACTTTCATCTTTTAATACGGTCTTGACTTTTACGCCTATGATACTAAAACTAAATCAATGCTACGCGGACAAAATGAACAGGTGCCCGAAAATGAACTTAGCATAGTACGACAGGGTAACAGATCGATAACACAATTTTATATATAGTCGATGAACAACTCACACTAATTATTAAAAGACTGATGATGACATACACGGGCAGAGACGAAAATATAGCGGTCCTCAACGACAGGAATAGGGAGAACACGTTGCGTGTTTTCATTTCGGTACTTCGTCGTGCTATTTCTGATATTTTATTCTCGGGAACACCAAGCGGTTTGCCAACGGCATTAGCAACGGCAAAAGAACTTGAGACGAATCACAAACGTAACGAGTTTGCTTCCACGTACGTAGTGGGAAACACAGCTAGGACCAATTACATTCCGAATCCGCCCGTTGTGACGCACCCATGTTACAGAAGTTGGCCAGAACGAGAAAATTTCGATAATATGCCAGCTCCAATGGGAGTTGATCCAGGTTCATCCATGTTTAGACGGCAAAAATTCCGCTACTGTTCAGTCTCAACGAACAGTTATGACCACAGAACAGGGGTTGAAAAGAACACACCAAGATACCGGGTCGAGTAGAATTTTGCCCATGCAAAAGTCTCAACGAGTGAACTTCATACCAGAGTTATGTGACGATGACGAAGAAATAGGTAGTATTGGTTTTCCGGGGGAAAATGAGGAAGACTATTCAACACCTGAACTGCAGGAAGAATAACTTAATTGCCCTTGCCATTTGTTAAGAAGATAATAAAAGGCAAGGAGTTGCAAATTTTAATAGATGCAGGCAGCTCTAGGAATTTTATTAGACCATTTGAATTTTGTCGGGGATTATTCCCCTTCAACATCCTTTTTCAGTTAACTTCGTAAACGGATCTAATTTAATCGAGTATGAGTGTAAAATGGTAATCTTTGGCCATGTCACAACTTTTAACTTATTACCCCCTTGGCTACATTCGACGGTATATTATGCTATACATTTGTAAAAGAAATTGATTGTATGATCGATACGAAAAATGAGCATCAATCTCAAGATATCAATTTATTAGTATTAGACTTACATACAATTCCAAAATATGTCAGAAATGAATTTGAACTTATGTTGCACAGAATCGCTAACCCTGATAGGGCATTGCAAGTGTTGAGGCTAACATTTTTACAAGGACCCAACATATGCTAGATCATACCCATTCCCAGCCTCGGTAACTGAGTTCGTTAACTCTGAAATTGAGTCCTTACTTAGGGATGATATAATTCAGAAGTCCTTCTGCGCGTATAATTCGCCAATACATGTTGTCGGGAAAAAAGGTACGGACGAACACGGTAATCCCAATCATCGTCTCGTTACAGATTTTAGGAAGCAGAACGGCAATACCATACCCGATAAATATTCTATGCCGTATATAGAGGTGATTTTATCTAACTTGGGGAAGTCCAAATATTTGTCCACTCTTGACTTGAAATCTGGTTTCCATCAGATTAAGATGGCAGATTCCGACAGATGCAAAACCGCCTTTAGTGTGAACAATGGTAAATACGAATTTTGCCAACTTCCATTTGGCCTTAAAGAATTGGGAAAAACTGCCAAGTCTACATGGATGACATAAACATCTATTCTTCAGATTAAAACAGTCATATTGAGCGCATGGACATTATTCTGATGAAACTTTAGGTCGCTGGGATGAGGGTCGCGCCCGAGAAGTCAAAAGTTTTCAAAACTAGACTTGCGTTTCTGGGATTCACAGTCACCTCAAATGGGATTACGACCAACCCTGGCAAGGTCAGGGACAGTTGAAATTTTCGGACCCCAAAAACCCTAAAAGCTGTTAGGTCCTTTTTAGGTCTAGCTGGATACTATAGACGCTTCATTAAGAACTATGCGAAGATTGCAAGTCCTATATCTAAGTATCTAGGAGGCGAGAATGGACATGCTTCGGCAAATTTTTAGAAGGAAGTTATAATAGATCTTGTCGATGAAAGACTGAAGAAAATATTAGCTTCGGAAGATGTCTTGCTTACATACCCAGATTATAATAAGACATTCGAACTGACAACTGATGCGTCTTCTATAGCTTTAGGAGCCGGCCTATCTCAGGACAACTGAGCAATAACTATGATTTCAAGGGTACTCTCTGAAACAGAATCCCATTACGCGACCAACGAACCATAGCTTCTAGCTATCGTTTGGGCATTGAAAATACTGCGACATTTCTTATACGGCGTTACTGGAGTGTACAATTATACTGACCATCAGCCTCTAATATTTGCAATGTCTGATAAAAATTAGAAACAATAAAATGAAGAGGTGGCGAGCACTTATTGGAGAATTTTCGACAAAGTTTTTTTATAAACCTGGGACACAGAATGTAGTAGCCGACGCCCTTTTGAGACAATTTATTAATAATGTATCGGACTCTGAAGAGGAGACCGTTCACAGTGAAATCCCGCTCACTAATATCATAGGGAGAATAACATATCCAGTCAACCAATTTAATAATCAATTGATCATATCAAAGAGCCTATCTTCTTCAAGGAACAGGAAGATTGTTATAGATTATAGATACTATGGAAAGTCTTTCCCAAATGCTAGCCGATATAGCGGACACTACGGGGGCAAACGTTGTTCACTGTGACCTCCCTACATTAGCGGAGATACAGGAAGCTATCGAGTCATAATTTCCGTCTACCAAATTTCTTCATACAGAAAATATGGTTATCGATATTGTTATAGAAGACTATCAGCAAGAAATTGTTACAACGGAGTATAATAGAGCACATCGCTCACTTCGGGAAAACACTGCCCAAATCATGGAAGATTATTAATTTCCAGGTATAAAAAAGAAGTTAAAATCAATTATACCGAATTACAAACTATGTAAGGAGAATAAATATCAGAGGCACCCCCATACGACCGAAATTGGAGCAACTCCTCTTCCGCAACACCCAGAAGAAATTCTCCATGTAGATATTTTGATTACGAATAAACATTTCTTTTTCACGTGCATTGACAAATTTTCAAAATTTGCATACGTAAAAACGGATTATTACGTAAAAACGGATTATTACAGGTTTTAGCTGGATTCAGGAAAGTTCGACTAATTGTGTACGATAATGAGAGATCACTATGCTCTAAGACCCTTGGAACAATCCTAAGAGATCACTTTGAAATCGAACAATGTTTTGTACCTCTTCAACTCTTTTGGAAATCGCTCCTTGTGTCAGGGCATTACAGGAAATCGACAACACCATTGATTTAATATTACTGTCGGCACACATGTATAATCGCTATGTTCACCCCAAAACAGGTAGGAAACCTATTGACATTCTTAACGATCTGGACAAGGACATTCTTACGAATATTAGGACAAGGATAAGGAAAACGCAGGAAACAACTCTGATGGCTTGTAACAAAGATTTGGGGTCAAGAACATAACAACCGGGCAAACCACTGTCGTGATAAATGGGAGAACCGTTCCTAAGAAAAACCTCCGATAAAATTCTTATTTGTATTACTTTGTTTGTGGGATAATTTTTTATTCACCTCTCTTAATGGCGACGTCAAAGATAATTGATTATACGAATTTATATTTTTAATTGCTGTAACGGATGGAAATTCCATGATATACGACGCGATATTGATGAACTACAGGAAATTGTTGACGAAAACTACAGATTCATAAATGGCCTAACTGATCAACGGGACATACAAATAATTAAACTACGGTCTCTGCAAATTGAACGAATCTTGGGCAGTAAGGAGCATGGAAACAATAGCGTACCTTGATAATCTAGCTCCCTCTTTTATTTTGGCAACGGAAAATAAAATAAATCCAGTAATTTTGGATAATTTTCATCAAGAACACATTTCTAATGCGGTGTTGGTACCATTTATTATTAACGATATTTTACAAGCACAAACACATCTATTTTTCAAAGGCAGAATGTTATCTATTTATAACTGTAACTATTTATAACTATTATTTTTTATTGAGCATTATTGCAGTTTTTTTTGCAAATAAACCCAGTAATTTCTAAAGGTCGTAATCGTAAAGGTCGGAAACACAACGCAGCGAAATCTGATGGCGCAATAATCCCCGTAACAAAGTGCATGGAAAAAGAACATGGTGGTCTTTGTAAGAAAATTGATGACCACTGTTGGATATAACTGCCGGATAATTATTACATCGTGCCCAAGCGAGTCAGCGAATCACGTACTAGATTTGGTAATAATATCCGCCGGAAAGTGGATACTAAATAACCTACCACCCACACTGATAAATGAGAAAACAAGATTACGCAGTGAAATTACAGGGCACAGTTTACAGCCAAATCCTCAAGGAAAACTGGATCTGGGGAAACAATCCATGATGCGGAAATTACACTATCTTATCTGCAAGACTAAATGCGATGAATTTGGACAAGATTGGAAAATTTTGAAAAGACGTTTGTCCCATCGAACACTAATTATGTCCATGATTGTAGTTATAATAATACTTATCGCCCTTCTAAGAAATAAATGTGTTGTTAGCAACATTTCATAATCCGACATCGACGAAATCGTCCTGGCCATATCAAATCGGTCCAGAGGCGGAGTGAGGGAGAAGAAATACCCCTAGTACCCCTAATGATAAATCATTTACTTGTTTACTGGTTTCTTACTATATTGAATGGTTTTCTAAAATATTCAAGACAGCTTGAACTTTTTGTCGATCAGAAATTTCCAGTCTGAAATAAATGTTCAAACAGTTCACATAGTGAATAGACAAATTGAACTCAGCGTTTGCTACTTGGAGTTCCTAGAATCCTGGTACAAGTTCACATAGGGAACAGGAAGGGGATTTTAACAGCAAAAACGTTAAACATGCTTCCACTATAAGCAATATAACATAAAATTGGCATAGCAACAATGCATCTCTTTTCGCTTAAAAATCTATCTTATCTATCATGTCGTGACACAATTTTCGCACTGATAAGACCGCTGAAAATAAAATCCACAATTACTGCAACCGTCCTCATTCGTTTTATTTCTTTGTATTCCTTCTTTTTTAGTTTGGGATATTTTCTCGAAATTCTTTGAAGTTTCAATTCTAAATTATTGACTATATTGTACGTGGCTCACGAGAGATTCCAATTGTTCTCCATGTTTGTCTCCCTTTCGCATCATCGAATTTTCAATTATTTTATTCAAATAATTAATTTCAATATATAATGTAGGTACCACTTTCTTTTTCGTCCTTCTGTCATCGTTCAGTCAACTTTTTGATCTCAGATTAATAGAATGACTGGTCTGTTCGAGAAATATATTTTGCGTTTAAGCAATAAATCGAAAGAGTTTTTCGCTTTGTTAGGCGGATTTCCTTAAGCTCATGCGGAACCTAAATATCAAGCTTTTTGAGAAGTCCAAGCCGCTTCAAATGGCGTTCAATGGTCGAGTGCGACACCTTTAGCTGGTCTGCAACTTCTCGAAAATAAACGAGTCGGTCAGATTCGATAACGGCTTTGATTTCGTCCTCAGCAACCTCATTTGGCCTACCGCTCTTGTGAGCATGTTTAATCTTGATTTTGTTAACTGATCAGAAATATTTAAATCTGAAGTTACTTTCTTGCCAACCCAATATATTTCGTCGAAAACCCCATTTTGCACCTCCCACATGTCACTAATATTCTAGATAGTCAACGTTGGGCTGCAAGTGTGTCTCCAATGTGGAAATTTTAATAGCACAAATCCGTAAATTGGCCATGTGAAATTACATCTTAACTGAACAAGTCGTTTAGAAACTGCTGAATTATTTAAACACAACCGACATTAATGAAATTCGGTATTCTGTTGAACATCACTCTATAAACGTTACATTTTGGAACGTCCCATACAAATATTACACAGGTATACACACATTTTGGTGCCGATACTTTTTGAACTGATCTTTAGTAAATTCGACCTCCTGAATACGAATCTGCAATCGGTTTTTGCCTAGCCGCTCGACTTTTCGCGATATACCGTTATTTACAAAATTAAGGCACTTCCACTACATATATTGGAATAACTTGAAAACAGTTCACCATATTCAGTTAAAAAAACATTGAAATTCGTCAACAAAATTATCTTTAAGCCGTGCCTACGTTGTTTTTAATTTATCCCAGTAGTTTCAGAGATATCGTTGAAGTTTTAAAAAAAAAACCAATGTTTTAGTAAAAACAAAAAAAATTTGATCTTTAAAAATTCATAAAAAATATTCATTCAACAAAAATCACAGTTTTGGTGTAAACAAATTTAGCTAAACATATTTCGAATGAAATGAGCTGTATTTCATTGTAATCGGTGGACAACTTTTGATTATATTTAAAATTTACTGAGAAAACTTAATTTGTGAAAACAAAATATATATTTTTTACTGCTTATTTGATGTACTAGAACCCAAGAAGCTTCGTTTTTTGGTTAATCTGCAATGTGTTTTTTTTGGACAATCTCTTTGCAGATTCCAACAGTAATCTGCCATCATATGAGTATCCCACTTGCCCTGGTGTCGTTCTTCCATTGTCCTTCTATCCTGGTGAAATCGTTCACCTTGCTCTTCACTCAAGTCTCCCAAGTTTTCACGAAACCGGTCCAAATGGTTTTGCAAGTAATGCACCTTGATGCTCATGTTGCATCCAAGCTCACGAAAAGCAGTCAGCATGTTCTGAACTAAATCTTTATAGTTTGAAGCCTTCTTGTTGCCTAGAAACTTTTCGACAACTGATACAAATGATGTCAACGCTTTTCGGTCTTTTTCATTCATAGATTCAACAAAATTGGTGTCCTTCATTAACTGTCTGATTTGAGGGCCATCGAATATGCCAGCTTTTACTTTTTCATCGCTTAAACCTTGCATCTTTGTAGATATGAATTTAAAGCATGATGAATCTTTATGTAGAGCCTTAACAAATTGCTTCATTAAGCCAAGTTTTATATGAAGTGGAGGCAGGATCATTTTATTCCGATCAACCAAAGGCTCATTAATAACATTTTTCTCTCCAACAACCATGTTCTCTCTTTCAGGCCAATCTTTTTTTACCCAGTGATCTTGTTTAGCTCTGCTATCCCAAAGGCACAAGAAGCAAGGATATTTTGTGTATCCACCTTGCTGTCCAAGGATGAAGTTAGCCATTTTCAAGTCAACACAAATGACCCATCCATGTTCGTGATACTTAATCTTTTCCAAGACTATGGCTATATTCTTGTACTCTTCTTTCATTTAGGTTGAGTGAGCAATAGGTATTGATGCCAATTCGTTACCATTGTGTACTTCAAACTTCGCTTGGAACTGTCAATAAACAGACGCCAACCATCTGGATCATACTCGGGAAGGCCGATTTTTGATAGGAGACCTTTCACATCGTGACAGAAAACGAGGTCTTCTTCCGGAGAATAGAACGTAACCAACTCTGCTTCCTTTCTACGATAGAACGTTATTTGTGTTCCTTTATTCAGTAGATTTTTTTCTTTTAGCCGGGATGCCAGTAACTCAGAAGATTGTTTTGATTGATTAAGATCCCTGATGAGATCACTTAACTCACTTTGGTTAAATCGTTGGGGACTTGATGTATTTTCCTCATATTCACTGTCTTCATTTGTGTAGCAGTTGGATATTTCATCCTCCGAAAAATGTGGTAGCTGATGAAATGTTGGCATGGGAACTTCATCGGAATGAGGGATGGGCCGTCGAGCAGAGTCTAAATCAGGATATGTCCACTTGCTTCGATTTTTACTATTGATACCTCTGATATTCACTAGACAGAAATAACAGTCGTCATAGTGATTTTTTGGTTCTCTCCAAACCATAGGCACACCAAATTTCAGACTCCTCCTTTTCCCATTAGTCCACTGACGAAGATGTTCAGTACATGTTTTGCAAACTACATGTGGTGCCCAAGATTTATCTTGATGGCCAAGTTTGAAACCAATATAAGCATTGTATGCTTTCTTCACAAATTCAGTAATGAATTTTCTGTTATCAATTCTTGTCATGTATTCACCACATATATACCAAAATTTCTCGGGGAGATTTACACAGATTCTGCGGCTAGATGATATCTTTGAAAATTAGCTTTCAATTAAAATGATCACTGTTATATCTTGATGTTCTATTCAAACCTTGAATGATTGCAACGCGTACTGGATTAAGGGTTCTTATCGATATTTATTTAGCGAGTGTTAATTCAAGACTCAAGAATTATAATAACAAACAAACTAGGGAATGACATTTATATAAATACAATGTTGCCAACATACTACATACGTTTGTTGCGATTATATCAGAAGGGTATATGCATTTTTTAAATATATAGAGCTGCTAGGGAAAAATGGTTTTCAGTTTTGAAATCAGCGTTAAAAGTACAAATAAAATCAGCTGCAAAACTCAAGGCACCAACAATTTTTTTCATTTTGTAGACATGTGTTATAATATAATTGTTTGGCAGACAAGGTAAATCGAGGAAAATACAACGGATACTTATTAAATTTGTTACTAGACAAAATTTTACCTAACACTACTCCTATATTGTATATGAACAAATTTGCCACGTTCATTTTGGGAACTCGATGATAGCAAATATTGATTAAGTGGATATATCCGACTGAAATATCTGTACTGGTTAACAATTCTGAATGACATACAAGAATAAAAACACATTGACGCACTGATCAAGTAAAGTTAAATAAAAATGTTGTAATGAATTAAAGGCAAAAAAAAAACACAAACGCAATTTGCTTTTGAAATGCTAGGAATACACATTATAATTAACGACATAACGTCCTCATTCGAAAGTATTCAATGTTACTTGACATTGCATTCTTTTGTGAATAACATAAAAAAATTAAGAAGAAGTACAAGCTAAACCAAAACAGCGATCATAAGTGTTATAACAGTATTTTTTAAATCTTTATTTTCAAACTCAAGTGTAATTCAATTCAAAAAAAGAATAACGACTGATATCCCAAAATGTGGCTGCCGTTAATTTTGATATTCAGCTAAAATTGGCATTTGAAGCATTCCGATCAACCGATCAACTTAACTTTTTCATAATTTAGATTTTTAACGTCAGGTGGATAAAATTATACAAAACTTTTGAATAAAAAAAAGAAGTTAACGGAAATTTGGAAAAATGTACCCCTGAGTGGTAAAGTTGGGTTTCGCCAATAAATTGAATATATTTTATTTTAGTTGCCAATCCGAGTAACTCCTTAATTTAAGTATCTGCAAAAATTATAGTAAAAATGTCAATTTAACAATCGTTATATCCTTTATTAATTAAATGGAATAATAAAAACAAAACTGTAAACAAATTAATTTTTTTTTAAATAAAGTATACAATTACTTAGTAATTTATTATTTTTTCAGTTGCCCCAACGAAAAACTTCCACTTTAATACAAAAATGTTGTTATAATAACGATTAATCCAATTTTTCTGCATCCTGAACTTTATGAATTTCACTATGTAGTAGCTACATCTACAAAATCTACATCAATGGAAAATCACATTTATGTGAATTTATAATCCACATGGAATTTTAAATTATACCAGACAGTTCATTAACGTTTTTATCCAGATTTTGATTGATGGAGTTGATCGTTTTGGGCAACTAGAATATCCATTTGTGATTCAATATTGTGTATTTCGCGCATTTTAATTTATTGATATTGTTTTCTAAATATCGAATATGTCTGTCAAATTTTTCAATTTCACTACGCAGCAAAATTCCCACTGAGCAAATATTACCACGGAGAATATATCACGGGGTCAATTCTGGTTTGATAAAAACTTTTCAGTTAAAAGTAGTTTAACATGTTTTCATATGATAACAATTTGACACATAGATTTCATAAAAGCTGAAACAAGAATCGCATTTGCTGTGAAAACTCTTTTCATTTCAAATCTTCGCAGATACAGAATCGACCCCTGCACAAAATATCAGTACATTAGTAATTTTGTCCTTGTACTTCAAAACATCTTTGAAAACCCTTCGTGGATACACTGGTATGGACGGATGTATAATCGTCATACATTCATTTTCTCATATAATTAAGATTGATTAAGCATGATGTGACGGGTATATGTTTACAGCCACAATGATGCTTTTAAATATCTCTATTATATATGAACATTAGGGTGAATCAATATTATTTCTTCTTGAATTGCTATGTATGGTGCAAAATTTGGCAATATATTTTGCGTTATATAAGCAAAGAAGTTTAAGTACCACTGAAGAGTTATACAACACGACTGTCTGCAATATCTGTGCCAAAAATTAAAAACGAAGTATGTATGTATGTGAATTTTCCATGCTTTTTAGGAGAGAGAATATACATACCATTTTGTTGTTAAATATATTGAGTAGTGTATTCAAAACCGAAACCTGTTAACCGAATTCCTGCCGGTTAACCGTACGTCGGTTTTTTAAAAAGTGCTATTTTCGAAGAACCGGTTTCACCGGTTATTTCACGTCAATTAACTGGGTTTTTCGGTTTTTACACACCTGATATAACAACGCAGAATTGTAAATATAAATCCATTTTCATGGCTCACAATGATTACTGATCCCATCAGACAGACATAAAAGACTTTGCCAACGAATTATTACAACGACAGTTTTCTGAAATGAGTTGTCCAAAGCAATAGAAGTCAACTGCGATTTAGATGTAAGTTCCGGAACAATGGAAACACAAGGTAGTATGTTAGAAGTAATCCATAAAACAGCAAACAGTATTCACAATCCAGAAAGAAGTACAAAACGTCCAAATGAATACTTACTCAACAATGATTTTGCCTAGCTAAAAACACCGTTTCTCATTACATCCCATGAAGGGATTGGGGAGACCTTCTCACAACCAGTGAGCTGTGCGCATTCTAATTTTTTACTCAGTGATTGGGGCCTACAGTTTTACACCGGTTCCGAAAGGCATTTGGAGAAGCTTAGAAGAGTAGGAATCGAACCCACGTTGTCACGCACAAAAGCCGCGCACACTAGGCGTTGTACCACTGACTGGGGAAGTCCAATATTAGAAGAGATAGGTTGAATAAAATAAATAAAGGGTTTGGAATTGAACCCCCCGTTATATCGAAATAGAATGCCAATTTGACATTTATCAAGTGACAGATTATGAGGTAAAGGTTAGAAACATTCGCTTTACGCTTGAAGAAAATTGGGAAATATTATAATCTGTCCTCAAAATTTCTGAGACTTCAACTCAAACTGTAAGAAATCAACGAAATAAATTCGATAGAAATAGAGTTTCATCAGCGCCGATTCTGGATCTATTCCTTATTGAACAAAAGAACTCGTCTAATTGCAGCAAATTAAATTTGTATAAAGATCGAAAACTTAAGTTCAAATAGTCCAAAGCCTCGTGGACATCCGATTCGTTTTCACTTTTTACCGAAAAATAATCTTTGCCGATGAAGCTCATTTTCACTTCGAGGCTACGTTAAAAAACTGTCGCATTTGGGCTCGGAAAAACCAAACGTCGTCGAGGAAATGCAATGCATACACAACGAGTGACTCTTTGGTTCCGTTTTTGGCACGGCTGCATCATGGTCCCATTTTTCTTCGAAAATGAGTTGAAGAGGATGACATTGACGAAGCATGGCTTCAAAAGGACGGCGCCGGCGCTACGTGTCCCTTTTGCGCACTGTGTTCGAAGACCACACAATCTGCCGAAACTCGGAATCCATCCAAATCCGCCATTATCTCTGGAGCGCCGTGAAAGATAAGTGTGCCTCAAACAATCCTGAGTGCACTGAGGCCTTAAAACACGAACTAGAGGCCCAAACAATCGACAAGGTACTGAAGAATTGTGTTGGTCGAATAAGGTACTGTGTCTATATTAGTATTTTTTTTAAAGCGAAATTAAATTCTAAATTTTAAATGGCCCACACTTTAGTTTTCCATCACATACAATGAAGACATAGTCTTACACACTCTGATTGGCAGCTGCAGTTTTCAACGGTTCCGAGCGGTAGTATTTACTCGGTAGTCAGTCAAAAAGACTGAATTAAAAATAAACGATGTTTATAAAAGGCGTAGTTTACGATTTTGTCATAAAAACCAAACCCGGTTATTAACCGGTTTCTACACCTCGGTTAAACCGAAACCCGGTTTCGACAAAATCAGAATATTCGAAGAAACCGAAAACCGACATTTTTGAAATACACTAATATTGAGTATTTAGTTTTGGAAATATACTTATAGATAAAATAAAATATAAGCGCCTTTACCCAACTAAAAGTGATTGGACTTTTGGGGATCTTATCGAATCATGAGCTTTCTTCCCCAAACCGAATATTTATTGCAAGTGCAAGATGCAAGTGTAAGATGCATAAAAGGAAAACGCAGAAAGCCACTAAAGAAGATCGTTCTGAATTAAGAAATATTTCGAACTATAATGACGATGTAGTTTTAAATGATTTTAAAAAAACCGGCATTAAAGAAAATTCAATCTTTAATAAAATATCAAACTACCATATTACCGAAAACTTGTATGCTGATTTACTTCATGATTTGTTTGAGGGTGTACTAAAGTACGACATTTGTCACATTATTATTTTTTTTATAGAAAGTAACTTATTCGACTTGGAATTACTAAACATACGGAAGCAAAACTTTTACTACGGAGAAACAGAAAATGGCAATCAGTCACCTCCAATCCAAATGGAACATTTAAAAACCTTTCGTTTGAAGATGTCTGGCAGAGAAATGCATACATTTATTAATTTTTTACCTCTAATGGTAGGAGATTTAGTAGAAGATACTAACTTAGTTTGGAAATTTGTAGTAAATTTAGTAAAAATGCTTGACCTTCTTCTTTTGCCAGAATATTCGTCATTAGACCTAATAAACCTTCAAAGTCTTATAGAATTCCATAACACGGAATATGTTAGCCTTTTTAAAGACACTTTAAAGCCAAAGCATCATTTCCTTATTCATTATGTGGGAATCATCGAAAACGTTGGACCTTTGAAATACTTATGGACATTTGGTTTTGAATCTAAACATAGAGAATTGAAAACGTATTCAAAAAATATAATGTCTCGGAAAAACATAACGCTATCGCTGGCCATTAAATTTAGTATGGAATTTATACTTCATTTTAAATGTAATTGCTACGAGTTTGGTGTTTTAAAATATAGTGCCAGAACTCAAGTTTTTTCAATGAATTGCAAATTCAGATGACGGAGGATGATCTCAAAAAATTAACCTGTTTCAAATCGCTTAGAAGATATGGAACACTTTATAAAAAAGGGTTCGTAATTTTTTTCTATAATCCGAATTTTAACCCATTTGTTATACAGGAAATATTTTTAGTAAACGGAAAAATATATTTTCTTTGTCAAAAACTCAATGTTTTATCTTACGAAAACCATTTTTTGTCGTATTTGATCAATCGGGAACCTACAGAACAATTTGTTATTTATTCAATTGATTTAATAATCTCACCGCCAATTCATTATACGAATTTTGGGGGAAAATGTTATTTGAGACCAAAGCCGTTGTATCAAAATGTGAATCCACATTGTAATCACTAGATTATGCTTAAAGTGACAATTTGTACCAATTTTTTAGTCAATCCAAAACCCTACCTTAAAAAAATCATATTTTTTTTTTAAATTCTTTTTTTTTTTTTAAAAACGTTAATAAAAAACTATTCGCTGGATAAATTTCAAAAACTGCTCATATTTTTATTTATTTTATTTTATAAATGAAATTATTTATTTTATTTTATAATTAAATTTTTTTTAATTATATATTTTAAAATAATTTTTTTGTAAGTTAAATACATTTTTTTTATCAAAAAAATGGATTTTGTTTTTAGATTTAGTAACCTATGTTCCTTCCTTGTACAAAACATTAAATATAACAAGATATTTTTATAAAAATTATATAATTAAAAAAATAGTTTTATAAGATTTATAAATAAGTTTAATAAAAGTCAATTGCAGTTCATACTGCTTTAAATGCTTTAAATATAATCATAAAAATTATAACAAATTAATATTATATAATATAAAAAATAAAAATATAAGATACATTAAAAAGTTTACAAACACAAATTTGTATTTTCATTTTTTCTACCTTTTCTTTACTGGAACATGATAATATAAAAATCATCATTTATTTCTTGTGTCATTTTAATAAAACAAATGTTTCTCTCGGTGCAATTGTATGCAAATAGTAAAATATTCACCATGACTACTAGTGAACTACTAGTAAGTATATTAATATTCATCAGCAGTACGACTTTTTCAAATGAGTACTTGCTCCGGTAACAAATATATTCACAAAAGGTATATTTTCTTTCACGATAAAGAAAAAAATACTGCAGGCAATAAAAAATACCTCTGGCAAGTACACTTTCCTACAAATATTTATTCACCTGTAGTATGTTAGTATTTGCCATAAAGCTAAGATTCCATACGTATTAGAAAAGTTTTACTAAATAATATAAGAACTGACATACCGGTGAGTAAAAAAATTAGTACCCGTAACAGAAACTGGTACTTCTTGCGTATAAAAGTGTGGTTATATGTAGTTCAATTTTACTAACAGTTATTAAAAATATACTTCTGGTGGGTTGTCTTAACAATTAAAATATATTTACCAGTAACTCATTTTATGCCATATGGAGTATCACAGTATTTCCCACAAGTACATTTTTACTCACCAGTGTAAATATTTTACTAATGGTGAATACAAATCTTGTACTATACGGGACGATAAGAGTTACTTCTTATTAGTAAAAATGTCTTTGGGGATATATGGAGATAAACTTTACTCACGGTTAGTAAAAAATATACTTCTTGTGGGTTGTTTTAGCAAATAAAGTTATCTTCACTAAGAAGAAATCTGTTCACGAAGTATGACAGTATTTGCCACAAGTAAGTTTTTACTGACCATTACAAATATTTTACTATTGGTGAGTACAAACCATTTACTATACGGAATGATAAATGTGTACTCCTTGTGAGTAAAAATGTCTTTAGAGCCATATGGAGATCAATTTTACTCACGGTTAAGACATTTTACTCATGGCAGGGTTTACTTTTTTTTGGGTGTGGGTCGTTTTAGCTTTTTTGTGATTCCTTTGATTCATGTATGTCCATATAAGTTGTATGCTATTTAAAAAAAGAGAACTATTTAAAAAAAGAGAACAAATTATTTGGGAAAAATAACTTATATAACAATAATATTAAGGGCCCTTATCACAATGTGTAGTTAACAGTTATAATTTGTTGATTCCATACAAACTGACAGCTAAAACATTTAATTAGCTTTAACTGTGTGATAATTGGATATGGCGATAATGGGGTAGTCGCGACAGTAAATGGGATAAGGCAAAAGTCTCAAGGCTATAACATGTGGAAATATCGGCCAAATTACATACAAATTTGGTAGGTGGATATCATTGTGGCACTCCTAACTAACTACATTTTGGGTACAGATATACCACCAAGACCTATGGTCGCAATTATCGCCGGATGCAGTTTTGTTTTAACTCGACCGATATTTCAGGAAGGTATGCCTCACAGATTTTGCACTTCATTGATTAAATGTCAGATTTCACATAGAAAGTTTATCTTAAAGATGGTCATCTAAAACATTTGGTTTCTTTTTTCTCTGTCAGCACAACTATCTTTAGTGATTAACCCGAAATTGGGTTGCAGATGGATTTCAAGTACTTTAAGAAATTAAAGACACTATAAACTAGTCCAGGCGTTATATTAAAAATTAGCAAAAGTTTGCAACACCGTTCACCCGCTGCTACTATTTTATTTGGAAATACTGCTTTAGAATTACGATTGAAAAACATTTACATGTTGAAAACAACGGCGACGCTATCACGTCACATTTTCGATCGACACAATATTTACGTACAATTTGAAACAGAAGCCAAACTCGTGCTTCTTGGTGTTTTCGTACCAGCCTAACGGACGTCTGATAGAGAAATTCACACGCACGGATAGCGTGTAAGAATTGCGTGAGAGCGCCAAGTGTTAAATCACAAGAACTTTGTAAAGTGACCATTAGGAAAGGTGATACAGCATTTACTACCATGCCATGTATCCTTAGATATGTACCAGTTGTGCGGGGATGGGGGTTGTTTTGCAACATCCATTTAACGACTCGCAACGCACCCGGTGCTTAGCCATTTCGAGACGATATTTGGATTTTGTTGCGTGTTTTAATTTCACACCACTTGCAGGAATTTTATTTTATGAGAAGTTTTTGCTCTGTATTAAATTACTATTCCATTACTTAAAACCAAGTCCCACAATATTTGTAAATTTATGGTTTTTCATGTGCGTGGTATAATGATTAATTAATATAGTATATGTATATATTCTTGACATTGCGATGGGAGAAATGTATTACGTTCCCCATATATTTATAATTATGTCTGTATTGAGTTATCTCCAAACCCATTTGTATTTGTTTTTGAACATTCTTATTTTCAAACAAATTCTACGCTTTTTTTAGAAAATTCCTTGGCCGCTTTGAAGGACGACGTGTTGTTTGGGGTCACAAGTATACTACCACAGCTGACGTGCCAAAAACTTGCAACGTAAGACATGTATGTATGTATTGTTTTCATGTAATTTAAAATAATACATTTTTTTACATTAATTCAAGCTCAAGACTTTGTTAATATTAAACTTTTTATTAGATTTATATTATTTTCAAAAAACTCGAACATAAAAATTGTTTCAATGATACCAGGGCTGTCTGTATAGCTATTTCAGATCTTGATAAGATCTTCATCAGCTGATGTTTTTGGTATTGAATTAAATTATATAAAGTAAACTTCATTTGTCGCACACTTCGAATGTTTTTCTTCAAAACTTTTGATGCACATACATAACAACATGACACAGCTTCAATTCACCATCTTTACAATTTCGAAAAGTATCCAACTTATACTACAATTTTCCAAAATATGAAATTCCATCTTGTTTTTGTTTCGAGTGCATTGCGGGACGTGAAGGGGTTAATTGTTTTATCAAAAATTCTTGTGTGTGTATTCTACTTGACGCGTAGAATGCTGTTTCTGCTAACAAAATCCTGTACCGTCTACTTTTTGTGCTGTTTAAAACACTATACTGAACCACCTCACTTCTATCAAGTATACAATAACGTCATACTCAGCATCACAATTTTTGAGAACTTCTTTGATTTGGTGATGATTCAAACCACTTCCTCTCCTAAAATTTATAGTCTTCACGACGATTTGCCTTTCGTGATCCATTCTTAAAGCTTCTCCACATAAATTTTCTTCGTTTACTAAAGAGTGGTACTTCATCAAATGACAGTTTTCGACAGCAATCTTCCATTAGTTTTACAAGCCATTCGTTTTACAAGCCCGTCTTATTTACTGACCATAGATGGGACACCACCTTTAACTACTAGGGCATTCACTTATTCGACAGTTTACTTTGTCCGGTTAACCGCTCGAATATTTAATCGGGGTTCAATTTCAAAATTGTTCGGTTAATCGAGTAAAAGCAAAAAATACTACTTTAGTATATTTTTTGTAAATTTATATAAAAAAGCAGTAACAAAGTAAAAGCAACAATTACATTTTATAAATTCATTGGTATAAAAAATAATTTAAAAAAAAATTAAGTTACAGTGTTTTATTTATAAATGCACTAAAAACTAGAAAATAATTTTTCTCTTAACCTCAATAAGTATATTCTTCTTCATGATGGTGTTGTACAATGGTCCGCCTACTTAGCACTTCAACAACAATGGTCTAGATACTTTCAATAAAGAGCGTAATTAAAAGGAATTAGTTAATTAATTTTCTAGGGATCTCTCAAATAAAACGCTTGCATTTAAATTAAAAATGGTGACAAAATTTAATGTCAAATTAAGTGTCAAAATTAAATGTCAAATAAAGTGTCAAAATTAAATGTCATAATGTCATATTCATGTATTGTCATCCAAATCTGACAAGTGTGCAAAATTTTAGTTCGATTGGTCAACTTCAACTGTGTTAAAAATGAGTTACTAGATTTGAACAATACAGACTGACAGACAACAAAGCAAGTTAAAATTTTTTTTCTTCATATGTCTTAAATTGTTAACATATTCTTATTTTAGTGGGTAAATGGTAATAATATCAAATATATTACACAAAAACTCATAAACATAAAACAGATAAGATGTTAAAAAGAATACAAAAACCAATGCTATGCTCACAAAAGCTTTCACAACACTGATAAATTCAGCAAAATATTACATATAACTCAAACCAGTTTTAGACAAATTCTATAAGGGCATTTTGGATAATCGTTATCTTTCGCATTGTTGTTATTGTTACTTGTTTGAGTACATTTTTGTAACAGCTGTGCTCTTGTCTATTAATACTAAACAATTATCAAAATCGAAGAGCTTTTATTTTAGGACTTTTGGCATTCTACAAGTACAAAAGCCAGTGCGGCGGCTGTGCCGACACGGCTCGCATCTCCGATCGTGTGATAGAACTAAACTTTTTATTCAAATGTAAACAAACAAAAGACGCTGATACAATGATAAGAAATGTGTTGAAAAAGAATACAATAAATATAAATAACGAGCTTTACTTTCTGTTCTATTCCTGTAGTTTGTCACTTGGCAGCTTTAGTATGAAAACGCACACAACACACAAATCATTCCTCAGAAAACTGGGCATGCTGCAGTTACTTTTATTTGTATGTTCGAGTAACATTAATGAACTTGCCTTGGGCCGTATTGCCCTAAGGAAATGGTATTTCATCCGCGGTTAAAAAATAAAATTGTCATGTGCCCCAATCAGTTTTTTCACAGAATTTCGCATTTTATTAAAAGGTTGGTGTGATATTTTGTGTAAATATTGCTGTGAAAGCATGCAAGCACATTAATATTAAAACTGTTGATAGATTGACAGCTAATTGTACTGGTATTAATCTACTATTGATCAATAAAACCACATAAAATATAAAACGAAAATAACTCGCGGAATTCTTCCACCTGGCCTCTCCAGCGAAATCTTGCTCTTCCTATGTTTCGATGCCCTACGAGTACGTCATCGAACCCTTTCGGGCTAGTTCCATTTAAACTAGTGATGCCCACACACTTGTACCATATTGCGCATGTGTGTAAAGCAGAATATAATGAAGCTCAATTTGATAAAGAGGGTGATTTGGTGTGGGTTCGCCAACACCCACTGTCAAAAGCACTGGACAACTTCGCTGTAAAATTGGTACCGAAGTTCGATGGGCTCTAAGAAGTGTTAGATTTTACGTCTTCGATCATAGCACGTGTCATAGTGCATTCAAGGTGTCATGTCCTCTGTCACGGTCAACGAAAACTTATCCGCCTTGGTGGACAGATGAGCTAAGAAAGGAATCTCGCAAAGCTTTCAATGCAAGCTTTATAAGTGGATCCTGGTAGCAAAATAAGGGTAAACTTAAAGAGTATAAGAAAGCAATAGCCACTGCAAAAATACGATCCTGGTCAAACTTCTGTGGATCGATGGAGAACACAAAGAATACAGTTAGACTGAGAAAACTAATGGCCTCCCTATGTGAGGAGGGGACGGGACATGGTCAATTAGCTCACCTGAATCGCTAGAGATACTATTCAAAACACACTTCCCCGGCTAAGAGAACACATCCTGGGAGGTGCAAACATTATCAACCCAATACTCAGATACTAACGGTATAGAGGATATTATCAATCCAGACAGGATATCCTGGGCTATCCCGGGCTTCTCACCACATAAATCTCCGGGCCCAGATGATATTATACCAAAAATGCTGTAAAGCGCGGAGGTCATAATAAAGCCGTGTCTCTGCATCATATTCTGAGCTTGCTTGCCTCTGAACTACTTACCAAAGAATTGGAGAGAGGTAAGAGTGGTTTCATTCACAAGATGGGAAGACGGAGTCATGAGAGCGCAAAGAATTTTGGGCCGATCGGCATCTCATTGTTTCTTCTGAAAATGCTTCAAAGGCTAATTTATGCTTACATCCGCACGAAAATGGATAAATCGCCCAAAATATCATGCAATAAGCATGCATATCTAAGAGGCCGCTCAACCGATACAGCCCTGCACGAAGTCGTCAGAACTATTGAGAGGTCCTTAGAACACAAACAATATACCCTCGCGGCCTTCTTAGATATAGAGGGTGCATTCAATAATGTGAGATCAGCGGATATAGAGGAATAACTTGAGGATCTAGGCGTGGAAACATTCCAATGCTACAAAGCAGAATTATCAACGCCTCTATGGGCAACAGCAAGTCATCAAAGCGAGTGAATAAGGGAACTCCTCAGGATGAAGTCATCTTTCCCCTAGTTTTGTTACTCGTGATTAACAAAATACTACTAAACCTGGACAATATGATGATCAAAACCGTGGCATGTGAGGATGACGTGGTAATACATGAAATCATGAATGGGGGCATTGAAATCACTTAACGACTGGGTCACTGGGAGTGGTCTTGGAGTGAATCCGAGAAAAACTGAGGTCATGCTTTTTACCACGAAGGCCAACATACCAAAGTTTAATCATTTTAGGCTAAGTGGAATAGAGATTCCACTATCAACTCACGCCAAGTACTTGGGCGTGATTTTAGACCCTAAACTATCCTGGAAGCGTAACATAAAGCACCGCGCACAGAAACAACCGTTGCATACTACTCCGACCGAAAATGGTGCTACGGAAGTAGCACGTCCACTATGAAACTGTTGTATAGGGTTCAAAGATCAGCTTGCATTAGCATAACAGGGGTAATGAGGACGTGTCCAGCTGAAGCCCTTAATGCAATGCTTCATATTATACCAATTGACCTTCACACAACAGCTAGTGCGGCCTATAGCGCCACCCGAATAAATCCTCTTCGAATCTGGAAGAGCAACGCATATGGGCATTCGCGAGTACTACAGACAATTCATGGATTCATGGAGAACTGTATATAATCACCAATTACTGCACTCCCTAATTGAAGATTTACTCCTATTCGATGTCAAGTTTCCCAGAAGAATCCTAGTCTATTCTGACAGGTTTTGGCACCAAAGTATTTACGGACGGATCCAAAGGAATCAATTTATCATTCAAACTCCCAGAAAAGTGCAGCGTTTTACAAGCCGAGGTACGGACTCTGACTAGAGAAACTACTTGCGGAAGACGAGTAAGGATCACAGCCAGATTCAGATGACCTTGCTCCAGCGCACAGTGTGCGAAATTCAATTGAATTTTAATTAGAAATGTTAAAAAATATTCCAGTCAGTAGGCTTATGCTATGAACAGAATTGGTGCGTACTGCGTATTTTACGCAGGTCAAGAAAACGCAGTGGAAATACGTCGTATGAAACACAATAACGCCGTAACGTACGCCGTAAAACTAAACACAGCTGATAAAGTTGTTTACTATTTGTGAATGCGAACATTGCAAAAAATTAATAATGGAAAAAATTAATCAAAAGCATACAAATGTTATGAAAATTATTAAATTAATAAACATAATGTTTATCCATTTTCACTTCATAATTTGCGCTATATTCTCACTGAAATAATTTATAATTACAAGTTTTATTTTTGTCAACAACTGATAAGGTGACCATATGTAAAAAAAAGTACTTCACAAATGAAACATAAACAAAATCTCAACTAAAAAGCTTTTTTGTACTTAATTTTATTTATATATTATTATTTTAAATGTTAATAAGTAAAAATAAACAATTTCTTAAGTAAAAAGTAACTTTAATTACTGAAATACTTAAAATATTAAAACAATATGGTCCTCGGTACTGTTTTGTACGCCGTACGCAGGCGTATGAAATAGAAATAAATCTATTTTCAGCTGCTGCGTACTTGCGTATTTTACGACGCCGTCGTGATTCTGCTCATTTCCATATACACAAATGTGTTCTATTTTTGGCGACGTATTTACGCTGCGTAAAATACGCAGTACGCACCAATTCTGTTCACACCATTACGCAGTCAAACCAAAAAAAAAATTGCTCTGAGTAACGGGATTTCAAGTCTCACAATTTTTCCATTTTGTATACGAAGTAAACGTGTTTAAATATTAGTGACCATAACTTTTTTGTATTTAATATTTTCAATTGAAATTCTGGGTGTCTATATTAATATAAATTCGTGTTTTTTAAACTTAAAATTATTTATAACTTATTGTTAAAAGAAATTAGGAATACGTTTTTAATCTGATTTTGGGAAGAAACTTGCAAATTCTTTGGATAAGAACATTTTGTGCGGGTAAGTGCGGGAATTCATATTATCAAGTTCAGATTCATTAGTTTGTTCTCTTTTAGAAGCCGTAATAAGTAGCTGCAGAGAGTTGCCTACGCTTAATTTATACGTAGAGTTCACAATGTGTTGTCAATTGCCATATCAGCAATTTTTTGATGCTTGGGTGCAAGCCAAAGGGCAAAACAAGTGTAGTCACGTTTTTGGCTTTATTGCGGGAAATATAAGTACTGGATCAAGCAAAACTTTCGACGATTTGCTGTTACAATATTTCGTTAGAAGGATTTGTAATGAATTCAACGATAGATGGAAAAAATCATATAGGATAAAGCCAGAATTTTTAAAGAACAACGTTCCTTGGTTAATTAAAAATATTGATTTAACAACGTTCGTATGTCAACGAAACTAGTCCATGCCTGTTAAAACAGGTGGAAGGCCAGAGAAGGATTTTAAAGATTGCTCCGATAGGACTAAAGAAAAAAAGGCAAAGGAAGTATTGACAGCTACTGACGAGAATATGTTGTTTAAAGCGGCTGAAATGAATTTGCATTCACACGGTAAGCGAGTTTCAGCTACAATAGTTAAAGAATCGTTTGTATCATCACCTGAAAGAGGTTCCCAAATAAAAAGAAGAAGATAATCTACAGAACAGTCTTTAAGTCTTTCTCCTGAACAGTCACTTGCTATGATAGTAGATTTGAGATTATCAGCACATCAATATAAACTTCTTAGACAATATGCAATGTCAATAAATTCAAAAATATTTCCACCTTATGATCCGGTTAGGATTTCGAAGCGTTCTTGTTATCCTGATGGAATTATTGTGACTGAATCATATGCTGAAGTAAAACTGCAATCACTTATAGATCACACTATTTCAAGACTATGTATGACATTAGAAGAAGTATTTGAGCGAATTCCAGAATACCTATATGATGTTCAAATAATTATAAAATGGGGTTGTGATCGTGCCCAACATAACAAATACAAGCAAAAATTCAAAGAAGAAACTGCTTCGGATGGAAATTTGTTCAGTATATCCACGGTTCCTATTGACATCCTTGCTTTTAAAAGATATAGCAAGCAAAAGGTTATAATTTGGAAATATACTGCCCCTCTTCTACTAGATACTGTCGGTCTGTCAAGTTTGTCTTTGCTAAAGAGACTCGAGAATTCATTAGAGAAGAAGTAAGTATTCCTACAACTGTGTTAATAGGAGAGAAAGACTTTAATGTAAAACCCACGCTAATTTTGTGTATGATTGATGGAAAGGTTTGCAGTGCTTTGTCCGAATATTAATCTTCACAAATATGCTACATTTGTGGAGCCAAACCAAGTTCAATGAATGATACTATTGCTATTACAAATAAACCTATTGACGAGAAATTTTTGTCGTTGGGCATCTCGCCACTACATGCTAGGATCCGCAGCATGGAGTGCCTGTTACACATTGCATACAAAATTAATATTAAACAATGGCAAGCTAAAGGGGATAAAAACAAAGAAGAGGTGTCAAACCGAAAAACAGAGATACAACAGAAGTTTAAAAATTAAAGGGGACTGTTGGTGGATATGCCAAATCAAATATCTGGCAACACCAATGATGGTAACACAGCTAGGCGTTTTTTTCGAAATGCAGAAAAAATATGGATTAATATGGATTACATATTTAATTTAATAAATTTTAAAATATCATTACAATAACGAGAAATAATACATTGATTTTCCTTGTTTTATTAGTACGTAGATACTTACAGCTAAACAACGTTAATGAGGTGGGCGTGGCACCTACTCGATTTCGTCCATTTTTTTGGCAGAAGTTTAGATTTATCGAAAAAACCACTCACACCAAAATTTATATTTCTAGCTGCATTGGTTATAAAGATACAGACTTTTGACGTCCTAAATCTTGAATTTCGCACACTATGCAGGGGGGAGTGATGTGCCACCCTGTCACATTCGAACGATTACTTATTATCAATGTAACTACTAGCAATGTAACTAGCGATCTGCATGGTACATGGTAGTGCAGAGGGTAGCCACTGACTACCGTCAATGACATCCCCATGTTAAATTCGTTAGTGTAAAGCATTGTTGGTAGTCTGGCGGGTAGTTAATGGTAATTATTGGTAGTTAGGGAAATAACTAAAAATTCGTTAGCTACGTCGACTGCAGGGGTACGGCAGAGGTCAGCTCATGCATACTGACTAACTTTTTCATCTTTCTGTTTGCTGTCTGTTGTCAACATTACCCCAGCATTAAATTGTAATTTCAAATAAAATAGTTAAATTAGTTAAATAAAGTGAACTCTTAGTCATAATACAGAAAATACCACAAGGCTATTTATTTAGGGAAATCAAATAAATTAAATTTTCCCAAATACATAACAGACAAGAATCTGAAACGAAATTTGTAAACCACTCATCGTTATTTACTGAATTACTGAATTCTAATCAGAAGTTTCTAAATAATCATACAATCCAATCGTAATTGATTCTTCTAGAAGGTTAACTTCATTAAAAAGATTATTGAATTTAAATAAGTAAAATATGTCTTGTATAGCTGAATGATGCTTGGGGTATTTTTATATTTTTTTAGGTTCAAATATAATTTCATTTGATTTAAATCTGTAATATTTTGCGATCGAATTCGAATTAGTTATTTTGGACTCAAATATAATTTTGGGTCGAATTAATTTTTACTTTTTACAATTATTTTTACGTATTCTTAATCAGGTTCCGGTTTAATTATTTGAGAATAGCTATGCTCTTGTTCGATTTCACTACTTACATTTAGAATTGAATGCGAATTATCGAATTTAATAATATTGGTTACATCATGTTTGACTAACCAATCATTTTCAGGATTGTTTATAGTAGAATATTCCATTTCTTCGTTTTGGTTAGATTCGGCTTCTATTGTATTTTTATTATTCTTATTGATGTCTTCAATGTCAACCAAAGTCTGACTTATACTGTCATTTATTATTCGGCTTAACTTTCCAAACATTTTCTACTCAAATCTTATTTCTTTCACGGTACTTAAATTGTCGGCTCTTGTCACTTTTATGAAATGTCCCGGTCTTACCCTCTTTTGTGAAAAAAGAATATGGAACATACTAAACTCTCCCAGAGCATTACTAATGGATCTACAAAAAAATTCCCATTACATATGTCCATAGAACAGTATTTTTTCCAATCATAAACTGGCCAAAATTAATGCTACGATATTGTTTCGTCTGTATTTATTTCTTTTACTTTATTTAAGACACCGTAATATATGAAATGAAACCTTATGTAAAATGGACTTTGTTTAGCAATTGAGTCTAACGGCTCACTATGATATTTATCAGGTATTTCGTATTCTTTATTAGCACTTTGGTTATTATCATTTACTACAAAACTGCGCAGAGCAAGCATGGTATCTTTAAATACATTAGTTTTGTGTGTGGACAGCAACACAATAAAAATATGTCTGAGCCATTGCTAACATTGTTTTATACTTGTAAAATCGAAAGCAGCAATTAAAGATTTTTTAGTAATGATCTTAAAACATGTTTTTTGCCTAGGTACAAGTCTAAATGCTTACATATGTTATGCATATAATGGCACTTACGCCACTGCAAAATATCAAACGCGGGCCTGATACTCTCGCCTTTTTCAATTGTGTTTTTAATTCCACTCAACTCTATATCAATTACTTTTTGAAATCCCAAGTTCTGTCACTATACTTTCATTAAAAGATTGTTGTTCATTCCGAATCATTATTTTTAAATTATTATAAAATTCGCTTGTAAGTACACCTTTGAAATACTAATTGAATGCATTTTCAAAGTATTTTTTATATTCATCCATGAATTTAATTGTATAGGTATTTTCATTCAACTATTTTTCAAGATTATTATTGACATCGTCTTTGAATTCATTTGTAAATTCGTGTAGCATTTCGTTTAAGTCACTTAAATGAGTTTCCACATTTGTGATATCAGTATTTGTATCTGAAATTATTACAAGTTCTTGTTTTGTTTGACCTTTAAGAGAATGCATAATTTCGGAATGAAATATTAGCGCATTTTCTTCCTTTTCAGGAGCACTTGGCAATGCCTGCAATAGCTTGATGCCACACATTGCTCTATGAATGAAATTTAAATTATTACATGCTATATCAGAAATAGTTTTCGGTTTGCCGTCATCCAATTGATCATATTCTACTTCTAAGCGATCAATATTAGAATTTGTTGATTCAAATTGAAAAATTTTAAATTGTTGGTTCTGCCACTGACATGTTTCGAGATGCTGAAGAATTTCCTTCAAAAATTAATTTATTGAATATGTTATGTTCTTGCTGTGGAATATAACGGGTCCGCCATCTAACGTTTTTTTTTCAACTAGTGCTTATTTCGTGAATGGTAACACTTAGCTCATGTCTGATTTGACAGATAATTAGTTTTATCCTTCCGCTGAACGAATATGGTTGTGTATACGCTTGAACAACGCTGGGAAATATTGCGTCATTACTTTGAAAAGTGGGCCTGCGATCGACTTACAGAAGATGCCGATTTTGCCAAAAAAAAATCATCTTTTCAGATGAAGCTCATCTTGATCTTGGCGGGTATGTAAACAAGCAAAATTGTCGCATTTGGGGCACAGAAAACCCGCACGCATACATTGAAAAGCCGATGTACCCAAAACGAGTCACTGTTTGGTGCGGATTTTGGTCCAGAGGCATAATTCGGCCATGATTCTTCGAAAATGAGCAAGGAATGGCTTTTACAGTCAATGGCGATCGTTATCGGGCCATGTAGAACGAATTTTTGTTCACAAAAATTGAAGAGGAGGATATTGGCAACATTTGGTTTCAACAGGACGGAGCTACGTGCCACACAGCCGAAGCTACACTCGATGTTTTGCGCCCTGTTTTTGAAGATCGCATTATCAGCCGCAGAGCTGATGTCGGTTGCCCACCTCGGAGCTGCGATTTGACACCGTTGGACTATTATTTGTGGGGTGTCCTCAAAGATAAGTGTTACGCCGACAAGCCAGAGACAATTGACGCTTTAAAGGACAATATTCGTGAAGCCATTGATGAAATACAGCTGCACACAATCGATAATGTGCTTAAAAATTGGACCAATCGGCAGCCATTTGAATGAAATTATTTTCCATAATTAACCGGAAGGATTGTACTTTCAAATAAAAAAAGAAATTTGAGGAAATATTCAGTAGTTTTTTTTTATAGCATTTTCAAAAAAAAAAGTTATTTGGCGGACTCTTTATTAGGAACAGACTGATTCTCAGATATGTACTGACTTCAAATCTTGTTCAATTTTACTGTTGTCTTTTGAAACATTTGCAAGAATATTGGTTACCAAATTGGTGTGCAGCTCTGATACTGTCTCAAAAATACAGTCAGTATCAGAAGGTTCAATTTAAAGAATTACATTTAATACTTCATTAAAGCTCAGTGTTTTCAATTTCCGAACCAAGCGAAATTAATTCGGATGTGTTATTAGACTCAGAGTAGAGTGCAGGCATTAATTCTTGCTTCAGTTTACTACAACATTTCATAATATCTTCATGAATATTATCATAAGTTGGCTTGGAACTATTGGCAGTGTCAAAACAGGAATCCATTATAAAGTTTGCATTTCGAATAGATATGTTTAAGGAATCGCCCTTTTTTAAATTGCTACTAGCTATTTGCGAAATTTTATTCTGTATCGTGTTCTTGTGGATCTCCACATACCGATTGAAAAAGTAGATAAAACTACCGAGTTATCCCCGTGTTACGCTCTCGGTAGCTTGTCGTGAGTGCGCCCTGCGGATTCAGCTATAGCTAGGGATTCCGTGTGTGTGATTCTGGTTATTTAAATTTTCCAATTAAACAGAGGAATGAATTCTCAATAGCAAAGTAAACAAATAAATTGTTTGCACTCAATCGTGTGATAGAGACTAAAATATATACCAAAATAAACAAATCAACAAAGCCAGCTGATCTCTTCTGGCAAATACTAGTTTTTCGCATACAACACAGCTAAATCATAGACAATAGCTGGGATGGGAATAAATCAAACTCCTCCACCAGGTGGAGGTAAATCACTTGTACACGTATCAGTGGCGACAGCTACTAGCCACACTAACACAACAACTACACTAACAACATCAATACCAAATCTTCCCACATATGCATCTACAGGATACGCAGTATGTACATGAATTTATACTAATTCTGTTTTTGGTAACATGCCAAACCCCTTTCCCAATATCGAACACCAGAGACATCTAGGAGTCAAACAGCCAGAAACCAATCCTCTGCGTCGTGGCGGTGACGTTTTAACTAGTACGGCTGCTGTCAACACAAGAATACCAGCTTAGACACAAACCTTCCCCATTTCAATGCATAATGGCAAAACCCACTAATAGCAACTTCACAGACACAAACCATTTTAACCAGTGATCCTCAAACTACACATAATAGTTTTAGCCAAAAGTCTCCGCCTGCACAACTGGTTATTTCCACGGAAGAATGCAAATCAAATTAGAAAAACAAACTCTGAACTCCTTGAAAGAAACATATATTACGAAAACTTATGTGCTCAATTCCGAAAGGATATAGATCTTCTTAAAGAAGAAAATTTTAAACTCAAAGTTAAAACTCAAATTTTAAACTCAAAAATTTAATCTCAAAGTTATGCAACTGACGAAGATGAATTGAATGCCGAAGTCGGCCGTTTCGAAAGACCTGCAGAAGAGCAATGGCAAACAGTACCAAACAAAAAGAGGTCTAGAGAGAGTTCTGGAAGGGAAAATGAAAATCAAAAGCAATAAAAATATCTTCATACTGGTTCACTAAGGACTCCGCGTCCACGAATCGATTTGCTCCTCTCCAAACGGAACTTGAACGTCAGAATATCAATAATACTGAGCATAGTTGGGCATATTCCAGTACCAGTAAAATTTCAATTACCAGTAAATTGTTTTACTGGTAATTGAAATCAACTTCAAGTACCAGTAAATTTTTAATGGTAATGAAAATGAAATTCCATTACCAGTAAATTTTTACTGTTAATTAAATGAAAATTGCAGTACCAGTAAATATTTATTTCTAATTAAACAAAAATTATATTACCAGTAAATATTTACTGGTAATTAAGTGAAAAATTGCAGTACCAGTAAATATTAACTGGTAATTAAAAAAAATAGCAGTACCAGTAAAAATTTAATAAAATTAAAAAAAAATGTATGCATATTCAAAAAAAATATATTTTTTTAGAAATTTATATTAATGTAAATAATATTGAGACAATTCAATCAAAATTAAAAAAAAAAACAGACAAAGAAACAAAATTACTTCAAATTTAATCTCACACAGAAATTTAAGTTTTGAGTACACGTAAAATTTCCTTTCCTTAGAACTAAAATTTCAAAATTCGTATCACTTAGCTTTTGTCTACGTGAACGATTGACGATTCCTGCAAACGAGAAAAGGCGCTCCACTGGAGCAGATGAGGGAAGAGCCGTGTTGTACTTCATAAAAAGCTTTTTTACAATTGGGTGATTGTGAAGGGATTCAATGTTTTGATCTTCATCGGTAAGGTAAGCTGATATTTCTGGCAACATCATTCCTGCTCCATTTGAAATATTTTCTATGTCATTTTCTAGAAGGCAGTATCAAAGTGTTAGGGAAAAGATTAATCCATTTATTTGAAAAGAAAATAATAAAAGGACATTACCTTCAGACTCTTTACCGAAATCTAAGAATGACAGTTTTGTATTTGAAGATTTTGTACCACATCGATTAACATTGTCGTCTGATTTAAACTCTCTCGCGTACTCGTTTAATTTTAGCCTAAATTCATCTTCGGAATGCGTTACTGCAGTTTCCAACAACGTTTTGACAAATCTTAATTTAATGTTGGGTATAACAATTGCTGCAATAACTGCGTCCCAGGCTTCAGGCTCAACTAAGAAATATTTTTCAAACCTTTTAATCAAAGACTTTTGTATTTCTTTATTTGCTTTGCTCAGAAATATCAGCTCTTGCGAATCCAACCGCCGAAGTTTTACTTGTATAGACACCAATGTAGGAAGAAAATACCCAAAAAACATATTTTGCTCGCTTTGCAGGAAATCAATCGCCTCAGCAATTGGTTTCATGATTTTAACGTACTCTTCTAAATAGAGAATTTCATTGGCTTCAAATGTTGGAACATCCAAGCGGTAGCACAATGTATTTAATTTAGACTTATAATCAAGTAGTTTCTTCACTGCGTCGTACAATGAGTTTCATCTAGTAACACAAGGTGTTAAAAGATGCGTAGAAAGAACAGAATGTATGATTTCAGCTGTCTTGGGCCTATTGCATTTTCTCCAAATTTGTGAACATCTGAGAAAAAAAATATATGTATATATGTATGTACTCTTAAAATGCTACCCAGGAACTTTTAGGTTCCATAGTATACTTAAACTAATTATTACCGGTTAAAACATGTTTGGTGAATTCGTTTTAATTCGGCGCTTGATGAACTTGAAATTGCATTAAAATCCGTTGTTGCCAATAGATTTAGAGTGTGACTAGCGCATCGAAAATGCTTTGAAAGTCTTGGAGTCACAGGAACAAAACTTGGAACCGCATCGTCCGAAAAATCATCAGAATCTGAGTCTTCATCACTATCATTAACAATGTTTATATCACCTTAAAATGTAAAAATAAAGAAATTATTTTCATATTAATTAATAGTATGTAAGCAATCAGACCTAAATTAAGACCAAATTCTTTAAACGCTTTAACAAACTTTGAGCCGTTGTCAGTTATTGTATAAGCAATTTTTTCAATTGGCAATTTATATTGGTCATTTATTTCACATATCATATCAGTTATACTGTCAAATGTGTGAGATCCTTTAAATCTACGAGAACCTAATGCTGCTGACTTTCTTATTAGCGTCTCAGTGTCAATCCAATGGCAAGTATACCCAAAGAATGATTTTCTGCCTCCAGACCAAACGTCAGCAGTAGTACAAACGTAATTTATTTCGCTGATCTTATTTGCCAAAGTATCAACATTTTCCAAATGGCTTTCAGAAAGAAGTCTTGTGATTGATCGCCTACTGGGTACGTTTTTCCCTGGAAACAGTTTTAAAAAACTTGGGGCCTCTAATATTGAAAGTGGGGAACATGTGTGGCAAATAAAATTAAGCAAGTCCCGATTAAATGTATTTTTCCGTCCTGCGTTCTGGCGATATTTTTTTTTTTGGCTCTGAAACTCTAAAAATTTTTGCGGGTGCTTATTTTTGAGGTGTTTTATATAATTAGAGCTGACGCCAAGGGACCCTTTTATACGTTTTGAACATATTTGGCAAATAGAAATTATCCCAGCCATATGATTTTGATGTGTCGTTCTGCGAATATATTATTAAAATTTTAATAATGTCAAAATTAAAATTATTACATACACTTTGCTGCACTGCTGATTTTAGCAGCTATGGTTGCATGACGAAATACATTGGCTTCTAAAAGGCTTGATGCGTGCTGTTAAATGTAGTGCAGCTAAGCGCAAAGTAAGTATACTTACCTTTTCAATAATCGTAAAAAATGTGCCATTAAAAAGCAGTTTATTTACACCCAGCAACTCGTGCTCATTCCCGAGATTTGTTAAATCACTGTAAAATTAATTAATTATTTATGTTTACTAATTAAAAAGAAAAAAAACTTTGCTACCTTGAACTTTGAGATTCTATAAAAGCACTTTCTTTTGAACCACTGGGAACATTATCCCGAGAATCGTCTGATCTATCATTTAGAGAATAATTCTTTGCATCAACTGTAGGATCATACGATTCATCAATCATCGAATCATCATCATAAAAATCACTTAAATCACTCATTTTTATTTATTTTTTTTTATTTTATCAAGACTCTTCATTCAAGAGGTATCACTTTAAAAATTGGAACTCAACTAATACACAAAACAACTTTTCAATTAAGTATGAAACGACAGCTTCATTAGCATTACAGTTTATCACATGTTGCATTCACTGATGCCAGATTTGACGAATTATCTTAATTTTGACGTTTTTTTTTATCTTCCAATCTGGCAAAAGTGGTTGCATTTATTAAAACATAAGAAAAACACGGTAGGCACGTGTCAGTATTGGATAAGTCCGACCATATGATGCCCTTCATTAGGTTATATGAATACGAGTCATCGATCACTTTTAGTTCGATTATGCATTTTTTTACACGACAAAATTACTATTTATTTTTTTCTAAAAATTAATTTTTTTACCATTACAAAATATACTGCATTACTATTTCCATTACCAATAAACTTTTACTGGAACTGCAATTTTTCATTTAATTACCAGTAAATGTTTACTGGTAATGTAATTTTTGTTTAATTAGAAATAAATATTTACTGGTACTGGAATTTAATTTTCATTACCAGTAAAAATTTACTGGTAATTAAATGAAAAATTGCAGTACCAGTAAAAGTTTATTGGTAATGGAAATAGTAATGCAGTACTTTTTTAATGGTTTTTGCCCATCTATGATACTGAGCGTGTTTCTAAACCACCTCCAATATTTGTGGATAATGAAAGTGCTAGATGAAAGTGCAAAAAATGAGTTTGAAATCAAAAACTTAAAAAACCTGCAAGTAAAAATCACGCCTAGAAACCCAGAGACTTATGGGAAAATGTTCTTCGAGCTTGAGAAGAAAAATACAGAGTTCTTTACTTTCAAATTAAAGGAAGAGCGGTCTTTTAGAGTAATTCTCAAGAACATGCAGCCGTCGGTAGATACAGAAGAACTGAAAGAAACTCCTACAACGTGGTCATGAAGTAGCCAAGATCTGGCATATACGTTAAAGGGGAACAAAAGAACCCCTTCCACTATTCGAAGTTGATCTTAAATTAAGCCCCAATAATACAGAAATCTATACGATAAAATCTCTGATGTACACCCGAATTGTGTTTGAGCCACCCAGGCCAAAAAAGACTATACCGCAATGTACGAACTGCGAACAATTGGGGGAATACCAAATCTTTCTGCAAACGAAAACCAAAATGCATAAAATATGCTAGAAGTCACATGTCGAAGGACTGTGTGAAAAAAATGGGAAACCCAAGTTAAGTGTGTCATTTGCAATGAAAACCACCCGGAAAATTATAAGGGTTGCTCCATGCATAAGGAAATATATGAATCTCAATATGCCTCCCGTCGAAGATCCAATAACAACCGTTCTAGTCTAAACTCTCAATATTCACATCCCATAAATTCCCAAACGCAAAATACTCCCGACATGCAGTCAAATTCCCAAACTCAAAATACGCCAGACATGCAACCAAATTGTTGTATAATCTCTCATATGCCGACTGAGGATAATTCTCAAATCCAGCTCTCATACGCCAATGCCGTAAGTGGTCCTACTCAGAATCAATATATAAAATCTACATTCGCAAATGCAACTCTGGACATGATTAATGCTCTAAGAAGTCTTGTCAAAATTTGTTCAAACTTAAAAACCTGATAATAGCATTTTTGAATGCCAATGGTTTGGCACAACATATATCTAGAGATTCTGCTAATATCAGAAACTCATTTCACGGTCAAGAACTACTTTAATATCCCCAACTTTAAGTTTCATCATGCCATGCACCCTGATGGCACTGCTCATGGTGGGTCGGCTATTCTCATAAGAGATAACATTAAACATATTGAAGAACGTGGTCATCCATGACAATATTGGCCATTATACAGTCCCCCGAGACACTCCATAAAAAAAGAATACTATGACTCGTTCTACTTATCTTTAGACAATAGGTTTTTAGCATGTGGTGATTACAATGCTAAACACCCAGTATGTGGCTCTCGGTTTATAATTCCAAAATGTCGACAATTACTCTCGTCAATAAACTATCTCTGCCCCCACATAACTTCCCCGAATTCGGCCCCATACTGCCCTACAGATGTTAACAAAATACATGATCTCATCAACTTCTGCATATCGAAAAATATGTGTCCCGAATCTCACAAATGCTACACATTTCCCGAGTTATCCTCTGATCATTCGCCTGTTTGATATTAAATTCCATACCTAATATCAAGGAAACCCAATTTAAACTTCACTCTCGAAGAACAAACTGGAAATACTATAAGGAACTCGTTAGTGAATTTTTAAATCTGAAAGTTTCCCTCAAAACTGAAGATGATATCTTAAATGCAAATCGAAGCAAAGTTTTTGAAAAGTTCCCCCTTACTCAGTAGAGGCTAGGAAAAAAACTTTCCGAAAAGCGCAGAGCTCGAAAGCAGTGCAGATAACTCGATATCCCCCGGACAAGACCACTTAAAACAAACTCATCTCCGAAGTTACAAATTTACTACAACGAAGATGTAGCTCAATCTGAGTCTGAAATATTGCTCCTAGATCCCACTAAGGCATCAATCAACTCTCTATGGAACAGAACTGGTAGAATACAAAAACAACCGAAAACTAATAATCCCATCAGAAAAAATGGCAACTGCTGGACTAAAAATAACACCGAAAAGGCCGCTAGATTCGCAGAACATTAGGCGGTGGTATTCAATCCTAACGAAACGGGTTCCAGCAATATCTCTATGCAATCACAAATATCCGACTTCCCAAATTAGACTCACCAAAGTGATTTGACCATTATAAATTTCTCCAAATCTGAGGTAAAAGAAGTTTTACGAAAACTTAAACCTAATAAGGCTCCAGGTTATGATCTCAATACTCCGAAAACTCTCAAACTTATATAACGCTTGTCTGTTACGCTGCTTTTTCCCATCTCAGTGGAAAGGGGCGGAATCACAATGATACTTATACCGGGTAAAACTCCAGAACACGTGTCCTCATACCGTCCAATCAGTTTACTACCAATTCTTGGTAAAGTACTGGAGTCTCTCTTTCTTAACAGACTAATGCACTTGATAGATACCCAAAATCTAATTCCAGACCATCAATTTGGGTTTAGGAAAGAGAATGGTACCATTGAACAAGTCCACAGGCTTGTGGATACGATTAATTAGACCTCTGACAATGAGCAGTACTGCTCTTCAGCATTTCTTGATGTCTTACAAGCGTTTGATAAAGTATGGCATGAAGGTGTGCTATTCAAGCTAAAGAAAATGCTTCCCATAAACTATTATCTATTCCTCAATTCTTACATTCTAAATCGGTATTATTACGTTAAGGAAACCGATTAATTCAGTTCAGTCTATCAAACTCAAGCGGGTGTACCGCAAGGTAGCGTTCTGGGTCCGACTCTCTATCTGTTATTTGCCTCAGATCTCCCTCACAATGATGGTGTCGCAATTGGAACGTATGAAGATGATGCGTGCAGATGCTGATCCCAATAAAGCCAGTCTCTCTTCAAATATGTATCGACAACATCTCTTTCAGGCTAAATGATTGGAGAATGAACTGAAATCAGTTCAAGTCCCATTTACACTCAAACTTGATTCTTACCCACCAATAATCACCAATAATCACGCAGTAATACCACAATCGGATGATATTAAATATCTCAGAATGCATTTCGATAAACGCCTGACATGGAAGAACACATTCAAACTAAACGGAAGGCTCTTGACATACGTCTCAATAAATTTAACGCCCCCATTAACTATAGATCTCCACTCTCACTCGAAAATAAACTACTAATTTGGAAATATATAAACAAACCCATATGGACATATGGAATTCAGCTTTGAGGCACGGCCTCAAACGCCAAAACGCCCCATTGTATATAACCAACAATAAATTATACACTGACCTCCAACTTCTCACAGTAAATGAAGAAATTAATTCCAGGATTCTCAGATACAAATCCCCTAGCAGTAAATCTGATGGCAAATACCTTCAGAAGGCTTAAGAGAACAGCTCCCCAGGATCTCTTAACATAAAGATGAACAGTTCTCACTACTAATCTTAAAATCAGTAGCAAATTTGTCAGCAGTTGAATACTTTCTGTAATTACTTATAAAATAAGATATAAAATCTAGAATTGAATGGTCAGTGGAACATAATTATTTGATACACAAAATCACCCCAAATAATTCTAAATTAACGGGAGATTAGGTGCCCGGGGATTAGGCGCCCGGGGAGATTAGGCGCCCGGGAAATGCATCCTTCAGCATATCGGTTGTGGCACGTGCAGTGTGTGCCGTTGCACCGTCCTGTTGGAACCACATGTTTTCCAATCCCAATTCATCAAGTTGCGGCAAAAAGAACTCGTTGATCATTGCTCTGTAGCGCTCACGGCGCTTCCATGACATCGACGGCGCTTCCATGACATCCTCGGCTACAGCAGCAATATTCTCTGCAGAACGGCTACTCCGGGGTCTGCCACGCCTGGCAGCATCTCGTGTTGTGCCAGTCTCTTCGAGGCGAGCGGGTAAACGTCGCAGTGTTTCACCAGTAGGCGTTGGACGGCCAGGAAATCTGCGACGAAATTCACGTTGTGCCAAAGTCACCGACCGATTATTGGTCAAACAAATAGTCAGCAATATTCCGCGTTCTGGAGCAGTGTAGCGTAACATTGTTTATTAACGTGTATTTCGCATGTGTTTACTACACAAATGTCAAAACAGAACTGACATTAGGGGCCAATCGCAAAATTTATAGCATTTTCTGATAGCAGGATTACTTTTGCACCACCTTGTATAAGGAAATAGATTGCGTTAACAAAGTATACACGACAAAATTTGTGCAAATTGACTTTAAAAATATATTAAAATAGTTCGATTTAGTAGTCACACCTCTTTAACCAAATCTAAAGCACAAGCACAAATTTTATCGTTTCATTTATTAAATTTTTAGACTTATATGACATATTGTACATACTTAGATACTATACAAATTCCAATCAAAACAAACCACTAATTAAAACTATATTTAAAATTCAATCATAAGATAAAACCAATATTTAAAAATTCTAAGCCAATTTTGTGCAATTTATGTCTGAATTTGTTTTAAATTCTCTCGAAATTGTTGCTGTATATATTTCTTCATACATAATTTTTTTTAAATAAATATACTAAATAAGAATTATAGTACAAAATTACAAAATGAAAAATTTTCAATCTAGATTAGATTAGAATTTTTAATACTTTTTGAATTTTTTTTACTTCAACTTGAGTTATTTTAAGCTCTATTCCAAATTAAATTTGAATTTCTCAAATTCTATTTGAATTTTTTTTCAGTTTCTTTCCAAATTTAATTTAAATTCTCTCGAAATTGTTGCTGTATACATTTCTTCGCATAAACTTTTTAATAATACAACTTTCGAATACAAAATACGAAATTTAACATAAAAGTATAAAAACAACTATTAAAATTTATTTATTATAAATTATAAATTATAAATTATAAATTATAAATTATAAATTATAAATTATAAATTATAAATTATAAATTATAAATTATAAATTATAAATTATAAATTATAAATTATAAATTATAAATTATAAATTATAAATTATAAATTATAAATTATAAATTATAAATTATAAATTATAAATTATAAATTATAAATTATAAATTATAAATTATAAATTATAAATTATAAATTATAAATTATAAATTATAAATTATAAATTATAAATTATAAATTATAAATTATAAATTATAAATTATAAATTATAAATTATAAATTATAAATTATAAATTATAAATTATGAATTATAAATTATAAATTATAAATTATAAATTATAAATTATAAATTATAAATTATAAATTATAAATTATAAATTATAAATTATAAATTATAAATTATAAATTATAAATTATAAATTATAAATTATAAATTATAAATTATAAATTATAAATTATAAATTATAAATTATAAATTATAAATTATAAATTATAAATTATAATTATAATTATAAATTATAAATTATAAATTATAAATTATAAATTATAAATTATAAATTATAAATTATAAATTATAAATTATAAATTATAAATTATAAATTATAAATTATAAATTATAAATTATAAATTATAAATTATAAATTATAAATTATAAATTATAAATTATAAATTATAAATTATAAATTATAAATTATAAATTATAAATTATAAATTATAAATTATAAATTATAAATTATAAATTATAAATTATAAATTATAAATTATAAATTATAAATTATAAATTATAAATTATAAATTATAAATTATAAATTATAAATTATAAATTATAAATTATAAATTATAAATTATAAATTATAAATTATAAATTATAAATTATAAATTATAAATTATAAATTATAAATTATAAATTATAAATTATAAATTATAAATTATAAATTATAAATTATAAATTATAAATTATAAATTATAAATTATAAATTATAAATTATAAATTATAAATTATAAATTATAAATTATAAATTATAAATTATAAATTAAATTATAAATTATAAATTATAAATTATAAATTATAAGTTATAAATTATAAATTATAAATTATAAATTATAAATTATAAATTATAAATTATAAATTATAAGTTATAAATTATAAATTATAAATTATAAATTATAAATTATAAATTATAAATTATAAATTATAAATTATAAATTATAAATTATAAATTATAAATTATAAATTATAAATTATAAATTATAAATTATAAATTATAAATTATAAATTATAAATTATAAATTATAAATTATAAATTATAAATTATAAATTATAAATTATAAATTATAAATTATAAATTATAAATTATAAATTATAAATTATAAATTATAAATTATAAATTATAAGTTATAAATTATAAATTATAAATTATAAATTATAAATTATAAATTATAAATTATAAATTATAAATTATAAATTATAAATTATAAATTATAAATTATAAATTATAAATTATAAATTATAAATTATAAATTATAAATTATAAAATTGTAGTTGCTAAAAATTGTATTAAGTAATGACGAGAAATATTTCGACGTAACGTAACATCATCATATTTTCTTAAATGCGGTTTATTATAGTATGAATTTATTTTTTTTTGCTCCAAAGTTTTCGAGTAAAATGGAATTGTTAAACATTGAAATAAAAAAATAACAGTAGTATTAAAATAGATGAAAGATTAGGCTTAATATGTATTCCTGTAGTTAGCTAGACGCGAATGTTCTGATGGATCGAGGTTTCTGTACAAGTCCCGTACATATTACGCAAGCATAACACTTTGGGATATCCCTCTGAATCTCTCTTCCAAAAAATTGATATCCTGGTTAAACTGTGTTAATTTGAAACAGCTCCAAGGTTTTCTTTAACAAAATTGAGATGCGAGTGTAGAAAATGCAGCTTTAGTGACATGTTAACGCCAATATTGTTAAATGAGATTAGCGTGCTTTCAAAATAGTTTTGTGCTTTTGAGTTTCCAAGGGAATCTGTTACGAACTGCATAAAGTCAAATGCTGTATTTTGCATATCAGACAGATGACTATAAAATTCTTCATCTTGTAGCAATTTTCTTGTATGGGGTCCAACGAGCATTCTTACAAAAAGTAATTTACATTAAATAAAATAAACTCTTTCTTAAAAGTGTAATTTATCTTCTTTTAATTTTGCTGCATATAATCTGGGGAAAATTGATTGAAAGTGTTGGAAATCATTTCCTTTTGTATTTAAGCTTTTAATAAAATTGATTTAATAAAATTTTAATAAAGTGGAAGTATGACCTTACACTCAAAAAAATTTAAAACTAATTTTGAGTTAAAATGAACTAAAACTGAGGAAAATTGACCATCGTATGGAGCCAAAGATTTTTGAACTCAATTTTAGTTCATGAATTTCCTTGGAGTTAGTTCATAATTTGAACTGGGAGTTAGTTCAAATTTATTGGTTTTTAGTTTAATAAAGCCTAGCCATGAAACCGTTACTTGTTTTTAGTTCATATGTACATTTTATTGAACTAAATTCAAGTTGAATTGTACTAAAATCTAGGTAAAAATAAACCTTGTATAGAGCCAAAGATATTACAGTTTATTATTTCCTTATAATACGTATATTAATAAACTTGGAATTAGTTCAAAATGTTCCTACTCAGTACAAACATCTGCAACATTTACCCAATGTAAGTTATACGTTAATACAAACCAGTTCAATGATTTTTTGAAATAAATTAAAATAAAAAAAATATTATTTATTTGAACTTAAATTGAGTAAAAGCTGTACTTCAAGTAAGTATACATTGAACTGAAAATGGGTAGAAATTTGTCAT